>VXAX01004648.1:130164-555748 GCA_013399835.1 Leptocoma aspasia | reverse complement strand
AAAAAAAAAAAAAGCCAAAATCCCCCAAACTATGGAAGCATAGTATACTCACAAAGTGGTTTGGACTGAAATGACTTCCAGGAGGATAATTAATTGGGTCAGTGATATAATATTCTAAAGGATCAGGAGTATGTCTCATCTAGTCTGTTCCTCCATCCCTAACAATTTCACAAAAGCTAAATGTGGTATTAAATGCTGCCCATTGAAGATTTCTTGAAGATCTCGTTCAAATTCCTAATAGCTAGACATCTGTTTATATCACAAACACATGGATTATTTTTTGGCTTTACTATAAGCAAACTCCACCATGGGCTTTGAATCACCTTTTCAGCTCTTCCTTATCACCCTGCTGACACAGATTGCTGCCTCTGCAGCAGGGCTGGCAGAAGGGTTGTGTCTGTACTCTTCTACAGTTACTAAGATTGTCCTAATGCATATTCATCTTCATTGGTGATGCCAGCTTGTGTGCTTGTCTGTGAACCTGATACCCAGACCATGCCTGTTTCTGCTGACTCTGCTGTACAGTTATCTCCAGCAGCTGCTTGAACTCTGACTTTGAGGAGTCAATAACACCACACAGCAAAAAGCTCTTCATTCAAATTACATATCAATGGAAAGACCACCACTGTTCATCAGTATTCTGAGAAGGACACAGAGTTTTTGAAAAATATGCACATCACCCCCTCAGCCAAGACAGATCAGCATTTCTGACAGAAATAGTTGCATAAATAGTTCCAGTTAATATGAACTTCAGTTTATCCTACAAGTTTCACTGTGCTGGCAGGATTATCTTCTGAGGAAAGCAATGTTTGGTTATTTTTTTTTAACATGAAGCTGTGGCAGAAGGACAAGGTTCAGCCTTTTTAGGTATTTAAAAAACATCTGCTTTTCTGACTGTAGAGTGAATGTGTGTAAGCTACAATGATTCTCAGAATTATGCAGAAGTATGCAGAATTAAGCCTAAGTATTAATGGACTTTAGATTTTACTGGTCTGTTTTCTACAATCAAGCAGTTAATCAGATGCTTGCAGCAGTGTTCAGGGATCACATTAGAAAATACCTGCTGGCCATTGCCTATATCCTACTTCAAGCAAGTGCTGGAAGAGCAGCTTCCTGTTACTGGTAAGAACAAATCCTCATCTCTCGCTTCCTTACACTCTGTCTCTGTTCATTAACCTCTTCTTCCACTTCAGAGAATTTACTGGAGTCATCATCTCTGATCGTAACTGAACTCTGCTCAGTGGTTCGCACTGTCCTTCCCTCCAAGAGATGCTATATTCCAGTTACCTGCAGGTTTTGCTGCTTGGGCACAACAGTCTCCTCAGCTGCATCAATCAGAGCACACGTAGCACTTTTGACCTGCTGCTGGTCCTTTCCTGCTCTAATCATCCAGTGGGAAAGATCAGACACAGTTTATGTAGAGATGTTGGAGTTCTCTATAAATAGGACTTGTCTTTTCCCTCGTCATTGATTTTCATTCAGATGGCATAAGCTAGAAATATAACAAAATTTTAATGTTCACAGCAGGAAGCAATGTAAGGAATGTACTAGTTACTACTACTTTCTGATCATGTTGGGATGAAGTATAATGTGCTTCTTTCATGGAGAAAACCTCAAAAACCTCCTTTTCTTTGGAAAAAAATACATGCATCAAGGCAAATAATTTGAGTCAAGATGAAGTTGTATAACTCAACTGAAGAAAAATCAGTATTAGGTGCCTCCAATGTAGGACATAGAAAAGCACTAGTGAAATGAAACCATATTTACAATGGATAAAAATGGTCAGTAGGGGAGAGTGCAGAATTCATAGCAATTTTTTTCCATTCTTTTGGCTTCTGTGAGATCAAAGCTAATACATCACTGCATTATTGTATTCTCTGTGAAATAGAAAATAAATGAAATTGCAAAATATTGGTCTTCGTCCCTCTGAAAAGACACACTAAATTCAGATAATAAGTGTAACATTTTCTATTGACGACCGATTTCACAGGTAGCTCCTTATTTCCACACCATGATTAATTACTGTTGTCTTGTGTAAATGAAGACTCACTAAAATACAGTTTCAGCAAATCTAATTTATGTGAATCATGTATGTTTGTCAATTTGCAGGCTATTCTAAAAAAAAGTCCAGAATATGAAAAGACATGTCACATTGTAATAGAATCACTAAAGGTGTAGTTTCATGATAAACCTATCTCAGGCAAGGTGCCCACTCTGTCACGCTTTGCTCTGCCTTCGTGATGAGCCAGCTGTGCTCCAGAAGACACATTATGGACAGTGCTAAGCCAAATGCAAAGCCCAAGCTAATATATTTACCCTTGGGGAAGGCTTAGCCTACCCTCAGAGAAGGCAGAGCTAACTCTCTTACTAGCTGTCAGACAAGGTTGTTTATATCTGGCCAGCTTGGGTGTGGGTGGAGTGAAAACCTATCCATACCCATAATTGTCCATGAACTCCATGTTAATAAACATTTTGCTATTCTCTGTGAATGACTAAATTTTTCTGGCAGATTTTTGTCTTCATTTTAAATAAATCTTGTATGTGCTTAAATTAGAAATGAAATAATTGATTTTTAACAAATTACTTTAAAATTTCAATGTCAGGAATAAAATATGTATTTTTCAAGACACAAGGGATTCATTTTGTTATCCTCTTCATCACCTTTTGGTTGTCTAAAAGATTCTGCCATTCCATGCCAATGATTTTCAGACAATTTGTAATTTCCAGAAGAGCTAGATCAAAGAAAGTACTCTGTTGTTTCTAAGTAAGAAACTGAGAGCACTGGGATGTGTGAAATCCTACTCCTCTCCTGCAGTAAAGTCCAGAAATTCGGTAAGTCCATCTGGCAAATTCCATAGTTTTCATTCTTTACATCCCATTCTCAAACCAACGGGAGTCACTGTTTTGTGCCTTAGTTTTTAAGAACACAATTGAGACAAAAAGCTGCTGCTTGTTTTGAGCAGCAATCATGGAAAACAGTTACTTTTATTTAATTCATTCTTTAACTTAAATATACCTTATCCTAAAACTAAATGGAAAACTTCTCTGATCTGGAAAGCAGCCTAATTGTTAGAGTCTAGAGCAAGCTGAAAGGATGATTGCTTCCTCCTTCCTTCTCTTGAAACTGTACAGCTGTACAAGATTCATACAGACAAGAGACTGTGAGATAGAAAACTCTGGAATAACTGAAAGGATGACATCACACCCCAGACAGGGGAAGAAGCCTTCAGTTTTTGTTACTAGTTCCAGGATTATACACCAAGTTTTCATTCACTTGGTATTAGTGGGGAGGGAAAGATAGGAAGTAGGACACTCTTTTCCCCTCACTCTAGACCGTTCTCTACTGTCTAACCTGTACTCATGCCACCAGGAACCTCTTGGGGGAAATATACTGTAATCCTTCAATCTTCCAGCTGAAACTTCCAGTTTCCCGGGCATATGCTCCGATCATCAGGATACATTTCTAGCAGATCTGTATCAAAAGGAAAAGTCACAAGGAAACATAACCTGCTTTAAGTGGTCCCTGTTATTTGCTAATTCTGCCCCGAGTATGCATTTTGGGATTTTTGTGGAATCAAGGCCAAACATGGAATAAAATAACCTTATCTTTTTCTAACTTTTCTCTTCTTTTCTCTTTCTTTCTCTTTGCCTCTTTTACTATTAAAAAAAGTATATATCAAATTTTTGGTATCAACATTTAATTTCTGGTTTCTATCTTTTTTTTTAAGGGGATATTTCAAACCTTCAAATTTCTTTTCATTTTATTTACAGAGAGTTAATTTTCTTTATTCCTCTGTGATTCAGGATCGTAACAAAAGCAGAGTTAGAATGGATCTGAAATGGAACCTAGATGCTTTAGGTGAGATAAGTCTTGGACTGCAAAGGAGGAGTGCTGCCTGCAAAAGCTTCAGGCCTGCATGGATCCAAAAGGTTGTGCCAAGGGAGATTTAGACAAGAAATTAGGAAGAATTTCTTCACAAAAGTAGTGATTAGACATTGGAATGGGCTGCCCAGAGTGGTTGTTGCAGTCACCATCCCTGGAGGTGTTTAAGGAAAGACTGGACACAGCACTTAGTGCCATGGTCTGGTTGGCAAGGTAGTGCTAGGTGAGACTCAAAGATCTCAGAAGCCTTTTCCAGACTAATTGATTTTGTGATTCTGTTTTTCTGTTTAGGAATTTAACCCTTCAGTGCTGACCTGTAGGTAAATCTGGCTTTAGTTTGTGTGCCTGAATTATACTCTACTTCCTTTCCACACTTCTGCTGTTGAATGCTGTAGTAAGAGATAAATCCTGCTCTACTGAGCACTCTAAAACATAAAGTATTTGCTATGAAATAAAGACTTTCATTTGCTTTCCTTTTTGTCAATCTAAACTTAGGTGGTTGGCCTGTAGAAAGCTTACTATGAAATAAGACTTTATACAACAATACTTTTTGGCTTTCTGTGCTCAACTGTGGTAACTTTACAAATGCATGTCATCATTTGATGCTGGCCAAATGCCAGGCACCCATGAAAGCTTCTCACTCACTCTGCCCTGCCACAGCTGGGCAGAGGAGAAGAAAATTTAACAAAGGATTCATGAGCTGACATAAGGACCAGGAGAAAACACTCCAAGGACAAAACAGGCTCTGCTTAGAGGTACAAAGTGAATTTATTACTAACAAAATGAGGATAATGAGAAGTAAAATAAGCCCTTAAAAGCACCTTTTCTTACTCCCAACCCCTCCCTCCTTCCTACTGACAGTGCAGGGAGACAGGGCATGGGGGTTTGATCAGTTTGTCACCCGAGGTTTTCTTCTGCTGCTCAGGGAGAAGAGTCCTGCCCCTGTGAGGCCATGGGGTCCCTCCCACGGGAGACAGTTCTCCATGAGCTTCTCTGGCATGGGTCCATTCTTACAAGCAGCAGTCCACCTAAAACTGCTGCAGCATGGGTCACTCTTCTGTGGGGTGCACTCCTCCAAGGACAGGCTGCTCCAGCCTGGAAGCAAGGGCCCTCTCTCTCCATTTGGGTCTTCCACCGGATCACAGCCTCCTCCAGGCATCCACCTGCTCTGGTGTGGGCACCTTCCCCATGGGCTGTGGGTGGATCTCTGCATTCCTTGTGGATCCCCATGGGCTGCAGGGGAACAGCTGCTTCACCATGGCCTCCACAGGAATCTCGGCTCTGGCACCTGGAGCACCTCATGCCCCTTCTTCTCCACTGACCTTGTTTTCCCTCACATGCTCTTACCTCTTTCTCTCCTCTAGCTAGAAAAATCTGTGCCCCACTTTGTTTTAATTTTCCTCTTCAATATGTTATCACAGAGGAGTTACCAGCCTCTTTTATTGGCCCACTTTTGGCCACCAGCATGTCCATCTTCAGAGCCACCAGGGATTGGCTCTGCTGGACATGCTGGAAGATTCCAGCAGCTTCTCACAGAAGCCACCTCTGCGGCCCCCCCACCAAAAAACCAGGCTGTGCAAAACCAACACACCCCTGTTTAGGAATGCTGGAAGTAAAACAGTAGCCCCCTGCACAAAGCTTGGCAGAAATCCAGAGAAAAAAAGTATGTTCTCGATCCCTGAGAGCTTGTAATCCAAGCATAAGGGAAGAGAGGATGTATTCTGGGAGGTGGAATTGACAAAATACAAGCATCTTCTTACACCATCAGTTAAACAAGTGAGTGTTATAGCTGGGGAAGTAGTTCTGCTATTGAACTGGATTAGAAATATGGACATATTTACATGAAATCTTAGCTAACAGATCTTATTATTCGATTAAGTTCTGGGCAAATACCCATCTGGACTGCTTTCAACAGAGCTGAGGGGCTGAGCAATCATAAGAGTTTTATAGACTTTACAGCATCACATGAAACTGAGAGGAATTAATGGGAGAAATAAATAGAAAAGACTCTAAAATCTCCAGAGTTTTCAGCAAATCTGTATCTCAATCAATTAAATATTTCCTTTTTTTGTCATGATCAATTAGCATACAACAAATCCAAGAGAGGACAGAATCAATAAGTAATTGGTAAAGTAATAATTAAAAGCAAAGCTTTACAACCTTCTTCATTTTAAATATCTCACTCTTGTCAGTTGCTGAATCCACTGGGTTTAAGGATGTGCTCCACAGACTTTGGCAATAATGCGCTTGACTCAGATGGGCTGAGGAGGGTGATGAACATATTGTTCTATGATACTATGGTGCAGATGCAAACATTAAAAATTGCAAGATCTCTTAATGTTGGCTTTTTTAAAAAATCTGGTTTGATTTATCATTAAGTAAACAATACACAAAAATCAGGAATTAACACACCTTCCAGCCCTGCACCTCTCCCTCTTTCAAATCTGAGAAGACTTGCAGAAGCAGGATTTACTAGGAGATAAAACAACCGAAAATGTCTCACTTCAAAGGTGAAGGAAGAGAAACTTACAAAGATTTCATTCAAGAAAACAAGTGAGAATAAATCATCTATTTATGCCTAAGACTTTATATGTAATCATTAAAGCTTCCAAGTGTACATGAACTTATGCAGAATATCATCCATATAGGTATAAAGCATAAAAAGGTGCCAGTTCAAATTTTGACATGTATTCAGTTATTATATATCAAAAATGTTGAATAGGAATGACAGTTCCCAGGAAATGTTCCTTCCTTTGTTTCTAAACCACTATGTGAACTCAGGCAAGTCCTTCACCTTAAATGATACTATTTTCCTATTTCTAATATAACATTAGTCACAGATTATTATGTATGAGAATTTAGTTCATATTTGTACAGCTTTCTGGTATCTAATAAAAAATGGGGTACTGAAAAAAGCCAGATATCAGTAATCCCAGTAAACGAAATTACCTTTGGCATGAAAAAAATTACCAGAAGTACATTTTATTTTCAGCATTCACTCAAGTGTTTTTCTAAGTAGATACTGTAGCAGTGAATTTATTTTATTATTGTGCATTTTAAGATACTGCTATTTGAAATTTGGGGAAAATATGAAATACGTAAGCAAACACATTAACCTGTTTGCTCAATTTCTTTTCCAGGATACCACTGAAAAGGCCTTTTTGCAGGTAGATACTCTATGATTTATTGTACATAGAAGAAATAAACTTTAACAAAGACGTTTTCTGGTTAAGATTTTCCCTTTTTTATTCAGTACTCATAAAAATAATTCATTATTTCAGTTCATATGTTTATTGTGAAGACTTAAAAAAATCCCAAATAGTCCAAATCACCCCATAGTCTTCCTTTGTAAAATATCAGACACATTGCCATGCATTTCATGATCACTGTACTAGAGTATCACAACCTGTCTGGGTAAATATATGGTATATACAGAATAAAAAGTTAATAAGAACAGAAGAATTGCTTTTTTGTTGTTTTATGAAAGTTCTCCCATCTGCTGCACAGAGACATGGATTCGATTTTGTTATATCAAAAGCTGTACAGTTCTTTGAAAAATCACACTATATTTTAAACTAAGAAAAATGAGCTCTTTAAAAGTTGTAAAATAACAGAAAAATGATACATCACATAGAACATAATCTCTGCTTGTCACCAAGATCCTAAAGGTGAACTAACTGCTGATGTAATTTAGCATGATACATGATTTGTAGTAATCAGCCAAAAGCAAAGGGAATATAAAATAAAAAATTGTAATGACTTCTTGGTATATATTTACCCGCAATGTAACAAAACCAACTCAGATCTGCCTAGGGCTAGGTAAAGTAGTAAAATTGTTAGAATCCCCACTCATTTGAAACAGCTTAATTTTCTGCAGAATGTTAAAACCTGGTTTATAGGTTTTTTGGCATAAACATCTAACCTCGTTTAGTTTTAATCAAGTTTTGGGGTATATTTCAAACCTTTTTGGGTTTGATCTGTTTCATTCACAGAGAATTAGTTTTCTTTCCTCTTCTGTGTTTGAATTGGTTCGTAATAGGGGCTTGGCAGGTTTACTCTTCCAAATTGTACTGTCAAGACCAGCAAAGCAAAAAGTCTCTACTCCAGATCTGTCTGTCCAAGATCTCATCTGTCCTGATCTGTACTGTTTGAAATCTGCCTCCAGTTCAACACTACTTCAAGAAGGAAAGCAATAACACCCATTCATTGTACAGACTGATCTTGAAATGCACTCAATCTACCAAAATAATAGAGAAAAGGATAAGCCACGTTGGTTCTCTGAAACTTATGGAAAGCCACCGAATTATATCCCTAATTTCTAAGCAGTGATTGATGCTTCTCAGCACTGCGACAAGGGACTCACCAGCCTGCCCATTTTTTCCAGACACAGAACTTTTGTATCTGTTTGAACAGATACAGATACCAGGTTCAGTCAAGGGCAAGAAGATAGACATCTGAGACATCTGAGTCATCAATAATGAACTGATATTTAAGGGGAAAATATTGTATGAAGTAGAAACAATCCACGCAGCATAAGAAATTTAATACAGCCCGTCCCATTCACAGACCTGCAGCATCCACAGTTTGTCTCCCAAATCCTTGCCAGGGCATTTTCAAATGAGTTGACACATGAGAAAAGCACTGTAAAGTTTTGAAAGTAACCATGGAATCTTCAGAGTTTTAAAAGAAAGAAAATGAGCAACTGGTAAAATACACAGATATTTCTATCCAAAACACATATATTAAGACTTGCTATATGATTTTTTAGTCACAACTTTGTATGTGTACAGTAGTGCCTCTATGCTGAAAAAGAAACATATCACAACACATGGGTATTTCTTCAGTAGTAATAAATGTCAGATGAATTTTGAATTTAGCAAGATTTCAAAAAGATTAAAAAAATAAATATATATATACCAATGTATAGATTGGTAGGTCTATACATTGGTATATATAATAATTAGATTAAAATAAATAGTGGTTATAATATTTGTCTGAAGAAAAATTTATTTGAGTTTTCATTGTATTAGATATTAAATTTAATTCAGTTGGTTAGGAGTCTGAGAGAGCATATTAATGCTATTTAAATTATTTGCCTTGGTATTCACATCAAGTTGAGTAAACTATAATATGCAATATAAAAAGATCTTTTCCACAATTATTCTGCAAGTGCCATAAATTTTTTGCCTTTAACGTCTTTCCCACGCATATTTTAATCAACTTAGCTCCTGTGTCTGACTGTTCTTTACAAAGTGTTTGAAACACCAGAGAAAGAGAATATGACAGAAGTTTTGAAGTTAATACCCAAAGTTCTCATGCTATAATCTGGGACATAAATTTATTTCAGATATATCTGATTTTTGAAGCAATGGCTTATGACAGTGTCATTTCCTATTTTATAACCAGCTTCTGTTGCAGGCAACTGAAATAGATATTATTTTTTCCTTACTTCTTGACAAATTCAGTTAGCTTACAAGCTTGAATTGCCTTTAAGTTTCTCTTCTCTGCTTCTTGTTCTCATATAAAACATTACTTTTTTCCCTTGAGTGTTTCCTCTGCCTGCTATAAGACAATGTTTCTGCTCTGTAAAAGCTAACACTAATATTATTGTGTACCTGATAATTTTCTTTTCTATTAACCTTTTCTCAGCTTTTCAATATACTTTTATGCATTAGACTTCATATACTTTTAAGAATTACTATATTCTTTCTATCATACTCCCAGTAACTAAATGTTTAATTAAATCTTGGGCTGTCATTAAGCTAGTAGAAACACAATATTGTGCTCTACATGAAACAAAAACCTCTGCAATTTGGCTGTGTTTTTTGTCTGCAAAATATGCATTCTGCAATGTGTAACGTATGAAAAATCATAAGATAAATTTAGCAGACAAAAGTAATGCAGTACACAGTGATTTCCCATTGACCAAATTCTTGTTGGCCTTTTATGCACCTGGCAAATTAGCCAGATTAAGGTTTCCCATGAAGAAGAGAAGAGGGTGATGGCAGTATGGGTTTCTTCCTTTGTGCTTATTTCCTACGAAAGCATAACCCCACTTTCTCTGCACACTGCAGAGACTGAATGAGGGGCTCTGTCTTTGCATCATGCCCCTCCTATGGTTTCAAGACCCACTTCTCTCAGGAACAATTTGTTTGAAGGAGAGCCTCTTCCTGTCTCTCACCCCCTCTGCCCTGATGGCACTGATGGAGAGAGCACATTTAAACTCAAAATTCAATTTTGACAACCAGAAGAAATATGGCTCTGTCCGGAGAGTCAGAGTTCTGGTATGAGCCAGTTGCCCTTCCCGAAAAACCCCTCCATGCACTCTGGGACAGCAGAGACTCAGGGTCTGCAGGCCAAGAGAGTTTAAATTCTACTAGTGACCTGTGCTGTGAGACAACATAACAGTATGCACAAGGCCTTGTCTCTCTGGATCAGATCTGGCTCTGCACAAAACAGGAGTGAGTGAAACTGGTGACTCCACATCATGGGGCCTCTTGGTCACACCAGCTCTGGGACTTGTGCTAGCTCCTTTAGCCAAAGACAACTGGTACAAACTACATCAAAAAAATCTCAGATAAGAAAATTATTGTTTTTAACTTGCTGACCTCAGAAATCTTGCTTATAGTAGCCTACTTTAACAGTCTATCATCCACATGTTTTCATGTGTTCTAACTCATACACAATAACTGTAGCTATTTGCCTTAATTTTCTGGACTATCAGCATAAGCTGAAAATCAAGTAACCATTAATAAACATGGTTCTAGGTTGTCATATCATGATTTTGAAAAACTTCAAGGAAATGTTTCTTCCATAGAAAGTATATGAATAAATAAGAATGACAGAAAAAAAAATGGAACGAAACTTTCTAAATTAACTTCAAATCAGTGACTATATTTAGATATTCACTAGAATGGCAACAGGAACTACAAGGAAAAATTTTATGCAAAAGGGTATTTCTGCACAACTAGATCAAAAACTCTAAGAAAATGCTGACACAATGCAGGAAACCTCCAGGGAGAAATTGTTTGTCTGTAAACCACCTTTATACTGGCAAATCAAATGAGCCTACAATCACTTTCTGACATAAACACCAAAGCACATTTAATGGATTTTGTCTTCACTATTAAACTTTCTTACATGCAAAATGAGGGCAGCCACCTCCAGACTCCCTGCTTGGAACAAATGTTGCCTTTTATGACCCTGTGATCAGTACTTAAGAACTGTTTGGTATAGTGTCAAAGTAGCCTAGTCCCAAAATCTAAAACGTTCCCTATTAAAACAAATTATTTACACTGAATAAGTATGTTCCTTTTACAGTTATAAACACCAGTTATATTAGAATATATGCCTAATGTTTGATGTGAAGGAGTGGGAGAGGGAAATCACATCAGTTCATGATACTGCTCTGAACACCAGGCAGTATCCAAAATCTGCTCAATCTATGGCAGTAATAAACCCAAAAAAAATCGGAAAATGCACAATACATTCTTTAAACACGTTTATGAGATAATAGGTCATCCAGACAGAATCACGGAGTAGCTGTGGTTGGACGGGACCTCTGGATGTCACCTAGTCCAACCTACCTGCTCAAGCAGGTTCACCTAGAGCAGGTTGCACAGGTTTGCATCCAAGCAGGTTTTCAGTATGTCCAGAGAAGGAGACTCCAAAATTTCTCTTGACAGCCTGTTGCAGTGCCCTGCCACTCTCACAGTAAACAAGTTTTCCACATATTCAGATGGAAGTTCTGAACTCGTGTCTTCTGCCCCTTGTCCTGTCACTGGGCACCACTGCAGACTCTGGCCCATCCTCTTGGAAGCCACCAATAAGATCCTGAATAGGTTGGTAAGATCCCCCCTCAGCTGTCTCTTCTCCAGGCTAAACAGGCTCAGCTGCCTTGGCCTTTTCACAAAAGACAGGTGGTCCAGTCCTTTAGTCATCCTTATAACCCTCCCCTGGACATTCTCCAGCAGTTCCTTGTCTGTCTTGAACCAGATTTATCTCTGTGTAGAAAAGAGTTGATCCGATTTTCTCTATGTTTCTTACTAATTCTTTATAGAGTCATAATAATTAACTTTTTAAATGTATCTGTGCTTCAACAAGAACTAATTTTTTTTTAATGATCATACTAAAATAGTTCACTTAAGTAATAAAGACTCACACACATAATATTTCTCATTCCGAGAAAGTCTGTACTTGTAGAGACAGTAGAAAACTAGTGCAGATATTTGGCCAGTAGTGATGCATTGTGGCATTAATTAGATTAACTTACTAAATCCAGGAGCTTTTTCTAATTCCTAGCTTTATAGCAAAAGGCTTAATAACCCTGTGACTTTTGGTCCTTTCAATTTTCATCAGTAATGTAAAAATAAATTTTTGGGGAGCTGTTCACTGTAGAACTTATGATAAGGTATTAATATTTGATATAATAGACAGGCTGTGTCATTTTTGATCATGTGGTTTATTTCTAACTTAAAATACAGTTTGTGTCATGGATCAGAAGGATACCTGGACTAAGGATACCTGTGTGGGATATAACTGATTTCTGTTCTAGCCTTTCTTCCTTTCTAAAGATCATTAACATAAGAAAGAAACCTTTGAAGGCTGCATAGCTTCAGAACTCCTCTGTGCAAATACTTCATGATTTAATGTCTTTATTAGGAACAACTTTTCCCCTGTCGGTTAAGGTTTGAGGAAACACATTTTATGAAAGAAATGTCCTTACAGATGTGAGAATGTATCAGTAACATAAAAACTAAAAAATAGTACAGGGATGGTATGGTAGGGAGCATCACTGACTTACCTGGCTCCTCTCAGATACCTACCACTTGCCATTGTCAGACAGAGAAAAACATAAATACTTAATCTGTGTTTATACTGCCATTCCCATTCTTTTCTTAGCTAACAGTAATTAATAAGATAATTCTTTATTGACTTTTACTTAGAGCTATTGAGATAGACAGTGGTAGAGTAGTGATTTAGAGATGAAGCAAAATATTTTGCTGAATGCCCCATCTGAATTATTAGTTACAAGCCGCAATATTTTTTATTTAAAAAATAAACTATCACTTGTGATAGATGCCACTCATTAATCAATATTGATTAACAACTGGACAACTAGGGATGTGTAGTTGAATTTTCTTTTTTGGTAAACTGATTTTTAACTTATAACAAGACCATCAATGGGCAACCTCAATATGCCCATCTAAATAGATCTAATAAACATAGAAACACAGGATTTGGACCTTACATGGTTACCCAGTCCATTCCACTGCTTCTGTGTGATCCAAAGTTTTAATATGAAGGAAATTAAAAATAAAAAAAATTGCATTACATTAGTTTTTGCAAAATTTTCCTCACAGGATGACAGTGGTTATGTGTCAGTAATACATTCTTCTCAATAAATCTGGGGCTAAGAACTTGAATGGTGTATCATGAATACATCTCAGTAAAGACTGGAAATATGTGAAAGAATCTCTGTTTCTGGGGATTATCAAAGGCCAATTTCATCTAATTAATGGTCCTTGCTGTAATTTCATGTTACTTTTCTAAAAAGTACTTGTTTCTCTGACAAAGGGAATTATCTTCATCATGCACCCAGCTTCCTTTAGCTGGGACTTCTGCACCTGGATCCACCTTCTATCTTCTTATCCCAATGATGCACACAAATGTAAGGGTGGGTGTCAAGAGGGTGAGCCAGACTCTCTTCAGCAGCACCCAACAACTGGGGTTGCAATGAGATCAAGCGGCAATGAGAGCAAACTGAAATACAGGAAGTTCCATCTGAATATGGGGAAAAACTTGCTTATTTTCAGAGTGACAGAGCACTGAATGACTGCCCAGAGAGCCTGGGGAGTCTCCTTCTCTGGAAATACTTAAAATCTGCTTGGATATATCCTGTGCATTTTGCCCAAGATGAACCTGCTTGAACAGGGGAGTTGGACTACAGAATGTCCAGAGGTCCCTTCCAACCCAAACCATTCACTGACTCTTTGATTCCATAACTCTGTACTTCGGGTATTTTCCATTAATATGGTGTAAGAATTCATCAGCACCTGGCTTCAGTCTGATTTTATTATATATACCAAAGGGATGGTTGGCATTTCTCTATAGAGTTTCAACATATTTGTACTGTTTTCATAATGAACAATGAGGCCCTATAATATATTAAATGTTTTCAGCAAACCTGAAGCTAGAGCAAGACCAAATTCTCTTTTTTGCAATTTTATTGTCTATAGAATATACCAAAACCATAAAGTTATTTTTGTTCTTCAGAAATGCTCCAAGTCATGACAATCAAATGTGTTAAATTTGTGGGGCAGAAAGACACAACTTAGAAGACAATTAATACTTTAGTTTCAATCTTCCTACCTAAACAGAACAGAAAGTAAATTTGTATGTGCTTTAGGGTAGTAGAGCATGAATTGCACAATAGCAAAAATTTTTAGTATGATTGCTTATGTCTGGAACGTAATACAGGAAGTGAAACTTTGCATAAATAATCATGCTCTATAATTGCAAGCTTGATGACACCCCAGAAAGATTTATGGAGTAGGCAAGGCATTAGGTGCATTCTAATCCTCTAGGCCCAATGGTATTATCTTCTCTATTCTAGTTCCTTCTAAGGGTGCTAATTGCATCCCAATGCCTCATGGATTTAAGGCTTATATTCTACTGAGGAGTGGTCTATGAAAGATTACTGAAGTACAAAACATAACAAAATGAAATCATAACATAATGAAATCTAGTTAAACCCACATTTGCTACTTCATTTTTATTTTAAACCTGATTTCAGACTCCAGCACGATACCTACAGTGTTCAGTTTCTGTTACCAGAAATCTTTGAGCCTCACTATCAGCAGCTGACAGATAGCTGAAAATATGTAAAGGCAGAGATTTCAAAGTGTACATCAATTTCTCCTGGAATAGTTAAAATTACAAATAGTACAAGGTGGAGTCTTTACCCTGTAGTTTTTTTTATGCAATGATTCCAAGATGTTAGCACCAGCCCCCTGTTTCTTCTAAGACAACAGCTTTAGCAGAGAACAGAATATTGTTCCCTCTCTGGATAGCTCTGTGTTACTGAGAAATTAAGAAGCACTTTTTTTTGATATGAAAGAATTAAATTCCAGGCTAATGTCTGAATTAGCATAACGTTCCTCCCAAAGCTGGAACTTCCAACCTCTTTTAGACCTGCTTTTACTGAAGACATACCTTTTTTCTTAAAGGTATGTCTTCTTTTCTTTTTTCCTAAAGAAAAAAGGTAGCTAAATATATTCTGCTCTTTACAGCAGCACACAGATTGCAGGAAGATAATTCCCAGTATATGGAAGGGCATGATTTTTCAAAGCACAGAGAAGAATCAGACTTACTAGATACTTCCTTATAACCAATTTCTGCAGTTGCACGAAGTTTTGTAAGTTCTCACCCCCAATTATGTAGACTTTTAAATAAACCATTATTTCAAATGCATAATTTCATTGTTACAAGACTACTTGCCTAGAAAAAACCTAAAGGCTTTTCAATAAACCAGGACTAAAAAGGCTTCTTTTGAACCCCTTCAGAGCATGGGGCCTAACGAAAAAATAGCCCTCATGATCATTTTTGAGGCACTATGTAGAGTGCAAAAAAATATCAGTTCAAACAGAGTCAATAAATCAGTACTTTGATGGAGAAGTACTTTGAAGACCATATGTCATAGTAAATGGGATTTAGTTTTCAGACAGCTGTGTGTAAAAAAACATTACAATTGGAAAGTACATTTAAAAAGTATTAAGGAAAAAGAACTGAGTTCAACACAGTAGATTCTCATTACAACTTTTACTGTCCTTGGAAAGGACTTATATCAAGGCAATTAGGGTCTTTACTGGCTCACACTGGCACAAGTTAGTCAGCAAATAGCCCAGTACTGTCATAGTCTCTTTTTTTATCACTTCTG
This sequence comes from Leptocoma aspasia, assembly GCA_013399835.1. Taxonomy (NCBI): domain Eukaryota; kingdom Metazoa; phylum Chordata; class Aves; order Passeriformes; family Nectariniidae; genus Leptocoma; species Leptocoma aspasia. Next base: position 539,927 of record VXAX01004648.1, on the reverse strand, counting down.
CAGTTGTTGTCTTTCTGCAACCTAAATTCCAGCTTCCCTGTAGACACCAATTAAATCTTGGGCATTTGTCTAATTTCTGAAAATTAAGAGTAGCTCTTTTAAGAATGCCATGGCAAAAATCAAATTAATCAAATGTACACTTCACTTCTTTTTAAGTACTGATTTAGGCATGCCAATGTGGACTTATATTAATGCAGCAGTGAGATCTAAACTTTAAGTTTAAACTTGAGGTTAACTTTCTCAGCCTAACCCACTAAAAAGGAAAAATAGTACAAATTTAACTCAGGAAGTCTCTTGGGGACAGTGGAATTTTAAATACATATTTTCATGTGAAATCAATCCTTTCGCTGAGGAAAAAATTAAAAATTATTTTTCAACTACTTTCTTTTTCTTCCTATTTTTCAGAGTTCCTTTTGCCCATTTACTCTCATCCTATAAATCCCAAGCTTTAGGCACCAATACACATCCCAATATAACCTTAGATTCATGGTTCTTTGTTATAATTAATCTCACAGAGTTAATCCCCTAATCAGTTCACTATTCGGTTCTCTCCACACAAGAATTAGCCAACAACATTTCCTCAAATCATCAGCTAATTTCTCACTCCAGTACAGCTAAGTGTCACCAGCTGCACTCTTGTGTGGACTGCTGGACAGTTAAAACTTAAGTCAGAAAAATAAGACTGTGAATGATGATTAGGAAAACATGACTTGAGAAATGAGGAAAAGTCTGCTTCTGCTCTTTCGGCCCTTCCCTGTCATCTGCCTACTGGGTTCCTGTGTTTTGGAAAAGATGTGCCTCTCTACATGGAAGCATTTCCCAAAGAAACCTTTCTAGCTCTATCAAGAAGTTGAGGAAGAATTTAAGGAACATTCATTGTCTCCTATGGAAATATCTCATTCCTATGGTCTACTGAACCTGTTCTTCCCTCAGACTAACCATTGACAATGAGTTTGCTCCTCAGCACAATTAACTTTCCTGCTGAATCAGGAAAAATTCTTTAAGAATTTGCAAATGTGAATATGCACCTACATTAAAGCCTTACAACTACATGGGATTGGAAAACTGGTGTAAAGAGAGTGGGAAGAGAAGGTGAGAAAAGAGGTTTGAGTGCACTCTGGGAGTTACCTGTGCTGTGAGTGAGCATTTGCACAATGCTCTTTTATTGCCGTGGTCCGTGCATTGACAAAGGACCCTTGACAATAATATCAGAAGGCTAAATATGATTTATTAAAGTGACTCCATAGCTCAGAAGGATTTGGGCTATAATGTGCCCAGGTACAGAGCTCAGATGCTTATTTCTTCATGCTCCATACAAGAATGCTAGAATGCTTACAATATCAGAGAGATAACAGTCCTTCACCTCATAGGTTGAGAGGAAGAGAAACCTCTGTCTCTCATTATCAGGAGACAGGCAGACAAATTCAAATGTCCTTGGAACACAACACAGATATTTGTTTACAGAAACTTGTGCAGAGTAAAAGGCAATAAAAGATGCTTTCCCATGAGAAGATTTTCTGCAGGCTTGCATACAGAGAAACTTATAATGTGTTCTTGCAACACTTTTCAGCACACGCTGTGATTCTTAGGGCTGTCCTGTGCATGGCCAGGAGCTGAACTCAGTGGTTCTTGTGGATCCCTTCCAACTCAGAATACTCTATGATTCTGAGTGTTGAAGGGCAGACAACAGGACTGGCTGAGAGGAAGAGCACGTTATTTAACACATGACAGTGGTCTAGGAAATACCATTCAGTGCCAAACAAACCACCTGACCTTGTGGTAGTACAAAAGCTTTAAGAGATTTAAGACCTTGCAAATAAAATTTTCAGAAAGATTTCACAGATACTCATGCCTTCTACTGCAATAGTGTTAGAGTCTTGTTCTGTTTAATTATCAAATGTCACTCTAGCAGTTAAGTATTTCCTTAACTGCATAATTATTTAATAAGAAAATAAATAAATTTTATTTAATATTTCAAGGGAAAAAATCAATTATTCTTCATTCAATCATTATTTACTTTGCAATAATTTATCAGTTTTGGAAATGTTAGGCTTCAGAGTCACCTTTGTTTGGGTTAATTGAATACTTTTAATTAAGATAGCCAAACACAATCTTTATAACTTTAAACACAGCCCCAAAGGCAGCACTTGGTTAAAAAAAGTTCAAAGAAATGTAATATTTGAAGTACAGCATATACTCTATTGGTTTGCCAGATGAATTAGTACAGAGGTTAATAATCATACTTTAGAAAACATTGACATAAGTTTAATTCCCTTTTTTGGATGAGGTTACTAGTCAAATTAATTGGTGCCAGTCCCTAAGAAGAGCGAAAATAGTAACTTAATTATTTATAATAGCATTTCACAGAGATAACTCTAAATAGATGCAAAGACTATACCCTCAGAAAGTGTGTGTTTTGCTACTGTAGCATGACAAAATTATGTTATGCTTCTTCAGAAGTCATGTCAGTATTATCTGATTACAAACAAAAATGTTGCTTCCTACAGAAAAAAATCAAGATGTGTCAAGCAAGTAAAACTTCAAACATCTCCAAAAGACATTGGATCACATCATCTTTTACCTCTTGTTATCTACAAACACAAGTCAAAAATGAAATTTTGTTTGCTAAAGTGTTCAGGGAAACAAACTTCCTGTTGATTCATGAGAAAAGTTCTCAGAAGCCACATTAAAACAGAGTAGGATTTTGAGTCTGGAAAGAAAAAAAGACAATGTTTGGAAGTCTAGCACTATGGAGGGGATAAAAGGGAAGGCTTTGAAAATGCTTCTGTCTGTAATGTTTGCTCTTTATGACAATCCTTTATATGTTTATATCGGGCTTATTGTTAGGATCCCACTTCTGACAGCAAAATAATGTTATGATACACTGAAATAGCACTAGCTTCTGATTATTGAGATCATTCTGCCTGAATTAAAGTGCAAACAAGACCATATGCCAAAGTCAATAGTACAGATTCTATTTAGCAGTAAACTAGAGAGAGACAGAGAGAGAAAATAAGAAGGGGAGCAGGGGGAAGGGGAAGAGGAGAAAGAGAGTGAGATTAAGCAAAAGATATCACCACCACATGGGTTCCTTCTTCTGGTCCTCTTGGTGGTCCCCATATATTCTTCTGGAGGCACCACTTTTATCCAGTCCAAGTCCCAGTTATCCACAAGGCGTGCATGCTGTCCTCACAACTTGGGATGGCACATGTGTAAGCAGCTGCTTCCTTTTCTCACAGTTTGTTGTGGCAGAAATTTTTGTCTGGATGAGCTACCCAGATCTGCCTCACCAGGCCTCACTACCTCTTGTTCTTGTTGTGTCTGTCCTTCTCCCACAGTCTGCACAGTGGAGTCTTGTCTGGTGTGCTAATTCTAAATCTCTCACCTCCATTTAGGCCTGAAACGAATGCCCTCCTGTTTGCTATCTGTGCCATTGTGGTACCTGATCTCATGGGAAGTTCCCTCTTTGAGAGTGTTTTGAGACAATTTAACTGTGTTCTTTGAGTCCTCACACCCACCAGTACAGAATTTTATAGCATGGCTCAAATTCATGCGTTTTCACTGAGAGACAGTGAAACAAGTCCTACCTATAAAGCACTTCTGTTTTATAAGTAAAGGTTTTGTTTCTTTTGTACAGAGAGAGACTTCTGATTTTCTACTCTGATGTCACAGTACTATGACTGTATACCCCTTGAAATTCTGAGGATTGTCTATACTTGAATAGCCCTCTGAACATTGATTATTGGGTTCCAAACTATTCTAGTCCTTGGGTTCTGCTTTACACTTTGTTTAATAAAAAGTCTTTACTTCTGTGAACTCTGAAGACAGAAAAGACCCTTATGTCACCCAACATATCTTGAAGATTGAGGATAATAGAATTTTATGAATTGCATCCAGTTATTTCCCTTTGAAACCTAATAACTGATGTTTGATTGAGGCATGGTATACTGTGAATCAAAGAAAATCCATTCCTTCTGTGAAAATATGAAGACACTTAGGATCCAATATTATCCATTATGTTTTTGTAACTACTGATCATCCTTACAATTTAAAAAGTCTAACATTTTTCATTTTAATTCTCTACCCTGAGTCTCCCTTTTATCTTTGTGTGTTGAATTAAAGATACACTTAGTACACAGGATTTTCTGCATATGAAGATATTTAAAGAATAACCAGATCACCTCTCAATTTCTTAGTCACAACAAAGAAAGAATGAATTTATATAATGTCTGAATTATATAAGAATTTAGTTTGAAAGGAAACACTGTAGTTCATTTAGTCCAAGAACCTGCTCTATAAAGGGGTATCTTCATGAATAATGGTCAGACTGGTACAACCAAGTTTTGAAAACCATGAAGGACAAAGATTTCACAACCTCTCCTGGCAGCCTATTTCAAGGATTGCTCACACTTTGCAGTGAAAATATTTTGTCGTAACTATTGTGGAATTTCTTCTGTTGCAAGCATGAAAGTTCTTCAACTTCCTCCTCTTAAGACATAGTCTCTGACTCTGAAGTAATGTTTCAGATTACTTTTTACACTTCTTCTGATTTCTCAAGGACTTGTTAAAGTATTCTGGTCACTGAACACTATTACTTGCATCACCAGTGCAGCAGATTTTGCTAAATCACTGAACTGCATCCTTCCTGTCTGCATCCTTCTTTTTGCCTTTATGTCACCTTATCTGTATCTGTTGTGTTTTGTGGTCATTACGATAGAGTGGTTGAGTCATTGTTGTCCAAAGTACTTAACCCATAACCCACAGAAATCTGCAGTCACTGGTCTTAGACATACAGTTTGACTGTTTAAAACACATTTAGTTTGAAGGCTCCCAGGCATTGAAAAAATCCAGCTAGGTTCAGTGTGGCCACATAGATTCATTCCTCTTTGTCACTTTATTAAGTTTTATTCCATCAACACTATTTTAAAATACATTTTATTTTCAGCAATAAAATAGATTTTATTTTCATCTATTTTATATTTACTTCTAGCTTATTCACTAAGCGTTCAATAGCATTTTCTGTAGCACTCCTGAGAAACCTCAAGTACAGGTGGTTGGGAATTGTCAGAGATTCTGCTTTAATCTATTTAAGGTGTGTTCTGTTATAATTGTCAAGTATTAATTTCATACTGCAATGCCATCAGGTATCAAGTCAAACACCTTCCAAAAGCAATTTACATCTGTGTAACTGAAATTATAACCATTACTATGACTGCAAAATACAGTATCCTCTTTCTTCTAAGATCTGTTTTCAGTAAAAACATTAATTGATGCTAATGATAATCTCATAACTTAATTCTTTATTAATTATATTAAGTATATTTTCACAGAATCATAGTATGTTAAGGGCTTGAAATGGACCTTTAAAGATTATCTGGTCCCAACCCTCCTGCCATGTGCAGGGACACATCCCAGTAGGCCAGATTGCTAAAGGCTTGATTCGACCTGGCTTTGAACACTGGCAGGTTTGGGGCACCCACAACCTCCCTGGACAACTTGTTTCTCTATATCATAACCCTCAAAGTAAAGAATTTCTTCCAATTTAAATTAATAATTGCATAATTTTTACAATCAGACTATTTTTCAAGAAAAAATATGCTGGAACAAAACCCAACATTATTATCAAAATGCTTCCGGAGTTGTGGCAGTTAGTGAGTTTGGAAGGAAGTTCCCTGGAATATTGAGTACGTACAATTAATCATCCTTTAACTGGCAAATATATCATTAACAGAAATTCATTATCCAAGGTAATTTCTCACTGCCTGGAAATAATGTCATTTACTGAAAAATGAAATTGTCTTCCTCTGACCTAAAAAACAGTAGTTTGTTATTTATAATAGAATATATAATAGTATTGTGTGGTAGTGTAGTAGAAAATGGATATTTCAGTATAAATTGGATGTCTTTTACTTAAAATATATTCATAAGAAAATTATTTATTATAAAGAACACAACTAACTCTTAGAATATAATGGTAAATATATATTAATTTCCAAATTAACTGAGAGCAAATCTGGGATACTGGTTGCAGTGTTGGTTTGTTTGGGTTTTTATATATATATATCTGAGCAACACCTGGCTTTTGATGTTGATATACAGACAGTCATGGATTTACATATTTGGTAGAAACCATCAGCACCTGATATTGCATCTGAGGGCTGAACAAAATCAGTATTCAGTCAACCAATAATGAAGGAGTGTTTCCAGATGGATCCTGCCAGTGTTAGCAATTAATTATTGATATAGTTGGGAAAATATTTAAAGGTACATTCAAATATAGACTTCCTGCATGAGACTGCTACATTATATTGATGGCTGATGATTGTATGAATTTTTCCTTTCTATCTTACACAAAATATTCAAAAGAGATTCTTATGAAGATATCAAAGATACCACTCTGGCAGGTTATTATGTGGCCTTTTGAAACCAGGGTTTGGAAGAGATTGTTTCAGAGCGTATTTTGAAAAGGAACAATGATCACACAAAAATGCGTTGGAAGTTTTTCCTCTGCTGTCTTGTTTAAATGCATGGTTAAATACCAGCCATGAGGTGCTAATAAAAAAATCTAAATAAAATAAAGCATAACTTCTTGTTAATGGTCTTATTATTCTTTTGAAGCACTGAAGGACAAGAAGAAATGCAGTTTACCTGGTCTGTGATTTACACAGTATGATGCAATAGCTCAGCTGACAACACGGAAGACTGATGTCCTCTGTTTCACGGAGTAGGGACAGCAGTAGAAAAGTCACCATAGAGGCATGGTAATGCAATGTCTATCAAGCCTCTCCTTGGTATCATAGCTCATTTTTCCCAGCTCAATTTCACTGTCTCAGCTGGATAGTGAACAGTGGGGACAGTGGTTTCTGTGATATCAATATTTGTCTAAAAAATCTGCCTTATGGAAGCTGGGAGGAGACCACCTCAGGGTTTCAATCCAATTTGGAATTGATATAGTGATGTGACCAATGAACTTAAACACTACATTTTATTTCTCTTTCTGCTAAAAACAATTAATTTTATTTTTACATGACTAAAAGTGGTCTCTGAGCCTATTTCTTTTTTAATATACCTTTGAAATTATGTTAAAATAGAGCTAGCACAGAGTTCCCCATCTGTAAAAAGCTGTCTTCACAGATTTCCCTGTCATTGTGTCTTACTGTTAATGAAGAAAAAGCAAAGTTGGGATTTATTTTACCAAACTTTGACATGTAGAATTTTAGAAGATTAACTGTAAACTAGTGAAATTTCTGTCCTTTTTCAGTCAAGAGAGAAATATCGGTACCTCCAGAAAGTAATTCATTTTGCCTATTCCATAAGCTTCTTTTACAGTGAAATGATTCTCCTTCAGCATTTATTTCTTTACATTGACTATGGAAGGAGGCCAGGATAACTTACTTAGTCTTAGAAATCTAATTATATTCTGTGTACATAATTATCTTATCCCTAAATATCTGGAAAATATTGCTTCAAAAGCTCACAAAATCACAAAATCTTTTTCCTAATGTCATGTTACCCATGAAAGAAGGACTGTTCTACAACCTGAACATTTTGAATAGGTTCATTTCTTTCTAGAGAAAACATTACAGCGCAGAGAAAAGTTATGCAGCTGAGTTTCAAATCATGCCCAAATTTATTCATGTTATAAAGAGGGTGAGACAGGAGGAAAGATTCAATTCAAATTCAGCTGTCTGCACATTGGGATCTGCATAGGTGTCTCCCACAAGTGAGGTCTGAGGATCACTGTGTTTGTTCAGTGAGATTTTACCTAGGTTCTCCTGTGCAGGCTCTTCATACCTTCCTTAAAGGGGATGAATCTCACATTTTTCCCATGACACACCTACCAGGGTACCCTATGGTGTCTCAAATTGACATAGGTGTCCATGAAATTAAATTAAAGCACTAGTTAATGTAGTCAGTGGAACCTAAACTGTAATTCAGCTCTCTCTAAACGTAACCACTGTGCCATTTCATTGCTCTAGTACAAGCATGCACCAGCATGACCAGTATTATCAGACACATCTGCAGGGGCTACAACAGCAGCTTTCTGGAAGGGCTGTGACCTTCTGGTGCACAAATCAGATGTGAGGCTGGGTATGCTCAGCTGAACTGCTTACAAGTCTCTTCTCAATCTATTGTGTTGTCTCCCATTGGCTGTAAGGAGGTGTTGAGCTACCCATCATGGCAGTACATAATCAGAGAAATTGACCCCTAACTCTAAGTGTTTTAATCTTGAGACAAATTCTACTGATGAAACTTTTCAATGGTCTTTCTAAATTCCAGACTTCAGACCTGGTGTTCCACACTTCTGAAGTTACATCAAAATTCAGAACAGAATGAACCAGAATTTTTGTTCTCCTCTATCTGCTTGCTCCAGCTGAGAAAAATGGTGACAAGGGTTTCATGGTGGCATATCAGAGCAAAGGGCCTGCAAAGCCACTGGGCATCTGGGAATGCTTCAGGAAGGAATTCCAGAGAAAAGTACAAAGTCAATACAAGTGGCTTCTCCATTTTTAGAATAGAAATTTTGGCTGTGATGAATGAGGCATGGGCAGCATATTACTCTGCTCCAAATACTATTTTAGCCACTTGGGTCTCTACCTAGGTGAAGCAGCTTGACCAATCATTTTGTAATTCTGAAATTTTATTTATTTTATATATTAAATGGTATATGGCTTTTTCTAAAGGTGCCTGAACATTTCCATCCTAGAGGACAATTCGAGTATCTTTAAAATCTCAGTGAACATATTTAGACAGAAGAAAATTTTCTCTTCCTTCACAGACCAAGCACAATGCTCTCTCTTGGATCATTTAGGGCCTAAAAATTTAGAGGGAAAAGGTGTAAGATCTGAAAGCCGTTCAGACTCATCTAACTTCCATATGGTAACAACTTGAAAATTAAGGACCTGGCGTAAATAGGGTGGTTCAGATAGAAAAAAAAGAGGAAATTTAAACTGGTTGTATTGTCAGTGCAGAGATTGAGGAACCAATGAACAATAAAAATTTCACAAACATACATCAAGAAAGATTGGATTTTAACAGCTGAGTTTGAGATGCATCTTTCCCTGGAGCTTAGGTGACTTAAGTTGGAAATGCTCATTAGGCACCTGTGTCCATTCAAGCTTTTATGGATGAAGTTAATTGGATCCCTTTTTGCAGGTGAAGGGCAAAACAAGCTTCTTAATCACTTCTTTACAGCTAGTCTGTGTCACTGACACCTCTCATTGACTTATGAGAGGTTCAGCCTGCATTTCAGTCTGCATTGCATATGAATCTTTACTATGACTTTTTACATTCAGTTGCCATAATTATTTTGATTTCTGAATGCTCATGATCTATGTTCTTGTCCAATTCAACTGGTTTATCTACAAACAATGGTCATCTATAAGAATGCTTGAAATGACAACTCACACTCTAAAGGTGGCTGGCAACTGATCCTGAGAGCATGGCCATGGCCATATCATCACATATTCAAGGTCATTATCATTGACCACACATCTGACATCTTTTCATCTCTGTGTATACCTCCTTGCTTCAGAACAGTGTTTTTACACCTTTTATGTTCCAGAGATCAATAAATGCACTTTTTACTATCCTATTAGACTGCATAGGAACTGGAACATATTTGCTGCTGTGCAGGGTGGTATAGAGGCCAACAGCATTTTAAAATTAGGTATGTCTATTATCAGCAATATTAAGAGTTAGTGAAACAGACTGCAAAACAAAAAAAAAAAGTGCACATAAATATATTCTTAACTGACAATATAATTGACTACAACCAAAGTGAAATTTTGGAAGTCATAACAAAATACTAATACAAATAACATGATTATATGTGGCCAAGGAACCCATTTTTGTCTTGCACCTCTTTTCCCAAGTGAAAATAAAGTTTTGGTTGTTGTTTAATCTTTTTGCAGAAAAGAGAAGGCTCATCTCTTGTTTGCCCTTTCCGTCCACCAAACAGACAAATAGACACCTGTCTCTTCTCTGACTTCCACTGGATCCTGTACTGATGGGAAAAGTTCTTCTTTCCTCAGATTTCACAGCTGGCCTAGGATACAGATGTTTTTCTCGTAAGGCTGCCTGACACTGATAGTTATGCCAAAGCAACTGTTCAAACAGCTATTTTGTTGAAGAGAGGGCTTCAAGTGATTCTAACATCTCAGGTTGTGTCTTCTTCCGTCATAAAAAGAACAGGCTATTAGAGGCCTCTAGACAGAGAAAGCTTGTTTCTGATGCGGCTGACAGAATAAACAGTAGGCTTGAAAGCCTATCTTACTTCTGCCCACTGTCCTAACCAGGTTGTCCCTTTTCAGGAGCACTCTTTTCCAGTGAAGTAGCTCTTGCAGCCTCCTGCGCAGCACAGACACCAATCTGACTCCTCACATTTACGGATTATTGCTTTCTTTCCTGTTTCTCTGAGTATCAGCTTTGACTTTGCTCACCTTAGCCCTTACACCTCTGCTTCCTTCCAGAGCCATCCTGTTGAGATGCTGCCTCTCCTTCTGCTATGCCTCTGCAGCTTCTCTTCTACTGAATAATCTGAGTTGTTTCTGGCATGAGACAATCCATCCCACCCCTTTCTATAAGGTTTTCCATAAAACTGGGTATGCATCTGTCACACCAAGGTAAACACACACTCCCCTCCTGCCTACCTTCACAAATATATTTTTTCCTAGAGAATCCATTTAGTATTTTTATTGTGGAATTTTTTGGTATGTTTTGGTTTGGGTTTTTTGTTTGGTTGTTTTTTGAGAGGGAGAATCCGACTCAGTTAAATTGTCCTATTGTATATTACACTGCTGGCAAAACCTAAATTATGCCCCACCAACCACCTCTTTTCTGTAGTTGTCTTACCCAGAGTGCATCTCCAGCAGACCTGTTGGACTAGAACATTCTACACAATCCAATGTCTTCTTTTGATGTTTTTCTTGTAAATTTCCCACAAATTCTGAAAGCTTTCAAGCTTGTTCTTAAGGTATTCCAAAGATAAGGAGCTTTCTCAAAACAAAATTTCCTCACTGAAGCAGTGTACTGGAGAAGATAATTGCAGGATCATAGTCTGACTTATTTCCTACTCTGGCTTAATCCCATTTCATGTAACAAATAGAAAGCAAAAATTATCTGAAGGCACAAATTACAAATTGTACCATGAGACGTGAGTTTCTATCACATTTCTAATTGTTCAGTGTTTATATGCATTGAGGATAAGGCCAGTGACATGTAAATGCCGCAAAGATTTTCTTAATGAGGGATGAGTAAACAATTCACCACTGCCCCTTCCACCGCTTGCACTAAAGTCCAGTGAAAAGGTAACACAGATAGAAATACAGAAATAGAGAACACAGAAGAAATACTAAATCAATATGCACAAGACTAATGATTGAAAAGGTGACTTTAACAGAGGCATTCATTTATTTTTGAGCGTTTTGCTCTGCAGCCATTAAGGTTGGTTGATGCTGATTTTCATATCAAATCCCCAAGAAATATTTTCCTACCTCTTTTAATTCATGCACATACAGTGAAATATTTTGTAAGCATTTTGTTGTAGGATTAAAGGATATTTTGAAAATTGTAAAATCCTCCTTGAATTATCCATGTTGTCATAGAAAAAATATAATGTACTTAGAAAGTCATGTCAAAAGTATATTTGTTGTGAGGTATTAATATTTTGGTGTTCGTTCATCCAAAACAGCTTTAAGATTTAGAAAGTGAACAATTTTTAAACCTTAATGTACATGTACATTACATGTACACACAGGAGATCACTTTCCCCCATGTTTTGCTTTGTACTTTTTCCCCAGAATGTAAAGCTCCAAGTATAAACAGGTCTTGATATAATGTCAGCATTTTCAAATATTGCATATGTATTGGTGTGGACTTATAATTTTAAGCTGACTTCATTCCCTTCTACCTGACTAAAATCAGAGCTATTTCATGTAATTTTTTGAAAATTACATACGTAGAATTTTTAGAAACCAATAATATATGCTTATGTTTTGTCCTGAATTGAGGTCTTGCACAGAAGAATGAAAAAAATTATCTTATTTTTGCCTTCAATTGTAGGACAAATTAATATACACCTTCAAAGCAATACTAAGAGAATTACTAGATAACAAGAAAAGTTAAACTCTTAGACAGAGTTAATGAAGAGAGGTCATATGAAAATATGACTGTAAAACCAGTGTGACATTAAGAGAGTTTGATTTGGACAGACAAAAATTTTCCACAAAAAAGGCACATGAATCTATAGCAACATTATTTGGGAACCCTTTTGTCATCTAGTGATTGAAATTAATGGAGACATTAATCTCATAGATAAAGGTAATTATCTAATATGAGAAGCTTATGCAGTTATAGTTGTAAATGAGGTTTGCCAAAAAATCATAAACCAAATTATTTCATAAAAAGCCTGATCAAATGCCCACTGAAGCCCATAGGAATCTTTCCTATGATTCAGTGAGCTTTCTCTCAGTCTTGTAACAAAACATCAAAGCATTCATAGAGAATAAATGCTGCGGACAGAATATTTTTAATTTGAATTTTTATTAGGCAGAAGTTTTACACGGTGGGCTGAGTCTGACAGTAACAGCTCATCTGTTGACTGCCACAGCAGTTTTTTGAGAAAAGGTTCCAATTATGCCAGGAGAGCCATTTGTACGTTTGTTACCACTGACTCACCAACTAGTGTGACACTACTGTCCTTGGCTCTGAGGAACCTGTGATAACAATATAGCTTCAATACTTCAATAGCTGCCTGCCTAATTTTCTATACTAAATGCATTGTTCACCCTTACTTGTGTTTGGAGATTCAGCTTTTACCACAAGCTGGTAAATCCATACTTAAGGAGCTTCTGGTTGTCCTGCATAGATATTTGCATTGGATCGCAGTTAGTGGAGCTTGTATACAAAAATGATTGAAAGTTAATATTTTGCTTTGTCTGATTTATTAAATTGTCATTAGGGACAAAAAGTCATTCAATAACTCAGTGCACCTGATGTGTGCAGCTGAGCCTGGGAAACTAAAGTAAATTAATTAATCCATTGCTTGTTAGTTTCTTTCACTACTTATTAACACTTTGGCTTTTTCCTTTGGTAATAACAAAACCTCTGTTTCTTTATAGGTGAGCAAAAATAATCCTAAAACTGTAATTACTTATATCTCTATCAACTTCTTCTTATTTTTTACTCAGTATAAACAAGATATTTCAATTTTGCTTTAGTTTGACCTTAACGGAATTGTTCTTTCAACTCTGCAAGTTCTCTTTCACCTAGGTTTCTTGGACAACTTAATTTGTTTCAGTACACTTCTTACACATATTTTGACATTTTGCAGCTAATAAATCAGACTACCTAGTAAATGTAAATGAGCGGTCATCACTAAAAAACCTTCTCTCCCCATGTTGAACACTCCTGGATGTATTTGCTCTGTACTGTAGCTCAAATATCACCATTTTGCTTGTGCTGTCAGGCATTTGAAAACAGTGCAGATCTGTACAGTGTTTCCCTCAGTTTTGCCATTTTCATGTTTGTTTTTCTGATTTTCTCATTACAGGCCAACCTCTATTAGCCGGCACCAATGAAAGCAATATTGTTTACTGTTCAGAGTCTTATCTCTCTGCTTATCCAAAATTTATTCACATCAACAGAATAAATAATAAAGAGGTGTCAAAACAAGACTTTATCTCCAACAAATTTTTGGCATGTCCGCAAAAGCTAGGCTGTTTTCCTAAACAGTTTTCCAGGGCAAAAGAGGTCTATCTTAATCCCAGGGTTATTCCAGTTATTCTAAATATCCAAGCAGACACTGTAAAAATCTAAACTTTAGTTTTATAACGATTTCAATCATCAACACAATTTTGAGAACCAAGATTAGCTGGCTAGAATAAGAACTTTCTTTTGTGGTCAAAATCAATTAAAATCTTCCTGTATTCAATGTTTCCTATGGAATTTGCAGTTTTGTGTATTATACTCCCTCTTTCAGGAGGGAAGAAAAAAACCAGCAACATAAGCTACAGAATTAGGCTAAGTGTGGTATAAACCTCAAATAGCAACATCTCAAAAGTAGTCTCTATAGAAATATAATATTCATAGGAAAAATTCATTGGTCTGAGGAGAAGGTTAAATGATCCCTATACATATGTCTCTCTCATCCTTTCTCTCCTTATTCTTGTCATTAAGAGACAATACTGAGATGCTGAAAATGCTTCCAGCAATGAAAATTACAGTTTATAAATATTTCACACAACCCGATGATTATACTTGATTAATTAGTTTTCAAGGAGCAAGTTAAAAACCATGAAAACATCAACAAACCTCTCTGAATAAATTCTCAAAGAGAGTATCTGTAAGCAGAAATCTGTTTTATAGCAACAGTAGAACAAATTGCCAAGGCCACCTACCTCTAATACATGGGCTGAAATACCAAGGAAAATTTTTGATGCTTATTTTAGATAATAAAATTTCTGTATCTACTCCAAGAGAAAAAACAAGATACCTATACCAAAGTGCAAATATCAGCAAAACAATCAGCATTTTTGGGGCTGAATCTTAATTTTAATTCTGATTTTTTTTAAATACCATCTGCTACATAATTAGACACATCTCCTGTCTTAAACTGATATCTGAAATCTCTTAAGACTACTCAATATGGATGGTAACTATTGGTTAGAAATTAGTGTTCTCCCACACCTGTCAGCATCGTTTAATATCCAATGATCAATTAATGTGAAAGTCCAGAAATGAATAAAGGTGATGTTAGACTCCAAGCCAAAGGTGTAAGTGACCATTTTCTCTTGCTTCAAATAGAAATATAAAATTGTCCATGGAAGTTGTGGGTGCGCCATCCCTGGCAGTGTTCAAGGCCAGCTTGGATGGAGCTCTCTCAGCAACTCAGCCTAGGGAAAATTGCCCCTGCCCATGACAGGGGGCTTGGAACCAGATGGTCATTAAGGTTCCTTCCAACACAAACCATTCTATGAATCTTTGGAAATAAAAACAATATTGAGTTTACAATATTGGTTCTGCTGTTTAAACTAGGACATTAGTTTAAACTAGGCTTAATATATATGCACATGTTGAATGCACTTCAATCCCTAATTTTTGATTCTTTATAGGAACGGCTAAGGATTCCACAAGTTTGAAAATAAAATACAATTCCAAGGTAGTATTTTTGTATTCCCACAAATCCAGGAGGAGCAACATAGAAGGCAAGGTCTTCAACTGCACTAGATAAAAGATTCAGCTTCCTAATGGAAAGAAATTAGTAAAAGAGGGCAAAACCCATTTTATCCTACTGCAGAGTAAGAACTACACCCTTTTCTAAGAAATGCACTAAATAAGTTTTAAATTTGCTAACACTGGAGTTAATTTAGTTGATAGGGAGAGAAAGGAAGATGTAACACTTTGCAGAACATGCATACATGTAAAATCCTTATTTTATTTTTAAGAAGGAAAAATTCTGCTGTGGGAGCAAAATACTTGCCAGCTTACATAACAGTTCAAATATGGGAACAAAATTCTTAAGAGATAGTGCTCTGCATCTCTGATGAACCTGAGTATTTGGGAAATATAGTTACTTCTCTTGTAACAGAATTTTATTCTTCCCCAGCTAATTCATGGAAACAAGTAGATAGCTATCTTTAAAACTGGAGGAAATTATTTTAACAGAAAGAATGCAAAAAAATTGCCAAAGCACACGGTTAGTTTCTGTCCTATTTCTTTGCCAAAACAAGCAACATTCAATAATAAAAAGCTAGATTTTACTAAATGAAATTACTTATTTGTGTTTGAGTATATCCTCTCAGATAACAATACCACCGTGCGTACCAATAAAAATAATCATTGCTCAAGTGGCAATGCACTCATCTGAGATGTTCCAGCAAGTCACAACATGATCTTCTACTCTCCAAGGCTGTAATCTGTAGTTATCCCTGCACAACTACTGCCTGCTGTACATCCTGTGTAAATTATGTATTTTGATACATAATTCTCCTTCCTTACTTGAGGACTGCTTTCCATCCTTTGTTATCTAAATGGTTTCTGTCTCAGCATGGCTATACTGCCATGGGAATATGTCAAGAACAAAAGCAAAAAACAGAAGGAAAGGGTACCTAAGCAGCAGCAAAAAAAGGGTTGGAGTGCCAGAACTGATAAAATGCAATCAGAGAAAAGCAAGAAAGAGCCGATGGTAAAGGTGTTCCAAGTAGCAAAATTTCTAGTCACATTTCTGGTTCATTATTCTTTCATTACTAAAGGCTTTATTATTCTCTGGGATCATAGTGTAGGCAGGAGGAAAAAACATCAAACAAAGCTTAAAACGTAAGCTGAAGAGTCAGCAGTGTAGTGGTTGAAAATAGCTTTCTATCTCTTCTCATTAGCCACCAATGCAAAACACTTCCAGTGGACATAAAAAAAAATTATAAGAGATTCACCAAATCCCATACTTTCTTTCAATTCATGTAAAAAACCACCAAGATTTCAAGGGCAGATGCAAGGAATTTTTCAAATTTACTTACGAAGCGGTTAAAGGGTTAGAATTCTGCCTTGAAGTATCAAAGTACATCTCTGTTACAATGTATTTTATAAACACTGTAGACATACTCAGTAATGTTAAAAAGTAGATTTACTTTTACCCCATTGAATAAAATCACTTCTGTCAATTAATATAATTTTAAAAGCAAGAAAAACTTTTCTTTTTACTCAACTTTCTTCTGCTGCACTTTCCTCATGCTGAAACATTTTTGTCTTGTATTGTGAGAATGTAAACTGGGGCATTTTTTAATCCAAATCTTCTTGGTCTCTCCTCATATGGAAGCCTTTCCATGTCTTTATCTTAGTTCATGCTGGAACTCCTCATGTGACAATTTGATCTAAACTAGGTTACCATGCCAACCTTCTCAATACTAACCTCTTCAAGAAACCACAGAAAAAATGCCAAATAATCCGGGGCAGCTATTTTAAAATAAGAACAACGTTTTAAAATGCTACCACCTGCTGGTAACCGAGTAGCAAAACCTTGGCACATACTAAAGAAAGATGACCACACGCTGCCTCAGACTAAAAACAAATTAAAACCTTACAGGGGTTGCAAACTGGTGAGTGGGACTGAATGGGATTGCACTATGTTGCACCTACAACGCCTTGTAACTATGCTCAGGAGAGGAAACATTGAGTCCCAATGCTGTATGATCTAGTGGTAGTGTTTTGCAGTTTTGTGCTCTTCAGTTCACATTCACATCTCTGCATAGGAAATCAAAATTGAAGTCTCCTAAACAAGATGAATACAAAGGGTTTGGTGCTTGATATTGAATAAGTAGGGTATTTGTCCCAGTACAGAGGAAAAAAAAAAAGAGACAAAAGGAGAAGAAAAGGCTGTATTTTCTGCAAATGTAATCACACTGACTTCAGCAGAGGTGCTGGCGCAGGAAAACTCCATTCAGAGCTCCCTTTGTTGACTGCATTATATAACATGATATGCATTAATCAGTAGCTAAGATAATGTAAAGGAGAAAAATGTGTGCTTCTACAAATATCCAGTGATAGCTTTTAAAAATCTTTACAGTTGCCACTTTAAGGTAATGAAATCCCTATTCTCTGGGCAAGGAAAACAAGAACATTGAGTGCTTCCATAAACCCAGCTAGAAAAAAATAAAAACTTTTATCACAGACACCATAGACCTGTGCCTGATCTCACACTGAGTCAGTATAAGGCTGAATCCGCTGGCTTCAACTGAATTATTTCTGATTTGTATTGGACTGAGATCAAAACAAAGTCTTCCTCCAAGTCTAATTAATTGTATTTTCATTTTGATTTGCACCTGAATTAGCAGTGGACAGTTGATGCATATGCATGAATATTTCCCTGCTAACTGGGATGATAGAAGCATATGTGCACTTCACACAGTGCTGTGTGTCAGGGTACCTGGAGAATATGGTTTTAGTTGGTACAGACAGATCATAAGGGAGGATACCCACAGGTATGAGAAAAACACCTGATAATTTGCATAAGCGGCTGGCAGTATGCTCAGAGGGCCAAAAGCTCTCACCACAACTGCAGATCACCATCACATTGCTCTGCATGTGCTTCTGAATGGCTTCTGTACATACATACCTTTCACTACAGAAATTACAGTTTCTTTTTCTGCCTTTCAATTTATTGTCAAGCTTAAAGATAAATGTGCCAACTCTTCACCTTCCCTGAGAAATAGGAAGCTCTTCTCTATATGCAAAAGCTTCTTTCTTTTTAAGCACATAGAGTTTTGTTTTATATACCCTAGTACATTCAGTTTCCTAATCCAGAATTGCTGTGTTGTTTGACAGATGCATAATAGCCAGAAATGCATGGTAAAGTTGAAAAAGAGAATAACATTTGCTGCAGTACAATATTTCATGTAAAAAGCTATACAGTTGCAAATTTGCTATATTATTTCCTATACTTATGATAGCATATAACTGTGATATCTATTTGCACTTACATTTTATGATGATCATTGCAGAAATTGACTACTGTGAAGTAGAATAGCTTGTTCAAATAAATAAGGAAACCCTTATTTAAAAATAAGAAGACCCTTGCCTTTTTTCCAGAATAAGGACAGGATTTTAGACACTCTTTTATGTCTGTCTAATTTGTTCTGGTTTATGTCACTTCAAATGAAACTGGAATGGTAGTATCCTACACAAAAGCAATAAATCCCTTCAATTATTTAAGTCATGCTCAAGCTGCATATTTGGTTGGGGCTGAAATGAAAGGTGATTTGCACATCATTACAAGTAGCTGCTACTAAAAGCATGTTAGTAACCAAAAATATTTTTCAGATTTTTTGGGGTGGGAGGCTTTGCTTGTATTTCTGAGGAATGATAAGAAATGAGAATTTGATTTTTTGACAATATAAGTTCTGTCTGGACCTCTAGTTGTTACTGATGTTTATTTATACCAGCAACACAATAGGGCATTTCTTTTGAACACTCGTTTTTCTGCAGAAAATCACACAATACTAAATATACTTAATATTGTCAGCTTGCACCTTTTGTAAACCTGAGTATTGACCCAGCTTTCTCTCAGGTGACAGTCTGGTAGGGCCTTAAGAACATTGCTGAGTAACTAAGATAGTGATGGATTGGAAAAACAAAACCATATCAGTCACCCCCTACGCACACACACACGCACACACATTTCAGCCATCAAAGTTAGATTAGGTATTTTCAGTTTGAAGTCTGGCTGGTAAAAGGTCTGATTGCCCAGCATTTTGTCAATGCCCATAAAGCAGAAGTGTGCATCGGGGGAGAGGAATGAAATTACTGATGGGAGCTGCTGGTTCAGTCAGAAATCAGGAACTACTAGATAAGTGTAGTGTGATTAAAATCAAGATAACATAGCTGGCACTAATAAACAAAATCCTCAAGAGGGACAATCTAAAGCAGTGTAAAGAGCAAGGGAGACAAAAAAAAAAAAGATGAAGGAGAAAAGAATGCCACAACTTCAGCAAAAAAAAAGGCAGGATATTACATTTATATTAGAATTCCATGAACAAGTGAAATTACTTCACAAGCGGTGATATACACATAGTTCTAGATAAATCTGTGACAGCCATGTGATGCGAAAAAAAATTTGCAAACACAGTTTTCTTAAACAGGGAAGGGCTTAAACAGAAATTAGGTCAGAGCACCAAACAAGAGTGGTTGGGAGAATCAAGGGCATGCTAAAACAGATGAAAACCAGAAAGAATATTTGGGCTGCAAAGTGAAAATCTGGAACTAAAAAAGGCAGACACCAAATACAGCTTCAATCTTTAATAAAAGCAAAGCCAGAAATCAGCCAAGGGTACATCTAGACCATTATAAAAATAGAGTATAATACGAAATGTAGTAAAAAGCTCTTTAGAAGGGTGCTTCTAGAGGATGAAAGAGGCTATTCCAATAATAGAGATGTCTGTGTGTAATATTGTCAAATGTTTCCGAGGCAGAAGGGTATTTGCACCTTCATTGCATACATAATGAGACACCAGACTGCAGAAAAGCTATATAGGAAATTTTATAAAAAATGGAAAAGAGACTAAAGTGTTAGCTGCATAGTTTGAACAGTATAGAGCTTGGCTTCACAAGCAAGCTGAAAAGATTTGGTAAAGAAAATAATAAATAAAGCTGTTTATTGAGAGCTCAGACTTAAGTACCAGATAGACTTTTTATACCTAATGTTTCAAGGAATTAAATGTCAAAGGCTGTATCTAAACCTGTCCTTAGCATCCAACATGCATTTTTTTATAGAATGATCATGTAACTATCTTTTTAAACAATGTTTTTCAGCAAAGAATATATTTATCTTGATTTGTCAGCCTATTGTGTTGAACTTGATCTAGTGAAAGTAAGCAGGTCATAAGTGAGACAACAATTTAGAGTACTGGCCTATTCTTCAAAGAAATTAACCCTGAGGATTTCTATAAAACAAAACAAAGAAGGTCCTGGAGGTGAAAATTCTATGGCCAGACCCACAAAGAATGAGGTCCTATTATATTGCAGTCAATGACTCTCAGCAGTTGTGACAAAGAATCAGGCAAGTAGCCTGAAATTCTAAGCAACGTGGCCAGACTGATCCTCGGTACAACTCCATTTATTTGGAGGAATTTGTATCCCAGACGACTGTTGTGTTGAGTCTAATTCAAACCTGATGCAAGCAGCTTCAACTCCGTTGATATCAGTGTAATAGGACCAGCTTAGCATAGGAGGCCTGCGTTTGCCACATGTCCCTTGTATTGAATTGATCCTGCAAAACTCCAGTTTGTCAGCCCTTTTGATATCTCCAGTCTCAAGAGAACTGCCCCCTTCTAGTACTGCATTGATTCATTGCTTAGCTGACCTTTACAAATGGACCAGAGTAGAGTGGAATTTAGTTATATAATGTCTTTCATTCAGGAGATGTCTACAATCACTGATAAACCATTAATATATGGAGATAAATTGAAGGCAAATATAAAAGCACTTGTAAATTAAGCAGTGGTACCTATAGTACCTTAAATACAAGACTATTACAAATGAAAAAAAAAACATTGTTTGGTTGTGTTTGAGTGTTTTTCTCCTTCCAATTTAAATTAATTTGGGGTTTAAGTATACACTAAACTGTAGCATAAACATATATGTAACTCATTTCACCTGTTTTTTCCGTTTTAAAATTATTCTGTTTCTTACAGATTAAAAGTATGTACTTTAATTGCTTTTCAGAATCAGTTGAAGTTGAATCTATACAGTTATTTTTGAGATGTGTGAGGCTGTGCCTTGTAGGTTTTGAATATTTGTCTCCACAAACCTGCCCATTGACCATAATAAACCATTTTTTTCAGGTCCATTAATTCCTTTCTATTTCCTGATATTTCTTTATTATCAGGGAAGTAAAGAATCATCATCATGCACTTCATCTGAAAGATTGAAAATGCTTTAAACAATACAGAAGCAACAGAGCAGTATGCTGAAACATTAAAAATATTTTCAGGCCTCCAAAGCCAGTATGTTTCTTACATGTCTTTACATTCACCCTGAATTGTGCGACCCTTTTTAGGACTCCTAGCAGATGAATTGCCTCGTCTGCTTGTGAGTCCAGGGAGCTATAGCATGGCAACAAAAAGTACATGAAGCACTTGTTTTGCTAGAAATGCAAAGGACAAACAGGACAAACACAAGAAATATCAGTCTCTAAGCCTGAAAATCCATGAAAACGTAGAATAAAGAAATACAAGGAATTTGGGGAGGTTCAGAAATGGAGACAAGCCCCTCCTTTGCCTTGTACCAGCTGTGGTTGCCTGATGCCAAATGCTGCCTTTCTGATGCATGTTTTGTATTTGCTTGCTACCAGTATAATACAACCACGAATGATGAACGCATCATCAAACATACCTTTGTGAAAAAACGTTGTAAGTCCTCAGAGATAACTGTCTTGTTCCTAAACACAGCTTTGTAAATCCACTCCATCGAGCTGTGGATTTCCCACTGCTCTGTGCCAGCTAATGGGTGGTTATGAAATGCCAAGATCTGGTACATACAGAACTCTTTGAGTATAGGGAACTTTTCAAATATAGACTTTTTTTTTTTTAAGTGGATACAGTAGATAGTAGCAGATGGCTTCCTCTGTCTCGTGAATCTTTCTTCATTTGTGGCTCATTGAACTAGTAGTGTCATAACTGTCTACCACATTAATTTGGAATCCATGTGCTCAACTTCATTGCAAAATTCTAGGATGAAGATATTTGATTTGTGTGCACAATAGCTACTATTTCTTATTCAATATGACAAAACAGTTACAGTTCCATCTAGATATTTTTCAATCTGTATTTTCAGCTTTCATCTACTATATGATTGGAAAAACAGATTTCATGAATCTGTTTCTCATTGCTGAGAAGTTAATGCAGGATCATATTTTTTCCCTGGTGACTTCAAAAAAAGCTTAAAAAGAAAATCCCTTTATAAATTAATCGAACATTAAATATATTTCACAGTTACAGCTGCACTCTTCAATTTTTTTCAACCTTTTTCTCAGCACAGGATGTATTGAAGAACTTCACGTTTCACATACTGCACTGTTCATCTCTACAACATAAGGCAATTTGCACTGGAAGCATATGTTTAAAAAAAACTTGGAAATTGATCTTAAGCATTATGTAGAGGATTTCCTCAGGCGTTTTAGTGATTAAAATTTTAATCACCTGATGATTAAAGGTTTCATTACTAGGCAATTTGCACTTTAAGTGTAAGGCATTTAATTCTGTTTTGGAAGTGGAACCATCAGTAGTTGGGGATTGCAAAGTCGGATGGAACACAAGGCAGCAATGAAGTGCAAACTGACCAGACAAGGTCAGAGGGAAGGGAGAGCTTCAGGGTGCAAGTGCATGAACAGCATCAAGATCCCTTTCAGCAGCAGAACGAGATTTAGGTCTTACAAAGGAGATATCAGGGTGCAGCAAGGACCAGTAGTTGCCTGGGTGGCAGGAGCAGGGCAGCTGCAGGGGCAGCAGAGCAGGCCCAGCTCTGGGCATCAGGCACCTCCTTCGGGATGGGGAAAGTTGTTCTGGCATCCACATCCATAATGTGGATCTTGAGGCAGAATAAATGTTGCCTAAAAATCGGGCAAGAATATTTGCTTAAGGCTTCTGTGTGTTTTGAGAAAGAAACCATTGGTAAAATCTGAACTTTTTATTGTAGTACATTTTAACACATGAGTCGTAATTGATGATGTTTTCCATAAAAATATATGTTTAGCTGGAAAATGTCACTCTATTACCCCAGGCAAACTGAACTGCAAGATTAATTTTTTTGTTAGTTTTTTCAGAACTGTAGATTCGGCATATTGGCATTGAGTTTTGAGGTGCCAAGCTGGAAGCTGATTAGTTCTTTTCTTAGCTCTTGCTAGTTTTAGCTGCCTTGAAATCTTTTTTTTTCCTTTTTTTCCTTTTGTTAAATTCACTAACAGGAACAGTTTAGTCCCAGAAGGGACCTAATATTCATTTATCTGTGAACAAACTGAATTTACTATTTCATTATAAAATATGTACAGTAGATATTAGAGCTGGAGGACGTTAGAATTCTGCAATCTACAATAATAATAATAATAATAATATAATATAATAATAAAGACCAGATTTTAAAAAAAATACCTTTTCCTGACTCACTTCCATAGCTCATTTTGGTGTTAGAAGAAGATGATTTCATATAACACAATCTAAACTATGGAGCTTAATACATTCCTTCACAGCTGTCATGCTGTTTCAAGGTAACATAGGGGTATGAAACTATAACCAGCCATTCAGAAAGATAGGAAGTTCACTTTTTTTTTCCTCTTTTTGTCTTGTTTTTTCTTCACCAGTCAAGAATCATTCTAGTGATCAATTACTGGCATAAAATTCACAGTGTTTGTAGCAGATTCAGTAAATACGTGAGGGAAAAAAAATCCAAATGTTTCCCCATGTATTACTAACCCGTTTTATTTGGTAGAAGAGAGATGTAGCATTGAACTAAGCATTGGACTAAGTCCTGTCTGTAACTCTGTTGCCAGAGAGCAATCAAAAAGGAAGTATCAGAATGAACCAGGCACTACAGGAGCTATGTAGGAATTAGTGAGTGTGAGCTGTAACAGATTTTTTCCCAAATGTGAAGTTCAAAAAAGTTCAATGCAGTGTNTCTTGCTAGTTTTAGCTGCCTTGAAATCTTTTTTTTCCCTTTTTTTCCTTTTTTTAAATTCACTAACAGGAACAGTTTAGTCCCAGAAGGGACCTAATA
The DNA here is from genome assembly GCA_013399835.1 of Leptocoma aspasia. NCBI lineage: Eukaryota > Metazoa > Chordata > Aves > Passeriformes > Nectariniidae > Leptocoma > Leptocoma aspasia. Next base: position 515,669 of record VXAX01004648.1, on the reverse strand, counting down.
TTCATTTATCTGTGAACAAACTGAATTTACTATTTCATTATAAAATATGTACAGTAGATATTAGAGCTGGAGGACGTTAGAATTCTGCAATCTACAATAATAATAATAATAATAATATAATATAATAATAAAGACCAGATTTTAAAAAAAATACCTTTTCCTGACTCACTTCCATAGCTCATTTTGGTGTTAGAAGAAGATGATTTCATATAACACAATCTAAACTATGGAGCTTAATACATTCCTTCACAGCTGTCATGCTGTTTCAAGGTAACATAGGGGTATGAAACTATAACCAGCCATTCAGAAAGATAGGAAGTTCACTTTTTTTTTCCTCTTTTTGTCTTGTTTTTTCTTCACCAGTCAAGTATCATTCTAGTGATCAATTACTGGCATAAAATTCACAGTGTTTGTAGCAGATTCAGTAAATACGTGAGGGAAAAAAAATCCAAATGTTTCCCCATGTATTACTAACCCGTTTTATTTGGTAGAAGAGAGATGTAGCATTGAACTAAGCATTGGACTAAGTCCTGCCTGTAACTCTGTTGCCAGAGAGCAATCAAAAAGGAAGTATCAGAATGAACCAGGCACTACAGGAGCTATGTAGGAATTAGTGAGTGTGAGCTGTAACAGATTTTTTCCCAAATGTGAAGTTCAAAAAAGTTCAATGCAGTGTTACAATATTTAAAGAATGAATGCTTAATTATGATCTGTTGTTTTGGGAATGACAAATAGTACACAAAAGTGTTCTATCACCTGAAGAAATAATGTCAAGTAACAAGTAAAATTCTCCTTGCAAAGCAGCTACTGAAGAGATACTGTAACCTGGATTTTTTTCTTTTGTGAACGACATAAATCATGAAGACTGCACATGTTCTTACATAATTTTGTATTTAAAACATGGCAATTACAATGGCCATCTTGAATAATTGCCTTGAGACAAGCTGAATTCCAGCATGGAACTGAGGTTTGAATGCTGGTTTTGTCTATTTTTCATAATGATGGAACACTATAAATTTATGTCAGAATACTCTACAGATGTCATAAACACAGCTGCAGCTTTTCAAAGATAGGTTCATGTGACCTATAGAATGAATGGGGTATGGTTTATCTCATATTAATTTCAGCCATCTGCAGAAATTCACCTGACTCCTTTTACCTTCTTACCTATCTGCCTATGTCCTTGAGGAGCTTATTTTTGTCTGCAAACTGCAAAGTGGACTGAAACAGGCAGGTGCATTGTGGATATTTATGTCTGATGACAGGAATTTTATCCACAGGAATATGAAGATTTTCTCAGGTGTTCATGGTCAGCTTTCATTGTTATAAACCCTGAATCTGGATCATCAGCAGCTTGTCACATTACTGCTAGGATAAGGTGAATCATGCCCTGATAAGGTTCTAGGTCTTTTTTTTGTGTAGGGTTGTTTTTTTTTTTTTAACCCAAGCACATGATTATTCAGATTAAATATCCTGGGACAAACTAACAAATTAGGTGGTGTGAAAAGAGCCCCAGTCTTTTCTCTTCTTTAGCAATCAGCCATTATGCTTCTGAGCTGCTAACAACACATCTCAGGATGAAATGAATTCTACAGCAGGAGCTGCAGCTACCAATGAGCAATTAGGCAGCAACTTAAGTGAGAGGAATTAACATAGCAATTGCTATACTAGCAAAAAATTACCTCTGTACCTTAAGGGTTTATTTTTCCCTCCTTCTTGATTTAAGTACAAGGCTACCATGTAGCAGGAAACAGATAACTTTATCTTTAAATACCACACTGATTTAGTAAATCTGTATATAAATACAGTAAATACCATATATAAAATTAAATTCTGATGGATTTTGTGTATGGATAATGACAGAAAACCCAGGCTCGTGACTTATTGGAGTTGAATGGTGAGAGAAAACCTTGAGATACTTAGCAAGAGTGATCAAGTTAACTTTTTCTGGCTTTTAAAGAAAAGTCTTTTTGAGGAAGCTATTTGGAGACAGCCAGGACAATTTCTGAAGGAAAATACAAAAGCACTGACATAGAAAAAGGCCTAAACAGTTAATTAGATTTATGGAGATAGTACCTGATTAACTGGGTATAACCCTATGATAAACTAAATTAACAGGGGATGAGACTTTTATAAGGCTGTCTTTGTTAAAAAGACTTGGTTCAAAACAGTATAAAGGAAATTGTCAAAAGTTCTTTGAAAATATAATTATTACATGAATTAAAGTGTAATTAATCAACCTTCCACTTCATTATTATTAAATTAATAAGCATATAACATGGAAAAGAAATGAGAGATTTAGAGACTATAGATACCTTTACTAAATCTGTGAAAGTGCAGTGAGCAGATGAAAAAGGAAATGTTAAATTATCTAAATACATCTCATATTTACCATGAGATGCAAAAGAATCCAGTTCTGCTTGATGCATTTTCCTATGAGATCACCTGCATGCAGAAAGTTTGGTTTAGGAGATTTCATTTCTAGTAGCAATCAGTCTCAGTTCAGGAGATTAACAGATCACACCAGAGTTGCAAGGGGTGTTCTGTATACCTGAGCATGGTTTCCCAATTAATTAGGAATAAGTCGGTGATCTCAGTTACAGCAATATAAGGACACCTGCTTTAAAACTTTGAATTCAGGAAAGATATTTAGAGTTGATCTGCAAGAACCAGTAAGAGTCAGGATTCAACATTAGAGCCTCCTTTGTCCTTCCTTATATTCTAGTAGTCCATGCTTGATTCTGAGCTGTCAGGGTGGGATGACAGACAGAACGATGGAGAGAAGTTAGGACTGTGAAAGTGCTACAAAACAGCAATTTCACAAGCTACTCTTCTCAGTTTTACTGATGGATTAATGGATTAATACATTATATGAAACAAGTCACACTATCTTACTGCATCTCTTTTTTTATTTCTTGTACCTCATGAAGTTTTTAATGCTTTGAGAAATCTTTAAATATGTAGATACTGGCTGAACAACTTTGTTCCAATATCAGTCTCCCAGCTGACGTAGCATCTACTTTGTTACTTATGCTGCTAACTGTCCCCCTTTTAATGCATCCATTGCTACTCTTCCAGTCAGCAAGTTCTTCCACTATGTATCTCACCACTATATTTTCATTTGATAGCATTCAAATTAACTTTTGAATGGACTACTTCACCATGTAAACTAGATCACACTCTGTAACTTGTCTTGCTTAATCATCATTCTTTATACTTTTGATCTTCCACTCACTCACAGATCTTCCCATATTTTGATTGTTTCATGTCTAACTCTAGCTCATTTAGATGAATATTGATTGATATTAACATTATTTCTGGTCAGCCCAGAACCCAACTAGAAACCCACATATTCAGCAAGAATTCCACTTTCCTTGTTTTCTCTTGAGATCTGCTAGTCAGGTCTAATCCAAATGACCTGAGAACTGTTGATACCACATTATGCTACCTTTTTAGTCATCATGTGAAGGGACAATAAACTGAAAATGTCAATACAAAAAAAAAAAAAGTGTATTGCACGTACATGTTTTACCTTTTTATTGTTCAAACCACTGATAAGAAAAGACTGTAAATCTGACTTTCACCAGAATATTTGACCTAGTTACTCTTGATGCTTGATTAAAAATCTGTATTATATGTAAATTAGAAAGACTAATGCTTTCCCAAGCATAGTTGCTTGTGAAAATTCATCAGTTTGTGGGCACTTATCTCAAGGTACATGTGCTTTGCCAAGTGCTATTCAATACTTTTTTCAAGAATGCAGACAATATAAAATCTTGTCTGTATGAATTTATAACTAGCATTAAGATGGTCAGGCCAGTAAATAACAGGAGAGGTTACCATCACAGAGTGATCAGTGTTGTTCAGTTAAATTGTTACTCTCCAGCCAAGCATGATTTCAAACAGCGGAAGGTAAGTTAATTGATCCGAGGATGAGGAATTAATGCTCTAGGTAAGTAATGAAAACACTATTTTGGAAAAGAGTCATTCAGAAGGTACACTGGAGACATAATATCTCTACATGATACTGCATTTCTGGATAAACAAAAAGGGGACTGTAAAGAAAGGATATTCCATTGAAGACAGCTAGTGAGACTATTGCTATACATCAAAAGGTTGCCAAGGGATATTATTATCTCCCTCTACCTCTCTCTTGTGAGACCCCATTTGGATTGCTGCACCCACCTCCAGAGTCCCCAACATAAGAAGGACATGAGGCAGTTGGAGTTAGTCCGGAGGAGGCCAGGAAGGTGATCAGAGGGATGAAACACCTCTTCTTTGAAAACAGGCTGAAAGCATTAGGAGAGAGGGGCTGCAAGAAAAATGAGGAGGGACTTTTTGCAAGAACATGTAGTGATAGATAAAAGGGAATGGCTTGAAACTGAAAGTGTGTAGATTTAGACTAGATATTAAGAGTAAATTCCTTTCTATAAGGGTGGTTACTGGTTGTCCAAAGAAGTTATGGATGCGCCATCACTGGAAGTGTTTGAGGCTTGGTTGGATGAGCCTTTGAGCAACCTGGTCTAGTGGAAGGCATCTCTGCCCATGACCAGAGGGGTGGAAATAAATGATCTAAAATGTTCCTTCCAATCAAATATAATTTTATTATTCTACTGGAACAGTATCTGTTGACCACATTCAAAGAGTAAATTAGAAAAAGAAACGTGTTAGGGACTCAATTTGTTCAGCTAATCAAAGTGAAGGTTAAAAGGTGATTTGATCGCCATACAGAGATACTTATTTCTACTTTAAAATTAAATCTGATCAAGGGAAATAAAGGTAAACTTTTAGTCTTACAGACAAAAATATAACAAGAAAAGCACATTCAACCTTGAAACAGAGACAGTAAATGTAATTAACAATTTATCAGGAAAGGCAATAGATGCACTCTGGCTCTGAGTCTGTAAAATGAGATTAGATATCCTTCTGAAAAACACACTTTGACTCAGCATCTGAGAAAATCATATCCATTGTGGACCAAATGATCACTATGGTCAGCACATCAAGTCTATGAATCTATTTGTCAAACAAAAAGCACTGGCAAAGAAAATCAAGGAGTAACCTGCCAGAATTTAATCCTGTCATGGCATTTTGAAATGGCAGTATTTTGCTCCCTTGTACTGTGTAAGTGTGTCTGAAGCGATCTGGCAGATCTCCTCCAGCTGGCTGAATGGTACCTGGGTCTGCCATGACAAGGAAAATAACCAGCTCCCTGCACTGGACAGTTCAGGAATGTTATCAGTACCAACATCCTACACCAGAGGACATGTTGAAGAAAATGGGATTTGGCTTACTGAAGTTTGTTGGTGAAAAGATGACTCCACAGGTGGGTACTTCTGTCTGAAAATGACCCTGGAACTCCCTGAGGAGAGTCCTGTAAATGATGTGATCTGACCTGAGCAGCTCAATGAGCTCTTCCTGGGTGTTATTTGGCTGGCAATGTCAGTAGCATTTCAACGTAAATCAGCACAGAAAGCCTTTGAAATTAATACATATACATATACATATACTAGCCATACCCATAGATAAATACATGGAAACAGAAGGCAGTAAAAAGAATTAACAGAGATAAAAGCAATTTTATTCAAAATTAAATTAATCTATTAAGTCAAATTAAATGAAATACTAAGGGATAAAGTGTGGTACAAGATAACGGCTATTTTATAAACTATTTGAAAATGAAATAAGGTAAAAGTGTCCATTAAACTGAGTTACAGCTGAGAAGCAGTTAAAGCATATTACTTTGACTTGCTTGGGGTTCTTTTTCCCATTACATGGTCATTTTCATCAACATCAATCTTTTAAGAAATAAACATATTTACCAAAGGTAGCTCGTGAGTGTATTCAGTGTTTTTTACTAGTCATTTGGTAAAAGGCTGAAAAACACTGTGAGAACTTCAGCAGCAGAACAGCTTGTCAAAATAAAACCTTAAGCAGATGGTTCTAAATCACTGGAACTCTATGGCATATGCTGAATGCTTGAGCAGTTCTATGAATAACAGAAAGCTGTCCACAAATGCAGAGGAAAATAGCAGGTGTGAGGCTGATGTTACCTGATCTCTATCACATGGAATCCTATCATTGTCAAAAGTGCTGTCTCCTGACTGCTTGAGAAAGTGACTACAAAAGTCTCTGTTGATGCAGTTATTCATAAGAAACACATCATTTTTAAAACACTGTACCTTAGCCTGTTGCTGAGAAAAAAGGAAATTTATACTGGCACAGAGAGAAGGCAGCTATGGCAACAGTTCCAAGGACGTTTCAAAATCTCTTCATTTCCAATTTACATATCAACATGAAATGCAGATGTACTCTCTGTTATTCTACCAAATGCATTTCACTTTCTCCACAAAAGGCAAGTCTTATTCACAAAGATTATTGTTGGTGAATCTCTGCATTCCATGTACCTGTGAGGTCTTACTCCAGTGTAATGCTCTGACATAGAAATTACCTTCTTGTTCAACTTTTATTTAGCTTTTCTTGGTCACCTCAGAGAAAGTGAACTGAATTTTGTTCCTATTGCTAGTACTGATTGTTTGTTTGCCAGCGAACTATTTAGCATAAAAATCACAGTAGAACTCCTTCTTTCTCGGGCAAGTGCTACAGCCTTTGGCTCAAAGAGCTCTGGCTTCTGTGGCAGTCTGTTTCTCTGGGAAATAAGGCCCACAGAGCAATAACAAGACTTGTTTCTGTAAGTACAATAATATGGTAAGCAGAAGCAGAAAATATAGCCTTTGGCTGCTGATCTTGCATTCTCAACATAAATAGGGATCGGTCATACTTGAAGACCTTCAAGCATGAATATTTTTCCCAAAATGTGAATTGATTGTATCTGCAACCTCCAGTATTTGGTATTGGTGGAAAAGGCAGGCATCTTTCCTCTGCTTTATTACTTCTGTGTAGAGTAATAGAAATACTGGTGTTCGCAGAAGTTATTTTGGTTTGAATTACAACTGTAAAACTGCTTACAGTGATATTAAAGGAAAAAAAAATATAAATATCAGAATGTAGAACCTCATCTGCATGAGAATGTATGATAGGTATCATCTGTCATGATACTATGTAATTATATAATACTATAATAATGACATAGGATACTGTAATGATATTATGTATGTGTTATCTGTAAAGTGCAAAAATAGGACAACTATCTTTTCAGTATATTCTAAGAATAAATACAAAATGAAATATTATCTGTTATTTTTAGCATATATAATCTTACTTCTGTTTATAGAGTAAGCCTATGCAAACTGGGAAAAAATAAAATAGTATATTATTATCTGACAATTTTGATGCAATACCCTTCCAAGTAATTCTGGTGTCTGTCTCTGATCCTAGAAATTGGCAGATTGACTAATGCCTTTGGAGTCCAGAGTCCAAAGATGTCTTTTATTTGAATTTCAGAAGTTCAAGCCAAACATTAAGAACAAAGTGAACTTGTACCATACCAGGTGATTTAACATCATCAATTTGGATGTCATCACAGAGCTGCAAATTAGCTCCTTCTGAGAAGTAGTGTTTGGGTCTCAGTTATTTTTGTGATTTAATAAACTATGTTGAGATGCAGAAAAATCCTTTATTTGTATCATCAGGTGCTTACAAATATTCTGGGTCTTCAAATAAAACATGAAGATCATATTTTTTCCATAACAATTTTAATATAATCTGGCAAAAGTCTAGAGAAACTAGCAGAGTTCTCATCTTATTTTCAGTGATAATATCTTTCTGACTTTATCCACAGAAAATGCTTTTTGGTGTGTTTTCTTTTGGTTTTGTCACCTTTTTTTTTTCATAAAAGGGAGATACTATATTTTATGGTGCTTGAGAATTTGGAAAAAGTGTTCTGAAAATAACTGAAATGTTATGTTTTTATTTCAAGTGCAATAGCCTTGGAGCACAAGGATAGATATACTTTAACCTTCCGTTGGGAACTAAAAGTCTCAAACAGTATCATTAGCTTTCCAGAAGCTTTAGTCCATGATTTGCATACTGCTATGGTACCAAGAACGAGACACAGGGAAGATTGTCAGGTATTTGGATACTGGTATGCTAGTGTGTGCCATCTTTCTCTCCTCTCTCATTTTGTAGAAAAAAATCCAAGGAAAGGGACAACTACATTTTCCTCTTGAGATTAAGGCAGCTAAATATAAGTGCCTTTGTATAGTTATCTGAATGATTATGTGGCTAAACCCACATTATAATCAATGGATATTTGACCTCCTTTTATTCATTGACCAGCAGGTTTGGCTTCAGCTTATGGCTTAGGGCATCCAAAAATGTTCATGATGCCCATATGTAGGCAGTGGAATTGAGCTACTAGTGGCTGTCTATCTGATTCATTCTCCAGGCTGTACAACATTTAATTGATCTATGACTCTTCCCTTATGGGCCAGCTTTACTCCCTCCTCGGTGAAGTTCTGATCCTCCCTTGCAATGGCCTTTCTCATACTCATACAAGGTAGTTCCTCTTCTTCTTTAAATGATCTCAGGTTCATCAGCGTTGTCCAGGTGGTTTGATGGAATCTTGTTTGTGTAGTTCATGCACCTCATTGAGTTCATGAAAGGAAATTTCTTTGATCCTTTTAAATCCTACGAGATGTGATCTTATTTTACATTGTCTATACATATTCTTTCACTGGTTTCCTTCCAAAACTCTCTGAATGACTTTGTTAAGATCACTGGGATAATGTTATGATCCCACTCCTGAAATAATATTTGAGTCCAGTTATTAAAAGATACCTCTGCCCAAATTAAGGTGCAAATTAGACCATATGCCAAAGTCAAAAGTACAGATTTTATTTAACAGTAAATGAGAGAGCAGGAGGGGAAGAGGGGAGGAAAGAAATAGAAAGGGAGTTGGGGGAGGAGGAAGAGAGAGAGAGAAACAGACAGATTATAATCACCATCATGTGAGTTCCTGCAGTGTCTCCCCTGGCCCTATTCCTTATGGTCCTCTCAGTGGTGGAATCCCCAGAGTGTTCTTCTGGAGGTACCCCTTTTATACTGTCCAAGTCCCAGGTATCCAGAGATGTATGTGCCATTGCCCCAACTTGGGATGGCATGCGTGTAAGTAGATGCTTCCTTCCTCACCATTTGTCATGATGGGAGTTTTTGTCCAAATAGGTTACCCAGATCTGCTTCACTAGGCCTGGCATCTTCCTGTTGTTGTGTCCGTGCTTTCCCCACAGTCTGCACAGTGGAATATTCAATTCTGTGCTAATTCAAAACCTTTCACCTCTGTCTAGGCCTGAATTTAACACTCCGCTGTTTGCCATCTGGGCCTGTTTTGGTGGCTTATCTTGTGAGAACTTCCTCTTTGACAGTGCTTTGAAACAAATTGACTGCGCTTTTTATGTCCCGACAGACTTCCGACATAACCAAAGGGACTAGCATCTCAGTCGTGCCTTTTCTCTTCTTCTGCTCCCTATATGCAGTGTGCAGCTTTTGTTTCAGTGAAAATTATTTCCTTTGGTTTTTTATCAGGTTTTTAGTTTTGTTTGTTTTGGTTTTGTTTGGTTTGGTTTGGTTTTTTGTAGGGTAGGTTTTCTTGGTTAGTTGGTTGGTTTTTTTAAAATGAAAATACTGTTAGGAATTTATTTTGAAAATTACTGTCAAAGGAACATACCTGATGATTGCAACAGCAGATAACGAGGTGTCATACTGTTGTTAATCTCTGGAAAATATTCATTCTGTAATCCCACAGAAAGCATCTCCCTAGCAGACATGAGCTTTTTCTAACACTAGATAATTCACTGTGTGAGTGGAATGAAACTCTTGGCCACATTTTCCAACCCATAGTTTAATTATTGTTTTAGACCTTTCGGGCACAGAAAAAAAAAATTAGGCAGAACTTTGAACTTGGCTCATTCTTCTAGAAAACAGGAAGGGCAGAGAGGAGAGGACAAATGAGCAGGAACTGAGTGTCAAGGGAATTGATTTGTGACTCCACAGTCAAAAATTTTAAGGCTAGATGTGACTGCAGGTGTTATAGTGTAACTTCTTTCATAATAGAGGCCACGTATTCTTGTTGATCTCTAGCAAGTTCAGAAAATGTTGCTTAAATAAAACATATTTCTAAAGCCTCTTGCAAGAAGGTTGAGGAACTACCCTGTTTTTCAGTGAATTGTTTTCTATTTGCTTCACCATTTTTTTTCTGTGGGTGTTTCTGCATTTCATCTAATACCTGCTGAATTTACTGGCTGTTGAAAGTTGAATTTAACTGGAAGGGGAAACTCCCAAAGATATAACATTAAAATTGGCCTGTGTGTAGAGCAACTGTTAATGCTTCTGCTGAAGGAAAGGCTGCAACATAAACTCATCTTTTTTAGCTGGCCAAGATGTGGCCTCACCAGGGCTGAGCAGAGAGGCAGGATCACTTCTATTGATGGGCTGGCAATGTGCTTCCTAACACACTTCATAATACCACTGGCCTTCTTTCCAACAAGGGCACACTCCTGGCTTGTGGATCTCAGTGTGATCTCACAGGATTCTCCTGTGCAAGCCCTGACGGTTAAAGGAAGGCAAACACACAAGTTAGGTGAACTTAGTGTCCCCCTGAAGGTCTCTCTGAGGATTTGCTTCCTTCTGTTACCAGTATAAGGAACACAGGGGATTACAGCACCTGAATTTCCTTCCCTTTCTCCTTCATAGTCTTATATTTTCAATGAAATAAGGTCTAAACTGGGAACATAAATTAGATGCATTGAATTTCATACTGAGGAATCCACTCATGAGACTTTCAACAAGACTTGCATTTTTTTTAGATATCAAATGTATCAGCAATAAGAGAACAGAAAGCATGATTTCTTTCCCAATAAATTTAGTTTAAATGTTCCTAATTATTTTCTTTTCAAATCAGGATAATGAGGGACTTTTGTGTTGGTGTTTGAGTAGTGTTACACAAAAGCATTTCTTTTGCTTCTGTATCCTTCCTGACTTAATTACAATGCTTAATTACAAAGTTCATTATTCAATACCTGTCCAGTATTTTGAAAAATGTGGCTGAATATACTGGGAAAAAAATATTCATCTACAATTCTATGTGAATGAAGATTACAGTAGTGTAAATTTATGGTAAATTTTCCACCTACTGATAAATTTTATTATTTAGAATGCTAGTGCTACAAAATACCTTTTCCTGGATATCATGAGGACTATGCCAGATAGTCAGAAAAGACTGAATTGACATATGCTGAGTAGAAATTTCCATTTATTTTTTGGTGTTGCATATTCAGATCTCAATGGAACCAGCTATTTCCACGGCAGCAGAGTTGTGCCTTGGGGTTAAATCTGGTCTTCTCTACTTGAGTTTCAGCCAATGCCACCTGGTGAATTCTTGGAGCTGTAAGGCTAAGTTCTGTCAGTCAGATATATATTTGATTTGCCTATTTAGGAATAAGAAGTAGATACTCCTTGGAGAAGTCAACCTTTGTTAAAGAACCTCTTTAAATTTGTCTTTCAGACTGGGGTTTTATCATGTAGCAATATCTTCCTTTTGGGGGAAGAGGGAATTAATGTGGTAAACTGACTCCAGTACTGTTTGAAGCTTCCTAGGTTGTTTGATTGAAAGTGGCTTAGCAGTGTGTCTGGTTAACACTGTGCACTGAACTTGGTAATGGACAAAGATAAGATGCATGACATTTCATAAAACACTGAAAAACTCCATAGGAAGTCACACTTAAATTATACAATTCCCGTTTCTGAAAAACCTGATTGAGGTCCATAGCACTGGCCAACTTTTATGACTACAGCTTTGCCATATAGAACTAGAGGTACGTGTCGGCAGCAGCCAAGCTCATGAGTGAGTAAAGGTCTCTGTGACATCCGTATGTCAGTGACATTCAGACCTGTGCCATCATTCATTCTTCCCTGGGCCTTTGAGAAGTTTAGCGTCTAGCAGAAACAGAACTTTCAGTAATAGTTAGCTTTGTTAGGCACTGCCTAACCAAAAAAAAAAAAAAAAGCAGCCTCTATAGCTGAAAAATTTGCAACACCTAGCAAAGAAGTAATTGCTTCCAGTTGCCATTGCAAGGCAATATCTAGAGTATCTAGACTATCTTTACTCCTGTGGCAGTGGTTAGCATTCAGCTTTAGCCCACTATTCAGCAATAATGACTAATACCAGGTAAGGGAAGGAGATTTAAGTGTGGCAAATATACAGAGGCAGTTATCCATAGCAGTTCCCATACATAAGTTTTACTATCTATTTATAGCATGATGTTTTGGGTTTTTTTAATGTTTTTTGGGTTTTTTTAATGTTATTTGTTTTCCATCCAAATAAATAAATTGATGCATTATGCAGAGGCCTGTTTATTCCTTTTAGAAGTTAGAGATGATGATTCCACATTAATCACATTAAAAAGCAATAGCTCTTAATCTGTAAAACTATAGCAGTGGAACTAAGCTGAGGCACTCAAGCTAAAAGAGGAAAGTCTTATTCTTTGATTTCAAGAGTCATGTTTCTGATAAGAAATCATCAGATTTATAATATGTGCTTTTTGGTTGGTTCTCGGGAGTCTACATTTGTGAATCCTTACTTTCTTCTAGTCTTGCCTGGTTGGGAACACTGAGCTTATGGAAAACCATGGTAGAAAGAAACCTGTGACCTCAGGAAGGGAATTTCCTGGCCTGACAGGAAAATCAGTAAATAAAGCAAATGCAACCCTTCCTATGCACTATTTTTTTCACCCATTTCTTTTACTCCCAAGAGTTTCAGCATGTGCTATAATGTGACTATATGGACCTAAATCTATGAAAGGATAAACAGACTCTTCTAGGTTCAGGAGAAAAGTGAATAATGCTTGCAGACAATTACACAAAGAAACTGAAGACATTATCAGGGTGCTGTGTGGCACCTGCTCTCAATTTGCTCACCCTGCTGCCCACTTCCTTCTCTTAAAAAAAATCTACTCTCCTACCAGCTTGCAGAGTAATGCTTGCCTTAGATTTTTGGCTTGATAGCTCTTATACCATGCAATGCTTGAACCAAAGTAAACAGATGGGGTTGTGAGGGTATCTGCACTGGGAGAAGTATGCTCTAGAGAGCAGAGGAAATGAAACTTGATTCCTTTCAAGAAAGAAAACTATAGTCACCTGTACTTTGGATAAGAGGCTTTGTATTAAAACACTGAACTGATGAGGGTCCTGACCTGTCATCCTCTGACAGAAGTGGCAGGAACAGTTTGAAATATTTGTTCAACAGGCACTTGTTTGGACCCTTCATAGACTTTAAATCCTTAAGAAGACTGAGGGAAAGATGAGATATTTAGAGTTTCTGACAGCCCTTACACATGAGGATCTAAGTGCTTCAAAAGAGAAACTTCTGGCCTTTCCCAGAACAGAACTGAAAACATCCAGTTAAAATGAACACTTCCGTCCCTGGAGATTTTTAAAAGATGTGTAGATGTAGTACTTGGTTTAGTGCTGGACTTGGCAGTGCCAGGTTAATGGTTGGACTTAATGATCTTAAAGCAACTCAAGTGATTCTATATGAATTTTGTTTGCTTGGGTTTTTTGTGGGGTTTTTGTTGGGTTTTTTGGTTGGTTGGTTGGTTGGTTGGTTAGTTGGTTGGTTGGTTGGTTGGTTGGTTGGTTGGTTGGTTGGTTGGTTGGTTGGTTGGTTGTTTATTTTTTTGTGGATCTAGTCTTTCTTGCTAGGACATTGGGCTGATATCACCATACTATATCCAAAATTAAATGGGTAGTATCGTCTTTCAGATGTTAATGAACTGTGAAGGATGAAAGGATGTTTGATGTTTCCTGTTATTTATCTTTGTTTTTCTCCAAAGATCTGTCCTATGCTTATCAATGTGCCACCTGAGCATTAACTTCAAGTATTCTGAACCACACTCTCACATCTGATATTTATGTTTTGAAGTTGTTATGCACATTGGTTTGCATGTTGTTCACAGACAAAGGCATGGCTGTTTGAGATGACAAATGAACACACTGATTTCTTATGATCCAAAATGGATTGAAGCTCGCAGCCCTCTAAGCTTGATTTTGCCAGTTAGCACATTTCATGGCACAGTGATGAAAATGGTTTCTTGACTATGACAGCTGTAAAAGAAATGCTCCAGAGCTGGGAAAATTGTTTCTTTGTGTAATGCTTTTCTTTAAAGAATGTCAGTTCTGAGTAACAGATCTCTGTTTCAGGATCAAGTTGCATCTTTGAAATGAGTATTTGGATAGATTAGGTAAGTGTGTATTTGGCAGGATCATTAAGGTCCTTTATCCTTACTTCTGAGATGGTGTATGGTAAGTAAAACATTTACTAAATTTAGCACTCAACAAAATGCTGACTTTGAACAATAGAATTGTACACTGCCCCCCGAGAATGCCATGGCCTTTGCTGAAATTGGGTGGAAGAGCTGACAGGCACCTTTGTGGGCATTCAGTTTTTATTTCCTGCAGAGCACAAATGAAGCAATAACAGCAGAAGTGAATCACTACTTGCAAAGATATTCACTTTTGTGGATTGCTCAGTCAGTGTGGGTGTTTAGATCAGATGAAGAAGTCAAGCAAACAAGAACACAGGAGCCACAGGAACAGTTGGGAGCAAATCTAAACATGTATTTTAGAAAGCTGCAGGTGGGCTTTGTAAGCAGGTGTAAAAATTATTACTGGGAAGCCAAAATGTCTGTTATGAGTAAACAGTGAAGGTTTTGATCTTATTCTGTGTGTATGAAGGAGAAATAACCATTCATAGGTAATAGAGTATATTTAACCAGATGGAAAATCTATTACTAAAATTTAAAAAGGAGAAAGATCTAAACATACAATACAGATCATGGGTCTGTAACTTAACCAAGGCTTAGGATACAAAATTATTTAGATAGGGAAGCATAACCATCAAGCTTCCAAATAATAAAGAGACAGACTTGGTTTTTACTGTTAAAAGTTCTCTATATTAAAGGTTTTGCTATGTCTTATTCATCCAACCTATTCTATTTTTGAGTTTCTGGTAATTTTCCTTTCTAGGTTTTTGGGGAGTTTTTTTGGTGGTTTTTTTGTTTGTTTGTTTGTCTGGGGGTTTTTGGGTTTGTTTTTCTTTGTTTGGTTTATTTGGTTGGTTGGTTTTATTACCCATTTTTTAGTAAAAAGTGTCAGTTATATATAAAAAACAGTTGTTGAAATAATCGAGACCTCTGCAGCAAATGTTCTGACTGATCCCAGGTGCTCTTTTCTCCTTTTCCTTGAGAGATGCAATATGTAATACACACACAAATATGAAGTTTCTGGAACTAATAAAGGGAAAAGTATCCCAGGTCAGTAACTTAAGAAAAATATTTCTCTAATTTCTTTCTGCATGTGTAATGCGCTTCCAGGTAATTTAAGTTGAAAATGAAATTGTGCTGGAATGACTCCTAATTGGAGCTCACTGGCCCATGAAAACAATTTGGTGGTCTCAGGTGACATGTGCCGACACCATGCACAAACAAAAGCCACTGCACAGCTGGCACTGGTGTCCTGCTTTGGCCACACTCCTAAAGCAGCAGCGAAGCACTGAATCAGATGTGGGCAGTGCATTCTCCCAAAGGCTTGTGCTGGTCAGGTTTCAGGCTCATTACCAGGCCAAGTTTCACTGTCACTGTGGGCACTTTTTAACCTTTTCTTCAACAGAAGGCCACTCCAGAACACAGAAGGTATTTTTAAAGACCATGCAGCGTAATTCCCAAGAGGCAGCCTTTTCAGAGAATGGGAATTTCTTTAGATGAGTTTCAGTACCTAAATGTTTCCTTGAAAAAGAGGGATCTGAAAGGAGAGGAACCTAATAAGACTGGACTTTGCTTGTATACAATGCAGGATTTATATTGAATTGGGAAATAAATACTATTCTTCTGGAAAACAAAAAAAAAAACCAAAACAAAACAAAAACCTGCCATTTAGAATGATTGTTTTTCTGCATTGAGAGAATACATATTCTGAGACCCCAAGCTATTTTTTCTCTGTGTGAAAGACAAACAATTTTGAGCCTTACCAACAAATATTATTAAAATAGCAAGCTCTCATATGCCTAGAATTTTTAAAATTACTTTTGTGGTCTCTCTTCTCTTCTGGAATAGATGTATGTAACAAATTTGATGTTTCCTTGGGATGTAAAAAAACTTGCAACTTCTTTTCTACACTCTAGGACTCCATACATCCCAGTGTCTTTATTTCCATGACCCACTACATCAGAAGGCTTAGCATTAGGCAGTGCAAATTTTATCTATTCTCTAGAGTATTAAAACAACACGCATGATTATCACTGTAATATCAAACAACGGGCAAGTCACCAGCCACAGAATTTGTCAGGAGAGAAGCAAATAGGGAAAATCCCAGATTCATCCTTTTTAAGGATTCCCAAGACTGAGGAATGCAAATACAACCACTTAGAGATAGAACACCCTAACACTATCCCAATGTGCAAACAAAATTAATCATTAAAAGAGGAAACTAAATACAGTATAATTACAAGACCCCAGACGCTGATATGTGTGCGCTGATATGCCTTTACTAGACATCCCCAATGGATGAGTAAGACAAATTATTCACTGTAACAGTAGCCTTTGATGAAAGCATTTTGTGTTTCTCTAATGACTGTGCTTGCCCTCCCCTCTGAAAGAACTCTTTTTTCCTCAGCACCACTTCTTCCCATGTTCCATACTCTTGTGATTTTGGAAATTGTGTAAAACCTTGTCTTTTAAAAGTAAATAAAACCCCCATAAAAACAACAACAGCAAAACATCAAACAACAAAAGACAATCAGAAACTGTCAATTAGCAGATTATTCACCTTGGTTACATAAATATATGCCTCAAATCCTTTTCTGATTATTTGCAGACAAAGATTGCAATCTCATAGAGCAGAAGAATGACTGAGCTATCAGTCTGTTGTGTATTCAGTATAGGATACAAGATCAAATATTAATTTGACCATAACATTAGATTCACATTTTCTCTGCACATTTTCCAAATCTATGTCTACCTAAGCAACTTAAACTGAAGGTAACTGAGTTTTGGCACTGTCTACCCAATATAAGTTGTTTTCTATTCTCAAATGAAATATTGTTAGATAACTTTGACTAATAATAGTGTGTCTGTCCCTGGAAAGCGACTCAATAGTGTAGATGCTCTCTCCATTGCTTTGTGTTTTTGCATCAACCTTGACTGTTTTTCTAACAGATCTGTAATTCTTGAGAGAGAAACTCTCAAGACTTACATTATTACATACTTATTACAGAAATTGAAGGTCAGCTATGGATGTCATCTATCTAGACTATGGATTTTGTCTGTCTACACTTTAGTAAAGCCTTTGACACCATTTCCCAGATCATTCTCCAGGGGAAGCTGTCTGCTCATGGCTTGGCAGGGTGCACTGTTCACTGGGTAAAAGCTGGCTGGTTGGTTGGGCACAGAGGGTGATGGTGAATGGAGTTACATCCACAAGTGTGTCCCCCAGGGCTCAATATTTGGGCCAATCATGTTTAATATCTATCAATATATACACAGATAGTCTAAAAACTCAGAGTATATTAGACAATGTTTAATGTTAAGTACAACAGATGCTCCTAATTCACCCATATGAGGCTTGAATAATTTACTGACTATGTTGTTTTCAACTTTATTTTTAAAAATCATTTTTGCATTTGTATCTATTTATAAGTTCTTTTGAGACACTGTCTTATCTACATAGCTTTGGTTGATAAGACTGTGATGACATTAAACTTGACAAAGTTGTAGAAGTATGGCTGCACTATGTTAGGATTGTCCGGCAGTCAAAACCCATACCATGGAAAAGGTAGACAGTAGTTTAAACACTTATTAACTTCTCTTGCACCTCTTCTGCCGTGTAACTCTTTTCCCTACCCTTTGAAGAGCACTCAGCCTTATAATCCTGCACCAGCTGCCATTTTCCTGGGTTGCTCTTCTGCCAGCCTGGCAGCAGGTTGGTGACAGAGCAACTACACAGGTCACACAGGTCCAGAGCTCCTGTGCAAGTGCTCCACGTGCTGGGCGTGCACAGAGGGACTGACCTTCTGGGAAGGGACAGATTTCCTGCACCTGTGCAATAGATCCAGTCATACCATCAGGCTAGGGATGTGCCAAGCACTTTTTTCACTAAAACAAGCTCTGTTTTTGCAAAAACTGGCTGTCCTAGTCATTTGCTTCCCCCAAGGCTCTTGCTGCTAGACAACTGCTGACTTTTTTTTAATTAGTAGGAATCTGCATGTCACTCTGGTTCAGGATTTAGGGGAAACAACCTGTACAGACATCTAACATTTTCCATTTTTTTTCATCCCATTCCAAAAATCTTAGCTCAAGAATCAGAATTTTGTTTTGAACAATGACATGCAGACCCATTAGTTACATTTAGATCTTGGTTTCACTGGCATTGTTATGAAGTCCTGACCAAAAAAAAATATATATATTCAGGTAAATTAAATTAACATTTATGTGTCACATTTTTTGTCTGGAGATAATCAGGAACATTCAGAAATATTTGAAGGTCATCTTCAGTAAAAATGGATTTGGTAGTGGGAGGGTATTCAGTTTCATGTTGTCTCTTCTGCTTGAAAGGTTAAAAAAAGAAAAATATTTTAAAGTCTCCAGAATTCCTTGTTTATAGGTTCAAAATTTGCATAACTGATATTTTTCCTTTTTCTTCCTATAAAAAAATCTCACCAAATTTTAGTTATTTTAAATTGTCTTTTCCCCTTTTTTTCAAATTTCATATTTCATTCGTGCATTTTCTAGGTAGTCCTGCAGCTGAAGAAAATAATAATTTCTCTCAGAGACTTATGCATGTAGTTTAAGACAAGATACAGTGAAATGGTAGTGCCAGCAACTGGAGGAGGCAAAGTAGAGATATTAATACACACACCTTATTAGCATCTCATTTAGATCAATTATAGGCCTGAACTATGGCCTTAAGTCAATCCCATGTTTTCCATTAACTTCAAGGAGCACTAAATGAAGCCCTATGTGACAGGCTCAAGTAGCTCTTAAAAGTGTATCAATAGAAAGGAACATGAATGGTATTATATACCTTTTTCTGACCTCCTGCCTAGACATTGCTACAGAAAAGAATGATAACATCTAGTAATATCATCCTTGTGTCTGACATATGCAACTGTTAAATTGCTTATATTATATTATGTTATATTGCTTATATTATTGTTATATTTTTCTTCCCTAATATAGCAGTTAATGCCACAAATTTTATTTTTATCCAAGTTTAAGGTATGTTTTTACTGAACAGTCCAAAGAGCATGGCGTAAAATGTCTGGCAAAATCTCCCAAAAACCCCTTTTCTGGGCCATGTTCTACAAATGATATAGAGTTTTTCATGTCATAAAAATGGACACTCAAGAAGGTAGAAAAACCAACCTATATATTACAATTAACTGATATATAAACCATTGAGTACCTGTGTCTGGTGCAAAATTTCAGAAATAACTCTGGAGAAGACTGGACTGGATGGAACCTCTGGGGGAGATGCAGCATAATACAATGATAAACTGATTAGATGCAGCTGAAGCAGACTATGGCATGATCTTTCTCTGTTATCTCTCTGTTCCTTTACTAGAGGAAATAGCCCTCATAGCTGGTGCAGCTGGGACAGCCAAAGTTATGTGCAGCATCCTAGTGCAATGCCTGGGATGCAAGTACCAGGATCTGGTCTTTCAACTGGGAAAGTCCATGCATGTCTTGATAAATCTTCTGGGGAATGAAAAACGCTAAAAATGTTAAAATGTTAAAAACTATATCTCCTCCTGGCCTCTGAAGCTCTTATTTTCTGAGAGACCTGTGCACGATGTGCTGCTGCCTGCCTATTCCTTTGCTGGAAGTCAGAGACACAGCAGTGTTACAGTGAGAGGAGGGGAACTGCTGCTGCTGCTGCTGAATAGCCTCTAATGCTGGTTTGTGTCAAAGCAGCACATCTGAGCCCTGTGAAATTAGTTTTGGTTGTTGGATTTGACCGTGCTATAGGGATTTTAATGACAAGGGGAATCATGCAAAAAACAAAGTATCTGTGATTTTTAATGTCTTTACAAACTTAAACATTTTCTAGACAAATATCAACAGATGCATACTTCTAAACATGTGTTCCTATACTCACATCCATGTAAATCATGCACATGGAGGACAAAAATACTTCACATAGTTTTTAGACATGGAGTCACTCTGTCAGGACATGCATTCACCAAATACAGTTGTTTCTCTCAGTGGGAGCTGTCATTTTAATGAAGTTCTGCAGCAGAAGTCTGCTTTGATAATGAAAAGAAAAAAATAACTTCAGCATCAGGAAAGAGAAAGAATCATAAAGTCTAAAAATTTTCATATGATATAGTCTGTAATTTAAAAATATTTTTTTCTTAGTTGAACAACTTATTTTTAGTTAAGGGACTTACCTTTTAACAATTAGCTTTCTGACTGCTAATGCTTTCCTTTCTAAAGATGGTCCTTTCCAACTTACTTTAATTATCCTTTGCTCTCTTTATTTTTAAAATAATATTATCCCTTTCTGGGTTAATCTCTTACCTATAATATTGCCTTAGCCTAGTGGGATTGGACATTATCCCTTGTAATGCTGTAGACATTCTTTCTTTCTTTCTTTGCTGGTCCTTGCAAAGGGCAGCTCTTCATAACTGTCTCATTTTCTGGGTTATACATTGATCATGTACATACATATAAATATATATACAGACATGAGCGTATATATACACACATGCACAGGAGTCTGAGAAAGAAAGACCTCCCTGAAGGCCAACAGCAAACAGCAGGGTGCCATCATCCTTCTGTTAAACTGCAAAGGTAGAGGCAGGACACCCTGCTGGGAAATTCCTGGGCTCAGTGGTACATATTTGGACACAAAATGAGGTCACTGAAGAGATGTAGTGCAGGCTCCCTTTCCCAGTGTACACTGGTGCCTTTGAGTGGGATGGAAATGTACTTCACCTTTTCATTATTTTTTTAAAGCCTGGGTCTTCAGCTACTGTGAAATTATTTTAAAATAGCAAATGTCAGTTGCTTTGGAAATCTCTGTAAGCATTAGGTATGAACCTGTTTTACTCTGGCACTTGAATCCATTGGATATGCTCAGTCATGAGAACCAGTCAGCTGGAGTAATGAATTCATGCATAACAAACTGCCTAACTGAGCTTATGAACAATCTTTTCCTTAAGATTGTCCTAAAAATTATATTCAATCTTTGTTTTACAGAGTAAGACTACATGTATGATTTATATTGTTAAATATCCAGCTTGTTAGAAATTTATTAGCACTGAGGAATATATTTCAACATCTGCCTAGAGTTTCCCTTAATTTTGAGACTGATCAAAGGCTATAGACCAGAATTCTTCATCCTTTGAACAATATTACCCCTTGACGTGAAAAGCTCTGCAAGGTTCAACATGTAGACCTTCTTGCATATTCTTCTGGACTTTATTTTTGTCTCCCACCGTTTTCCCCAACAGCTCCACTGAATACCCAAGTGGTTTGGTACTTTAGTTTCTGGTCACAAAGGGCTGCCTGAGGCACGCCACAAACTATAGGAGGAGCTGATCCTGATCCCTCTGTGATTCTCCTGCTGTAAGGGCTGCTTTCTGGCACTGTCTCACATAGCTACCACATAGGTGCCACAACTTGTGCTGCTTGGCAAGAGCATGTTTTTTGAATGATGTGCTCTTGCATTAATATAAGAGAGTTTAATTAAATGCTCTCTGCCTCAGTAGGATTTAAAATAAGGGTTACTTGGTAGTGACAGACTTTTTTAGTGACTTTAGAAACATCTGTTACATTGTTACCAAACACTGAACCTGGTCCCAACAGCCCAGGAGCATCAGGGCACGTTCTTCACCTATAAAGATGAGAGTTACGTATCTCCTGTTACTACTGGAGACCAAAAAAAGGCAGTCCTTGAGTTTCTTATTTTCTTATGAATTTGAATATTATGTGAATAAGAATAACTGAACAATAAAAACAAAGTCATAGTCTTAGCAATAGTTAACTAGCAGGTCCTTTTTGTAATACACATCACATACGTCCAATGACAGAATAATTAAAGCCTCCCTGTGTGAACAATAGAAGCACATTTGGTTTGAATTATTTAAATTGAGTTTGGTCAAAGCAATTGGAAATGCAGTGGGGAAATGATTCCTCATTAACCATGTGTTGTGGTTTTAACCCCAGCTGGCAACTCAGCCCCACCCAGCAGCTCAGCCAGTCCCTCCCAGTGGGATGGGGGAGTGAAACAGAAAAGTGACAAAACTCATGGGTTGAGATAAAGACAGTTTAGCAAGTAAAGCAAAATCTGTGCATGCAAGCAAAGCAAAACAAAACAAGGAATTCATTCATCACTTCCCATGAGTGGGCAGGTGTTCAGCCACCTCCAGGAAAGCAGAGCTCCATCACACATAATGTTACTTGGAAAGACAGACAGCATCACTCTGAATGTCCCTCCCATTCCTCCTTCTTCCCCCAGCTTTGTATGCTGAGCATGAGGCCATATGGTGAGGTCATTTGTCCCAGCTGTGTCCCCTCCCAACAACTTGTACACCCCCACTGTCTTCACTGGTGGGGTGGTGTGAGAAGCAGACAGAACCTTGGTGCTGTGCAAGCCCTGCTCAGCAACAACTAAAACATCAGTGTGTTGTCAATATTATTCTCATTTTAAATCAAGAAGACAGCACTGTACCAGCTACTGGGAATAATATTAACTCTATCCCAGCCAAAACCAGCACACTATGAGGTAGACAAGATGACCCAATAAAATTTAAATATATAATAAGAACTTTGTTATTTAAATATTAATAAGAATTTTACATTGCATATAGTGCATATAGGGGCTTTGTGACATAACAAGGGCCAAAGCTATGCACATACAAAATAAAAAGGGGTCTCCACCCACAAGAAACATGTGAAGAATTACAGAAGAATGAGACAGTTCTTTACAGCAGCCCAATGGCCTGTATTACCCTGCTTGAGGATTTGTCCTACCCTTAGGGATATAAGCAATTGCAAGCATTTCATTGAAATAGAAAAGTAAATTTTCCTTTCCTAGTATTTCCCATTTTTACCACAAAAGCAACATGTAGTTTTAGTTTTTAATTAGTGTTGTTTTATTTTGGAAGTGTTACATGCCTTAGATGCACCAGCAATTTACTACACAAGATTTCAGACAATTCAGACTGTAATTCAGTCTGAACCATAATATATCTGTTCTAAGTGAAGTCAAATGTAAAACTTCCTCAGCCTGAACAAGGATGCAATTAGCCTGCAGTTCTCTTTGGTATTTTCTCACTCTCATATATCTCAAATCCAGCTCCATCTCACAGCAATCTGCCAAAGATCAAACAAGTCTCTGAATGTTTCAAATTTAGTCAATGAGAAAAGACTATCAGTGAGTATCGTTATTTCTGGTTTAGAATAAAATTTTGCTTCAATAAAAGAACAAGATTCAATTTTCAAACACTAACAATTAAGCATACTGCAGATACTTTGCATTTTGACAAGAACTGCTAAGCTTTTCTTTTATATTAGCCTTATGATTGGCATGACCTTCAATTAACCAGATCAAGCATCATACATTCCTTACAAGCAATTTAAAAACGGAAATGGCAGTTGATCCTCTCAAAGAAAGTCCATTCCTGACTATTGGAAACGAACTGAACTAAGGGTAGCTCTGAAATGATGCAGCTCACACTTGCCCTCTTTTGAAGAACTCTGTTATAATAGGCTGTCTTTATACTCTGTGAGGGTACTTGGTTCCTAACTGTGATAAATCTTCCTAAAATCACTCCTTTTAACAAGATCAAACAGCTTAGAACATCCAAAACCCTTAATTCTTTCACGTTGATTGCATTTATCATCAAAGAATACAACGTGTATTGCATGACATTTAGAAAATTGTTTTAATTGCCCTTTTATTCATTATCATAATCACAGAACATAGAGTGAACAGGAGTATCATAGATTCTACTGTTTTCAGTAAACAACAGGAGTGTTTAAATTTTGAACCAGATATCCTTCAGTTATCCCTTCCACTCTACTTTATTCTATGATCCTATGGTTTTATGATTAGCAAATATATATACACATGAATTGCATGCCAGAGAAGGTGTCAGACAATTCCTTCTTTATGAAAAGTGGTGTGCTTGAAAATTCAGACATCTTTTCCCACGAAGAAACAACACAGCTAGTCAAAAATAGAGTCAGAAATATTATGGTTTAGGAAGGCGTAACTGTACAGGAAAGAGAAGAGTGAGAGGAAAAGCACTTGCTGAAAGTGCTGTAGGAAGAATGCATTACAAACCAGGAACACAAGCCGGGATGACAATGGAAATTCTAAGCTTGATGGGTTAGAAGTGGAATTATGCATATGAAAATGTTGTGGTGAAAATAAGGGCAGTATTGGGAGAATTATCAAAGACGCATTCAACAAATTGAGGAAGAGCAGCACTGACACTAGTAGTGATTGGGATAGAGACTGTAGCAATGCACTTCATTTTAGAAAGAGTTTTCTAACAGGAAAAAGACAGCTCAGGCCACCTGGTGTTAAGTTAACACCAAGGGGGAAGGTACAGTAGTGTGAAAAAAAAGAAAGCAGTTGTTATTTAAGAGAATCAATGCCTTAAGTGGTGGCAATATTTGTATTGTTGTGTGAAACATTTTTTGCCTCAGAGAGCAAAATGCCAGTTATACCCTGCTAAGTAGTGGTGCCCTACATGAGGTGAACACCAAACCATTCATTGTAAATATGTTTTGCAAAAGTCAATGGGCCCATACATAATTCTGAAGAACTGCAGGACAACAGAACTGAATATTTTTCTTATATCTTTTCTCAGTGAGGCTTTTTATCCTCATTTGGAATGCAAGTGTCAAGAAGTGTCTTTTAATGGGGGAGGGGAATGGTATGTAGTAAGTAATTAATTATTCATGAATTTAAGTCAAATATGGCAAATAGCTCAAGCTGAAGGAAAATTGAAAACTTAGAAAAATCAATTTGTCTTTTTGACAAAACAATCAATTTTTTCTTGTGGCAAAAATTATTATAGATTATCACAATTAATTTAAGGAAAAACGTCAACTTAAAGTGAAGAAAGTGTTTATCATAGATTAATTTTTTTTTAGTTTCTTTATTTGTTCTCCTTGAAAAAAGTAATCACTTTTACTGTGTTAGCTAGGACATAGCCATTGCACAACCTCTCCAGTCCAATAAAAAACATAAATAGAGAGAAAAACATTTCTTTCAGGGATTTCCTTCAGTCATTTGCATCCAGAGTTGCTGCTACATGGAGAGAACTTGTTCTCTGTGCCATTCTACAGGGCCACAATGGGGCTGCAGGAGCAGAAGATGAGAGAGGCATCTCTCTGCTGCTGCACTCAAACCAACCTGCCAAATACTCATAATATCATAGAGCCAGTGTGAACAACAGCCACGTATGCTGTGGACAATGTGGCTGTGGCTGACTCACTCCAGCTGTAAACATGTGCCAGTTGGCACTGACAGGGAATTTTTCAGCAATCCAATTTTGATGGAAAACATTGATTTGTCAAAACTAATATACTGCAGTGGCCATGTACATACCAATTTTAGCATCCAGACACTTGTCTGCTGCAGGATAATCAGTATCACTATGGTAGGCTTCTCCCCTAAAAGACCAAGGTCCTGCTCTGAATTAAAACTATTCTTTTCTTCATTCATTATATAGGGAGCCTAGGAAATCATTGTCTAGGAAGCCTAGGAAAACTGGTCAGCTAGGTTATATATCTAACCTTGGTGTATTCAAATACCTACCCACAGTTCAATCTTTTCAACCCAATGTCTTGTCACTCAGTGGGAAAACTGTTCATAATCTCCTCAATATAAATGAAATATCTAATCTTATTCAATGATACAGCAGCACACCAGGTGTCTTACAAGGCTGACAGCAAATGTTTGAAACATAAAACACCTATGAAGAACTAAGGAGTGAGACTTTTATTTGTGGTTTATGATTCATCAGTTGGGCTCTTTATTGGAACTTCCATAGGAATTAGCAGAAAACACATTTTTTACTACTTAAAGTTTTGAGAATCAAAATGGTTTTCTGTGCTCTTTCAGGATAATCCTGACACATTAAAAATGTGAAAAAAATGTGAGAGCAAGACTGCAAAGAATGGATTTGGCCCACATTTGAATTCTGGGAAATTTCAGTCCAAGCCTCTGCCTGTTTGGCAATTGCTTACATAAATTGATCTGGAAGATATTCATAGGTCCATAATCTTACAACAGTTTATATCCTATTCAGTAGGTCAGAGAGCTCTCCTAAGCAGTGGTAAGTTTAACACCTGGGATAATTCAAATAGACCAAGGAAATAAACAATTTAAATTGGACCCCAAGTAACCCAGTTATGACTCTACTGGTATTTCCCCAATAAGAAAGATTTCATACCTTTCCTGACCATTTGACGTTTTTTCCTACTGAGTTAAAAATGTGCAATTCTTATAGACAATTATTTGAAAAAACAGCATCTTTCATAAACAGAATATATACAATTGAAAAATTCCCTAGTAGTACTGATTTTTTTGACTATTACAGAATATTCTTGATTTCCTCCCTACTTTTACATATAATCTGAATCCCAAGAGAGCTCTATCCACAAAGCTTGTATGCCACCTCTATTTCCAGATTGCCCAAGTTTGCTGTAAATATAATCTCACATAAAAATATGCTTTTTCCCTCAAAGTAGAAATGATGTCCTATACCTTTTCCTTCTTGCCTGTACTTGTATACTATTAGAGCACATTGGTCATTAGTGGTCTTTCTGTAACCTTATATTTTTCATATCTTTCTCCTCTTCTGTCTGACAAGTAACCCAAAATTTTATTTTCTATTCCATATGTACATTATTTTCAACTTGCCTTAAAAACTGAACAGAGTACTAATCTACTCCTGAAAATATTCACTTTACAGTGTAGTATTGGCAAATTATTTTAGCTTTTAATCACATCTGGTTTTCTAAAGCATGTCCATTTCTGTGCTCACAATGTTAATGAAAATATTAAACAAGATCATTTCCAACATAAGTAATTTAGAAATATTTAACGCTTGCCTGAGAAGCCCAATTTTTACACCACACACTCTTGTCTGTCCTTTATCCCAATCAGTTCTCTAAATCTCACCTTCCTCAACATCTTCAGTTTAGTAATTTCCCCTATGCCCATACAAAGTACTTTCTGAATTCCAGACAGGATAAGCTCATGACATTTCTTCGCTTTTAAAATAAGTTGTCTTGAGAAAGAAAGATACAGTTGAATAAAATCCATCATTGGTGAAATTTGTGTGAACTGGTTTTCTTTTCTAATTCTTCTTCTACCTTTTTTTTTTTTGATCTTACATTCTATTTCTGTATGAATGATGTTCCTGAACTTGCTTAGAGTACTTTTTTTTTTCCTTTTCAACATGCTTATTATTTTTGTGTACTATTGACTTGGTAGATTTATCCAAAGTCATAAGACAGCCCCTGTGATTTCTTTGGCAAGTTCTTTCTACATTCACCCATTTTCCTCATACACATTTCCACATACACAGCCATTTCATCTCAAAAAGCAACCCTGCTGATCAAACATGATATGGACCTCATAAATGCATTTTTCCTGTCTCTGATTGCCTTCCTTGTTTAAAAATGCTTTCTAATAGGATATGTTATTTGTTTAAAGACTAAGATTAAGCTAACCTGCCTATTACTTCACAGCACTCTCTTCCCACCTTTTTAAAAAATCAGTAGAAGATTCCTCTTGATGATCATGAGGCAACTCCCC
The DNA here is from genome assembly GCA_013399835.1 of Leptocoma aspasia. Taxonomy (NCBI): domain Eukaryota; kingdom Metazoa; phylum Chordata; class Aves; order Passeriformes; family Nectariniidae; genus Leptocoma; species Leptocoma aspasia. Next base: position 487,880 of record VXAX01004648.1, on the reverse strand, counting down.
GATGGCCATGGCTCTGCATGGAGAATGGCAGTTTTCATTTTTGGGTAAAATCCACCTGGTCACAGATATCTGCATATATATCTGACTTCTGTTGATAGCCCTGCTCTGCTGTCCCTCTCCTTCCGGAACCATGGCGGTGTGCACCAAGGTCAGGGAACAAACTTATCCATCAACAATGAGACAAAACTTGTGGTGAGTACCTCAGTCATTTCTATATCATATTTCCACATTCATTTTTTCTTTATGTCTCCAAAGAGTTCTTATTAACTGCTTCAGTTTTTTTATAAGGCTGAAAACAGTTTGATGACACAAAGAGATTCCACTTAAGCTTTATTCTCCTTAGCTACGTAAACTTTATTGATGTCTACAGATAGTCATCTTTTATAGCCTAGAGTTTGTTACAACCCCCACCCCACCTCAGTTATGGCCCAATTTTATTTAAATGTTTCTTTAATTTCCATAAACTTTTTATTTAAGGGTGTTGCCTACAACTCCATCTTTTCTGTGAATTAAAATGATGAAATTATATCTAAAATTATATTAACTCTGATGATTAAATAAAAATATTTTGGTTATTACATCCAGCAACTAGCTGTCATGTAAGGGCTCTGTCACAATTAGTAACATTCTTCTATTTAATCTGACAATTTTAAATGCTAATACCACAACACCCCAAAATTTCTCTTTTTTTTATTAGTCTTGCAGAAACCTATCTATACAAATGAATTATTTATTAAGGCAGTAGCCCCTAGTAATATTTGTTTCCATTGTGGCTAATGCATTTTACTAGACTATAAAATCCTAAGAAGTGATCTGTGTATATCTATGTATACAGAGGTTATATATAGCATACATAAAAATGTCCATGTTTTCCTTCACCTAAAAAGATCTTCATCCTGACACTTGAACATTATAAAATAAAATTACTTTGCATTGCAATATTTTTTGTCCTGATTTATATTGTCTTACAATGAAAAGTGAATTAAAATTAAATTAGTTTTCTAATGTAACAAAGCAATCTGGTTGCAAATTAAACTTTTCAAAACCAAGCTTCTTTAGTCCCTGTTCTTTGCCCTTCTGTTGCTTTTGAAGGACACAGGAGGAAGATATGTATGACTAGCGTGCAAAATTTCAAAATTTACTCTTTTTTTGGTACATAGTACTGGGTTTCTTATTATTTGTCAGTAGCCTGTTAATTTAGTGCTGATTTAGAGAACTGTTGATGGGCAACACACACAAATTTGCTGGAAAGGGAGATCTGAAAAAATTAGTTTATTTATATTTAAAGATGTAAATATATTAATTCATCCTGTTTACACTAAATCACATGTTTGAATAGACATCCTTGAACATAATTTTTCTCTAAATATAAGCAGTAGCTTATTATTTTGTTGGACTCAAATATTTGCAGCTTCTAACAATTATAAAACATAGAATGAAAATCAAATTTATCTAATAATTATTAGATTAAATATAGCACAACAAAATAGCTGCTGAAAGCAAACTCACTCAATGTAGCTCTATATAGTACAACAGAATTCTCTTAATTTATGCAGCTTTTAAAGACAGTAAAACTGAGTGGCAGACATGAGTGGTCCAGATGAATAAACTCAGTGCACTGATGAGACCTGTCTGAAGGAAGTCTTTCAGTGATGCATATGGTATCAAATTCACTAGAACACAGATTCTGTGGGAGGCACTGCATTTATTTGTATGTATTTAATAACAAGATACACTTCTTTTTAAAGTCTATATCTTTCAGAAACTTCAGGGGATGAATAAAAAGAGATAAGGGCGATTTGACTGACTACACTTCTGAGAATAATACAACTTGACTGAAAGCCCAAACTTGACTGAAACCAAAGAAGGGCTACTTGGGATGCTAGATAAGAAGTTGAAGGTCCTGTGAGTGACGGTGATAAAATGCCTTCAAATCCATACCAAATCTGCACCACCTTATGACAGACAAGCTCTCATTTTCAGAAATTGAAAGATTTGGTTGGTTTTCCTTTCTTTTAAGAGGCTGAACTAGTTCTTCCTACAAAGCTGAGCATTTGAATAGTAATGTTTCCATCACAGAGACAAGTACATCCATAGAAAATGGAATTTGGAAACTGAGCCTCAGTCACAAATATGAAATAAAGATAAATTCACATGTTCAAGTGGCAGATAAAAACCAGTATCAGAATTGCAAAAGAGGTCTCCAGAGATAGATGAAATAGAAAATGAGGGAAAGGTAGCTCAGATTTGGTACAGGCAAAGTGTTGTACTTAAGCTGCTGCTACACATCACTGCTACTTTTAGTTTGAATTTAAGTTGACCTTTTTGGTACATTCCTTTTTTTCATGGCATTTTACCTTGACCTCTTTTGATCCCAAAATACTATCATATGATCATTGAGATCTGCACTGTTGGATAATTTAGGCCTTTCAGTTCCGTGTTTGGAAAAAGCTGTTCAGTATAGCTTCTCCATTCATTTAAAAAGAAAATCAGAAATTTAAAATAGATTTTCTGTCTCAAATTTAAAATGTCACTTCCTGAATATATTCTTTGCCTTGATACAAGCAGGGGCAATGAAACTGCCTGAATGCTTTTAAACAGTCCAAATACAATTGTGGCAGAGCCCTCTCCCTTTCTTCCCCTCTTTTGGATCTTTCTAGTCATTATTTATTCTCTCCAGCTAAATCCTTTCTGCAGCTACATTCTGCTGGCAAGACCAGTAGCCTGCAAGTGTCAGGCACATTTATCCTCTTTCTATATTTATCCATAGTCTTTGGTAGATTCTGTGAAAAAGGTACCTAAATCAGACTGAAAGAGGTAAGGAGGGAAGATAGCAATTCAGATGGAAAAATAACCCCTAAAGTAAGTGCATATATTGTCCACATCAAAAAGAAAGCTGGTAAAAATTTTATAGAGTGATAAGAACATATAATCTGTGAACACTTGGAACAAAGACAAGTTGAATCATCTCCAGGTTCCTAAGTCAACCAGGATGTCCAAACAGATTGATTAGGACTTCTTCTAGAAACTGTATATCTCAGCTTAATTTTACCTAGCTATGCAGGTACCCAATAAAAATAGTGTTAGAGGACAGACTGTCTTTATCTCAGCTGCTGACTGCCCACAGCCCAAGCTATGCACTTTGACAATGGCCTTCCTCAGCAAGGATGAATTTGAAATTCACAAAGGATAAGGTCACGATTTGCTAGGTTACAGCAATTCCCTTTGCCTTTCCTTCAGTAATAGAAGGAGATGCATCGATCATATTCTTGTTTCAGACAAATAGACATGGAAATATGTATCCAATAGCATGATGAGGAGTGTGAAGGTGATTTCTTATGGCTTCAAATAAATTTTATATCTTAACATTTTATCTAAAAGAAGTCTTTGTGATGAAAGAATGCAAGACATTTTGTAGAGGCACAGTTATTCTGAAATAATCTTTTCATCAAAGCAGGTGCTTTTTGATATATGTGTTCATTTACCTGTAACCACAAAGAGTAATTGAAATCATACGAGGTGAGAGCAAGAATTCCATAAGAAGAGGAACTCGAATATTTTTTTTATAATGTAGGAACCTAGGTAAAACATACAGTGAACTCTGCATATGTTTTAAGTTTGGAAGACATTAAATTAGCACAGGGGCTTTAGCTGAGGGACAGTTATTTCTGATTACCAGGTCAATCTATACATTTGAATCATAAAGGAAAAAAAAAGTCAGTTGCAGGCTAATCTTATTTGCATGAGTCATACAAACTTAAGACATGCCTTTAAAGGAGGAGACTTATACCTGTAAATTAAATTGGGTCAGGGAATAAACGTGGGTCCTGAAGGTGAATTCCTTTTGCTATTCATATACTCACTGAGGTCCACACAGCATGTGCCAGCTTGCACTCGTGCAGCAGCCATTCCCAAGAAGCCAGTTGCATTACTCCACACTGGAGGATGGAAGAGTTTGAAAGCTGGGATGCAGATAGAGTTTGCCAGAGGGTACACATTGACAGTGTTCAGTTTACACATACAAATATACCCATAGTGTCCCACATACATCTCAGGCGAAATGCTCAGCTTTCCCTGGTTTTTCTAAATGTGATTTGAGAGATGAGACAAGCAGAAAATGTGTAGAAATCCCAAACTGAATACTTATCTTGTATTATTTTAGGTGGAAATTGAGTAATAAAAAGATTTATGATGCACTTAACTGCTTTCAGAAGTGAGACAGGTGTGTGCTCTAGCAAACACAGAGAAAAGGCACAGAAGTGCATATTTTCTTGAAAAATTCAAAGGCTCATAGTGTTACAGTGACACGTAATGTCCACAGAGAGCATGGACACAGTACAGGGAACTAGAACACATGTTTTTTTCTGGGGTTGGACTTCAGATAGAGAGTTGGTTTCATTCTTTGGTGACAAACCACCGCAAGTAGCAGTTAGGGGAAAACTGCAGTTTTTAGCTTGGAGATCAGGTGTCATTTAGCCAGGATTCTGTATTGTTCCAGTGATATAATGTCTAGACATCAATAACTAAAGTTGAATCAGTAACGGAAAATATAATGATTTATTTACTGAAGTCTTTATGAAAGCAGTTGAATTTTAAATGCATAGTATCTGCAGAGGCCACACACTCTCAATACTTCAAATTGCTCATTCTTTTTCCTAGAACAGCTTTATGAATTAAACTTTTATAAGTTCTATTCTATCCTTTAAAAATTACTATTTCTTCCTACAAGACATAACTGCTGTACTTTTTAACTCTTATGTGATTAGGTGGACCCATCCTGGGTGGAGGTGCTTTGCATATTTTGTGACACAATCATAGCACTTAATCAGCTGCTGAAGAGTTCCATATGGCACCTGCTCTGCTTGTTTCCTATGGTATATGATTCCAAAGAAATAATATTAACATAACTGCAGAATTCTGTTCATAAGAAGAGAAGAGTAGTAGAGAAAAACGAAGGAAGGAAGGAAGGAAGGAAGNCCTATGGTATATGATTCCAAAGAAATAATATTAACATAACTGCAGAATTCTGTTCATAAGAAGAGAAGAGTAGTAGAGAAAAACGAAGGAAGGAAGGAAAAGAGATAAAAAAGGATGAGTTAAAGAGAAAGAAATGAGAGAGGAAGAGAGAGAAAAAAGAATGAAATAAAAAGAGAAAAAGAGGGAAAGACAAAAAGAAAAAAAGAAAAAGCAAAAGAAAAAGGTGAAAAGGAACACAGCAAAAATGAAAGGAAAAAGTAAAAGGAAAGAAATTATGAGAGTGAGGCAAAGAGATCCCAAATTTGCTTTGATCTAGAGACCAGAATTTCACAGCATTTACTGCCTTTTATGAATCTTTTGTCTATCCAGAAGGAAATGGTAATTGGCAGATAGAATGCACAACTGACAGACATGGTCTCATCTGTTAATCTATCCAAATATGTGTCATAACAGAGTGGAGAGAGGTACGAAATAGCAAGAGTATGAGGAATATAAATTTAGACTTACTGTAATTTTAGACCAAAGACGGCTACTGCCTGGAGCAAAGACCCAATTACTAAGTGCCAGATGTTGCAATTCAGAAATACATCTGTAGCATGGGGAAATAAGTAGGAAATCCTCTCAAAGATAAAAATGCCAGATGATAAGGCATTTTAAAATTTAATTAATTTAACAACATATGGCAATGCTTTCAGAAACATTGAGTGTGTTTTGAACAACTTAAGTAGAGGGTGTTGACCAAAAGTAAGGTTGTTTTCAGAAGCAACTGTTTACCACATATATTTAAAGTAAACACGGTTTGTTTATTCAAAATAAAAAAATGGGAGAGGTTGGTTTTTTAATTGAATAAAACATGAACAGGATCCATCTGCTTACCTGCTGTGCATTGACAAAACCTAGGAGTGTTGAAGAAAAAAAGAGAGAGATCTATCTAATGTGCATCAGGCAGTCATCCAGTGACATCACTGCTAGTAAAGTAGCTTCACACAAGCTTCACAAGCTTCAATTGTCTTCTGTTACACCTAGAATTCTCACTGGAATATTGTATACTTTGAACTATTTCAAATATATTATGGAGGGAGGAATTATTCTGTCAGAGTTCATGTCTGAATAACTAAATCAAATGTACCATGAAGCCATGGGATAGAGTTCACAGACAATTTTTTGCCCCTGTGCATTGCTGTTTATGTTTTGTTCATGTGACTGCACATCTTTATCATATTTGTAAATGATAGCACTGTTTTATCTTAATATTTCACTGTGCTGCATTGAATTCATTTTTATAAGCAATATATGGTTTAGACTAAGCTACTGATCTTTTTTAAAGGTTCTTTTCCTCTAGTGGTCTAACTTCATAATTAGTCAGATAATTTCATACATAATGGTCATTTATATTATTTGTTAGGGCCAGAAGTGGGATTTGTCTTAATCTGTTATAATTAATTTTGAGAGAGTCTGTATGTCACACTTACATTAATGAAGATATAGGGAGAAGAGGGTGAAAGAGAGATGATATGCAGAAATTGACTTAATATTTGAAACAGGTGCACTGAATATAACTAATAAACACAAACCCTATAATTGTCAACCCCAACTTCTGTCATTTTTCTGATTTTCACACTACAGGTATGTATCAGGAACACACAGACACAAGTATTTCTGGTCCTAGTTAAACTTTAAATAACCAAATCCTTCACTAATGCTTCAGCTGGGACAAGTGGTGCTGACTAATCTTGTGGCCAACCAGATATCCTGGGCTGCATCAAGAGAAGCATGGCCATCAGGTCAAGGAAAGTGATTCTCCCCCTCTATTCTGCTCACATGAGATCCATACTTGCAGTACTGAATCCAGGTCTGGAGTCCGCAGTACATGAAAGGCATGGAGCTGTTGGAGCAGGTCCAGAGAAGAGATGATCAGAGGGCTGGAACTCATTTCCTATGGAGAAAGTATGACTGGAGAAGAGAAAGTTCTAGGGAGATATTATTTTGAGCTTTCAGAATAAAAACGGGGTTTACAAGAAAGATAGAGGAAGATATTTTACCAAAACCTGTGGTGACAGAACAAGGAAACATGTTTAAACTGAAAGTCAGTAGGTTTAGACAGGGCATAAGGGGGAAATTTATCTTTAGTATTGTGAGACCCTAGAACAGCTTGCCCAGAGAAGTTGTGAATGCCTCATCCCTGAAGTGTCTAAGTTTGGTTGCATGGGCTTTGAGCAACCTGGTCTTGCCCACAGGCATGGCTAGATGATCTTTAAGATCCCTTTAAACCCAACTGTCCTTTGAGCCTGTGAATATCTTCTAGATGTCTAGCAAACTGGAGCTGTTTCCACCAAAATAGTTCTCTCATTCTAAAAGGTCTTGCGGTATTCTAGCTAGAAGCGGTGGGAGACTGAAGGACACATAGGTGATTGCAGTGTTACAGCAAGAGGTGACAGGAGTATATAAAATACCTGCTCTTTTATGGGGTAGTGGTGTCTCTTGAAACAAGGGATAGCTTGGCAAAACTCCATTATTGACATTGAAGACTATAGTGAGGCCAGAGCCAGCATACTGTACTAGCTTCTGTGTAGGTGTGGGAGTGGAGATTTGAGTGGTAGTCTGTCTCAAAAACCTAGCATCTGAATGGATGGGAAGGAAAATAATACTACATGGAGTTAAGATTAGTTGTGTGTAGAAATACAGAAAGAATGTGAAAGAACTCAGAAAGCTGCTGGTCTTGGAAATATTTTGCCCAAGACTGCTTCAAAGTCGTATATATCAAACCTATAATTCTGGGTAGTAATATCTCCTTTAACACTCTTAGATTCTTATTTTCAAATCCAGTTTTTTCAGCTGATGCTGATTCCTCAGTATATATGTATTCACTATCTATTAAACAGTGTTTCACAATGTCTAAAATTTTTCATCATCTCTTTTGATATACCTGTGCATACTGGTTAGAAAGCACCATAACACTTTCTCCTTCCCGTGGTGTGCTCAAGTTTATAGTACAGTGCACTGGATATTTGCTGGCTATTAAATTATAGTATAGTAAAATCAATGTTGCATACTTCTATCAAACAGACAATAAAACTAATTCAGATCATGAGCCTTAAGAAAATTCCATCTTCTGGAAAATTACAGATATTTCCCCTGTGGATTTGATAAAAAAAATCTCAAACCCATACTTCTGCTCTTACTTTCAGTTCATCCAACCTTCAAAGCTTTACTGGCTAAAAGAAAAATGAGCTCCCTCTGTTTCCAATGTGCACATTTTCTTTCAGAAAGTCCATGTACTACTGCTTTAAAATTAAGTCTCACCTTGTGGCAAACAGAAACCAATGAGGCAATCAGACTCCAGTAATTGCAGTTGAATAGCTTTGAACAACTTTTTATTAGGAACAGGAAAACAGTAATTATAGAGCTGAAAATGTACTTATGGAAACCACAGAAAACACAGGGGTCTTTGACATAAAAAGTCAGAGTCCTTCTGTTTTTCCTTTGCCTAAAAGAAGTGGCTTACAGTATAAATAAAATTGATTGATTCAGGGTAGGATTTGGGAGCCTGAGTTCCACTGACAATCATTGGGATTTATCCTAAGTCTCTTATTTATTTCTGGCAATCTCAGCTTTGAGGAAGATCTATTGTTAAACATACTGGGGTTTTTTGTTGGTTTTTTTTTTTCCTCACTGTGTATAACAGAGACGTGTTTTTATTATTAATCAGTGGTTCACTCCCTACATGCTATACTCACATGGGTATTTTCATTGACTGCGAAATAAGTATCTTGAATAATATGCTCTGTTTACAGATCAAGATCTACTGTAGAAACAACTTTTCAGACATAAACATATTACTTGCTACCAGCATCTGCTACAATTCTGTAGCAGGCAATAATGAAACAAAAATAAAAAATAATGTGTTAACTTAACCTAAAAATGATAAAGAGAAACCAGGCTTGACTATATGCTAACAGTTGATGCTGAAGAAATACAGCTTGGCCATTTGGATTTTCTCAAAAATGTGAAATTTATTTATAGCTTCTGCTTTTTATACAGGAATAATGCTCCCAAAGCCTTATGGCAAGCCTTTAGACGTTAGGGGTGCCTTTGGGGAGGAAATAAGTGCAAATTATTAGGCTGTCACAGGGTGTAAGGAAAAAATCTGTTCATTATATCCTGGGAGTAGAGTCACCACTATGGAAGCCAAATAGATGGTCTGAGGGAGAGAATAGCTGTCACGTTACGTGCAGCTCTTTGAGTGACATATTTTGAACAGATAGAAATGGGTGACGGCATTGAAATTTTTCTGACTTTAGCTGTCTCCCTTATCTAATTTATCATAATTGGTTTTCATCCTTTCTTTTCTACCTTCTACTCTTTCTAATAATCTTTCAATTTCTTATTACTTTTCCCCCCCCTTTCTTTATTTAAAAACTTCCCCTGGGTTGGTTTCCAGTACAAGACTTGCTCTGGTAAGAAGAATTCTTCAGATGAAAGTACACTTGAAAATTCTTCTAATGGAAACATGGCTGCTACCAGTAAAAGAAATGTCTTTAGTTACTGGTAATAGCTCAAAACTATTAGAGAGCATCCAAAGGAGGGCAACAAAGATGGTGAAGGGCCTTGAGGAGAAGCCGTATGAGGAGCAGCTGAGGTCACTTGGTCTGTTCAGGCTGAAGGAGACTGAGGGCAGACCTCACTGCAGTTACAGCTTCTTGTGGGGAGAAGAGGAGGGGGAGACCCTGATCTCTTGTGGTGACCAGTCACAGGACCTGAGGGAATGGCCAGAAGTTATGCCAAGGGAAGTTTAGATTGGATATCAGAAGAAGGTTCTTCATCCAGATTTGATTCTTGCAAATGTCTCAGGAAGCATAACTCAGATTTGCTTTATTCTGAAAATACCCTGAAATTCCACAAATATTAGAAGCAAGAAAATTATATAGCCTAGATGCTTTATAGAAAAACAGAAGGAAATTGAAACATATTCCTGTGGCCAGGAATATATTTTGACAGCTGATAACTAATGCTTCACTCTGTCTGTACTCAGGCTACAGAGAAAATGGTCCTTTAACACAGTGCTAAGAAGAGTCCAGATAGGGACAAAATGGTAGTTTTAACTTTGCTCTTCTGCCTTTTCTCTCAGCTATTTCTCTCTGGCTTTGTTTTAAAGAATGTAAGTTTAGATTTCAAACATAACAATGTCAGTGTCCAGCCCATCTGAACCACCCTGTCCTTGTTTCCTCAAAAAGGACAAGTGATGCATCTAGCTTTACTAAGCTGGGGTTTTGTTGGGGTTTGTTTATTTATTTGTTTGTTTGGAGGGTTGGGGGTTTGGGGGTGGGGGCTGTTTGGTTTTCTTTTTTTAATTTAGTCAAATATTTCATTTACAATAAATGTGCATATAGTCCCATTCCTCCAAAACCAGCAAGAAGAAGAAAAGAGAAACCACTGTGGTGTTGTTTTCAAGGCAATTATGCTTTCCACTTACTCTAAATTAAGTGCTTTTTCCAGTGTTACACCCTGTACTTCCCTCTTGGCACTCAGAGATCTGGTCTTTTACAGATGTTCTTAGTAACCTGTCCCCAAATCAATGTCTCCAACTTCTCTGTTTTCAGTCAGTGTGCTATGTCTTCAACAAGCATCTCTGTGCTCTGGGTTTTGATCTCTGTCATAACAAAAAAAAAAAAAAATTGTAATTTGGCTTCCCCTGAATGAAAGCTGTGACTAACTTATACGTTCTCAGCAGAATCAGACATTACCACCACCAACCACCATTCTGGAGGTAACCACAGTTACTAAAATTTTGTCCGTAAAATTTTGCTAAACAGATGTCCTACTCCTCTCTTATATAGGTTAAGTGACTCCCCTCTATTCCCTTTAGGGGAGACCCCTTCATTATATGGGTAAGTTCACAGGTCTTAATGTGGTTTTAATTGCAAATAGTGTATTTATACCTTCATGCAAATAAATTACTAATGCAAGAAAAAGATTTTAGCAAATAGAGAAGGAATCCCAGCTTCTTGTGTAAAGCCATGCAGAGGTCTTCATAGTTTGCAAAGTAGGACCTTGAACTATTTAAAGCTTTTTTACAAATATTATTATTTTTCTTTTGGTTTTGGTGGTTTGGTTTTTGTTTTGTTCTTCTCCTTAATCTTCTACATAAGTTATATAGCTGTTCTATACATACTTTTCAACACCAGCTTAAGTATCTGATACCCAGAGTTCATATTAACCAGAATAAAATAAGGATTTCTGGAAAAGGGAAAAACAACAGCAACAACAACAACAATAAAAAATAGCCCAACAACAACCAAATAAACAAAAAGGCACCTCAGAAGAAGATAAGAAGAACAAAATTAAGCAAAACAAGAGAAAAGAAAGACAAAAGTATGGATGAGGCATGAGAATTAAAAGTTTTCCCTGCTTGCAGAATCACTCATTTTTGAAGCACTAGGCTGATATGTGAATTGCACCTTTTCAAGGTGAGAACACTTAAGGCAAAAAATAAGGGTAGAGGGAGAGTGAGCAGAATTCACACCAGACAGATGTGTGAACTCATAGGGAGCAGTAGAGACAAAGGTTCCTCTCAGAGACATTACAGCTGAGAGATAATAAAGTTGTTAAGGACACAGAAAATGAGAGCATAGTTTAAGTTCAGTGCACATTAAATATTGACATCTCAGACAACAGTAACTTTGAAAGAGACTTTCACAATTTCTGTTTAGTGCCAGCAGCCCCACATATCTTTGACTTTTTTTTTTTAATATGAGTTTGAGGCTGTAGCATACAAAGAAAATAATATAAATAATATTACAAACCATGGAATAGGGGGATCAATACATTTTAACATAGGCTTTCTTATTTAATTTATAGCAAATATGTCTGTTCTCCTTGCTGACACCTTCACTAAAGCTGGCTTAACTGAAAGATGAGCACCCAAAATTGCCACAGCTCTGTATTGTACCTTGCAGCACAGAATGTAAAACAGAAGTGGCAGCTCGAGCCAGGAGAAATCACAGGAATGGGAGATAGGGGACATTTTTTAGAAATGGTTATCTTTCACCAGCTTATTTTTAGGTAGAAATTATATCTTGAATTATAAAAGCTTAGCCTATAATGGAAAGATAAATATATGAAAAATGTAAATGATTGCCTGCCTCACATACCCCTCTCAGCCACCCCAATCCTTTTGTTAGTCACCATTTTAATTTAGTATCTTCTCTGAGGCAAATGAAGCAATATCAAAACAACTTTCACCCAGTAAAAGACATTGGAAATGAAATTGACAGTAATGAAAATGGTGGTGCCTCCATTTGCTGAAATAAAGGGAACTCTACTTTTTAATGTTGTACTAATTTCCATAAGTAATCTGATCTTTTCTCATCCCTATGTACAGAAGAATTGCTCCTAAGATTAAACTGCTGGTGGCATTTGGAGTGCTTTGTACTGGGAATCTGATAAAAAAGTTCAGTTTAAAATGTTTCTATGGGTTCTACAATGGCAACCCATTAATATTGTATAAGGCAGTGGGGCTATTGACTATGGTCCAGCCTAGTTTCTGCTGCCACATTTTATTTTTGTGCAATACAACTGTACACTGAAGGACATTGCTGGTAGCAAGCCAGGTTGCTCCCACAGTAGTGTTTACCAATATATCACTGATGAATAGGTGTTGGGGTTAATAGGTAGATAAAGACTTCCAGCTTCACTGACAGCTCAGAGACACCAAGATCAAGCATAAAGGGTTTTGGAAGTCAGTAATTTTAAAACATGATGAGTGGCAACGCCTACTCTGAGCTGTGAGAGATGAAAGCTGGGAGGGAAAGGGAAAAAAGAAGAGCAGCCTCACAGCAAACTGCAGTGGTTTGGAGTGTCTTCTGTGGACAACAGTGGGGGTAAGTCAAGCTTAAAGAGCCACATGTCTCTGTTCCCAGTAAAACCAGACATGTTACTGAGGCTCCTCTGCCTGTGGAGACATGGCAAGGGTAGCACTTGCATCAAAGTTATCTGACCATGACCTCTGACCTCTGACCATGGGCTGAAAAGCAAACCTGCAGATGCAGAGAAGTCAGTCTGCTGGATGCAGACACATACAGCTTTTTGGCAGACAAGTCATGCTAAAAAGAATGACATATTTCTTAGAAGATCCAAGGAGAAGATCTGGTCTGTTCAGTTTAGATGCACAAATTTTTATGGCCAGGATCTCCTCCTTGAGATTATCAAACACACTCACCTGCCTCACTGTGCTGTAGAGGGAACATGGGCACCCACCTCAGATCCCAAACACAGCTTAATCTGGAGCAATTGTCATGGAAAAATACCACTCTTCCTGTAGCTGAGAAACTCCTTTGTTTAAAATCCTGTCATAAAGTGCTTGACAGAGAATATCTTGGAGGGGTTTTGTATTCACAGAATGCAAAGTTAAGTGACGTCTTTCCATTTAAATGGTTGTTGTCCTTCACCCCAGTTCCCTGCAGGCAGACCTTTGCACTCTGAAGGGTTCAACTGAAATCAGCATAGTTCAAAAAGAGCACAGAGTCTTAAAACTTATACAAAAATAGGAGGATAATGATGGAAAAGACACAAAAGTGCATTACAGACACTGGGAGGCAATAAGAGGCAAGGGACAAGTTTACAAATAATCCTGCCCTTATGTAGGCCAACAGCATACACAGCTTGACAGTTCAATATATAGCTTGTAAATTGTATACAATTTTATAGTTCCAAAATATTATATTGAATCAGTACTTCAATAAATCCCACTAATCATTGCTCTGCATCAAACAGTACACTCATGAAAGTATCAAGCTGCCCTACTCCTTTTGAGGTCCCTGGCATTTTCTGAGTTCGAGAGCAGGCAAATTCTCTCATTGTGAAAACTGTCAGATCCCAATCCTTATTCTTGTTTCACAAAAACAGATCCACAGAGCCTCACAGCATTCCACAGCTTTACAGTGAAGATTCAGTGAGAGATTCAGAGTCACATCTGCAAAGCCAGGTCCACACCCTGTTTTTCTTGGGTTCCATTTAAAGAAAGCAGAGTTGAATGTGTGTGTGGAAGAAGTAGAGGTAATTCCTCCCACTGGGAATAGGAACCATTGGCATATAAAAAGCTAACTAATTATATGAATAACTTAGAAAAGACATCCCTTTAAATTGTGTTGAAACTACCTATCACTGTCAAATACATAAAGCAAAATTACATAGCCTTCACATATAGTGAAAAATATTACTGTAAAAGCCTGACATGTTGCTATAGATTATCAGTTCTGTCTGGCTTGCTACAGAAAAAAAATAACTTAAGGCTGATGGACAGGAATGAGAAAGGAAATAAAAAGCTGAAGATGGTGAGTTAGAAAGGCCATCAAACCACATGGTTCTTGGTTTGCTGCCATGCTTTTGTGCCACAGTCACTCCTTCCAGCACCGATCTTTTATGTCCATGCCTGGCAGCTGTCTGGAATAACCTCACCCTACTTCTATACTCTGACACTGATTTATGTAGTATTGAGTGGGGCAGATGCACTCCTTTAGACCAGGACTTCAGAGTGATATCCTGTCTGGAAAAGAAAAAGCCTTGGCTTCCATGACACATACAACTTTGTAGTTGTATTCTATTTTGCCAGAATTTATAAATAAACAAAACAGAAAACAGAAGTTCCTAAAACTAGACTTCTTACAGACTTCTTATAGCCTAAAACTAAACTTCTTACAGCTGATGGCTTCCTCTGATTTGTGGTCCATGAGAAGTGGAGGCCTGAAGAGAAATCCGTGTATCATGGATTATGTATCAGGTGCTGCAGAAGCTACCCAGCAGTATCAGTGTTGATGAATGACCAAGAAAAATGTTCCTGTTGCTGAGGACCTAATATTTGGATTGCATTGAAGGAAATTATCATGAAAGCTGCTGAAAAGCTTCAAATTATAAACTTTCTGATAACTGTAATTGTATTTCATTCAAGATTTGTATGGATCTCTTTATATTCCTTGGGTGTTTCAGCAAGCACAATTATCTCAAATATCTCAGTCACAATTTAATTCAAAATGCAAATAAATTATCCTACAACTTCAGAGAAGAGACCTCATTATTCAAATAAAATCATTACTAGATAATCAGTGTAATTTTGTAGAGATGATGTGCAAAATCAAAGTGTGCATTTTAAAGGCTGTCTCTAATAAATCAGTAGAAATTTGGCAGCTGATTTAAGGGGAAACAGGATTCCACTAAGTATCATTATTCCAGTAAAATATGAGTTCAAGTCATGATGAAAAACATGCATTAACTTTAAATCTATCCAAAAGCTGATAATTCTCATTCTAGGAAAAACAATCCAGGACTGCTAAATGCTCACATTTGGGTTGAAGTGCCATAAATTTGATAAGAAGAGTGGAGCATCTCACCTATAAAGATAGGCTGAGAAAGTTAGGGCTGTTCAGCCTGGAGAAGATTGGATGGAGACCTCACAACAACATTCCAGCATCAGAAGGGGCCTACAGGGAAGCCAGAGAGGGACTCTTTGTCAGGAATTGCAGTAACCGAACAAGGAGTAATGGGTACAAGTTGAAAGAAGAGAAATTTAGGCTCAATATTAGGAAGAAACTTTTTATTTTTTGATTGGTGAGACACTGGAGCAGGTTGCCCAGGGAGGCTGTAAATGCCCCATCCCTGGCACTGTTCAAAGCCAGGCTGATAAGACCTTGAGCATCCTGGTCTAGTGGGAGGTGTCCCTCCACAGGGCAGCAGGGCTTGGGACTAAATGATCTTTAAAGTCCTTTCCAGCCCTCAACACTCTATGATTCTATGAATTAACAATAATAATTTTATTTTAATAATATAAAAGAGAATAAAAAATCCAGAGGATTCTCTTCTTTCTGTAACTCAGTAAAATATAGGTGATCTCTAAGATGAAGCTCTAGTAACTCACAGTGCATTAATGAGCAAGCCTTAGACATATTCAATTTATAAATGTTCTTTTATGATGAGTGGGTTGTTTCTATTCAGAATAAGCAATCTTACAGTGTCAACGAAGATTTAACAGTTTTACAAAGGTAAAAATTTTTGGCAGTCAACTATGTCTGACTGCATATTGACTCTGCCCTCTGTTAAATCAGTCACTTGCCACATTGGGCTCCAAATGTTTAGAAAAACAACTAAGTGAGAGAGAGAGGTGAAAAACCCTGTGTACTAGTTGCACTCTTGTTCACAGTACAGAAATCTGTGGATCTACTTTTTTAGCAAAGGTGTGGGATGGTGGGAGGGCCTGTGAGCACCGTGTGATGGGCCCACAAGGCACATCTTGCTAAAGCTAAAGCTGCAGAGCAGCTCTGCTCTTTCTGCCCCCCAGGGCAAACACAAACCCCACAGGACTTGACAATCCTTAATTAGAAAGAGGGTGTTACTGGAGAAGATGGCAAACAGCCAGGTGCCCTGACAGTTATCATACCAAGGAGCTAGAGAGGAGAACTGTGAATAAACTATGGAGAAGAATCTGTCATGCCCTCTTTCCTCCTTTCAGTAAAGGATTTTTCTTCAAGACAAAGATATCTTTGTGATTAAGGGAAGAGAATTATTTCACTAAGCATCAAGCAGCTCAGGTTTATTCTTGCATTCTTGGTGATGAGGCCTTGAGCTAGCCCTTCTTAATGATCCCAAAAATTTAAACTCTGACTTACTTAATGACCATCAACACAGCCCTTCCACTATGACAGCTATGCAAAACCTTGAAGATGAGGGTCTGGGATTGAATTTTGCCCATTCAATTCAACTAAATTAACCAGTAAACCAAGAAAATAAACTCTCTACTCACAGTTTGTTTCCTTCAACTCCAAGCACATCCACAGTGGGACTGTAAGAAATTTGCCTAAACTTGCCACCATGGCTGCTTAACACAGGATGATTTCAGAAAAATAAACACATTAATTTTCCAGCTGTTTTATGGTTCCTTAACAGCAAGACTTAGAAAACAGCCAATAATTTTCATACAAATATAATCTGAAAAAATAGCACAATTGAAGAGAGGTTTTTATACCATTCCATATTGTAAGGCTGAATACGTACTGCACAGGCACATCACAACTCAAAGAGAATTATACTTTCAGGTGTTGTACTCTTTCATGAAGGCTCACAGACTTTAGAAAGTCATCTCTCAAGAGACAAGGGCTCACAGTATAGGACTGTTGTAAGGTTCTTCCAAAAATAAATAATCAATAGAGAGCTACCCTACTGAGTGAGAATATTGCAAGGAAACAGCATGTTATGGAAAACTACACCACGATTTTCATAAGAAAGCAACAACAAAAAGAAAGGAAAGTTTTTTAAAACTGCAAGATGTGCAAGACTGTCATCAGAGCAGGAGCTGGTAAGTGAAACTGAAAAATATTAAATTGCCTTTATTCAGATATGGAGTTACAGGGTCTGAACCACTTTCTTTGCATACCCTCTGAAGGCATTAGGAGTGACACATAGAATGCAAGATCAGGAGCCTGCAGCAAAACCAGGGCTTAGCTCAGCCGTTCAGGGAATTTATGTTCTCTCTGCTAAGATAAATTAGAATAACAAATATTGGGAGAGACTAGACAGGGAGTTCACCTTGCTAAGTGGTTACCATTTGTGCTCCAAGTAGAAACATAAAGTAACAAGATTATGTCTGATTTACAAACAGGCAATTCTTTACTTGGAAGAAATAAGGATTCATTCCTGCCTTCATGTGCACCTTTAAGTCTGTTCTCATGTAAGACTTAGACTTTTTAAGCTGAAGTTTTCATTGCTTAATTTATTATTTATATTAGTGTTAGCATTAATATTTCATAGCCATTAGCCATCTGTGAGATAAAAGAGAAGCCCAAGTTTTATAGTCAAAGAATCAAATATATAAAACAGATTTTTCAAATTAAAAAACTGTTACGTTAAAAAACTTATACAGGAGAAATTCTCTGCATATAAACTTCATTTATAATTCAAAACCTAAGATAATGAATCCCAAAGGTCAAGTCTTCCAAGTGATCTGTCTGACCTTGGAACCAGTCTGTGAGCGTCTCTGAGTGCTCTTAAGCAGTGTCCCCTGGGGCTTAGTGACACTAGATCTTATAAGCCTGGCAGCTCTCGTCCTTCTCATTTCTTTCATGAATCATAGAAAAAGTCAAGATACCAAGTGGCAAGATATACTGGATATTTCCACAGCTTCCTTTGCCCATGAAGTAAAACTATAAAAGATCTCACAAAAATACCATTATGCAGCAGGCACTTATTCAAATTAATAATCTTTAATTTTTTCAGTCGCAGCAAGAAGGAGACCACAGGAAATAGAACTGCTGTAATGCAACTTCCTGAGCATCACGGCATTTTTGCAACAAGCAATGTAGCCACTGAGCCACAGTAGAGCACATCAGAGCAGCAAATGGCTGGTTCAGCTCCTCAGTCTGGGGTGAGCAGGTCCACAGAAGACAACTGCAGCAGCTGGCAGGAGGCAGAGGGCTAGCTGAGGCAGCATTCCAGATGACAAAATGTCTCATTATGGTTCTGTACAGACATGCTTAGTTTAACCCATAGTCTGTAACAAAACAGATAATTTTCTGTTTGCTTTAAATCTTATTATTGATCTAGGACTCCAAATTCCCACTTACTGTTTTATTGAGACTATCTTTCAACTTTCTATTTTCTAAATCTAGCTACTAAATAAAGTGAGACAATAAAGCATAATTTTCATTTTTAAACAGTAGAAAAATGGATGTGTATTATTTCCACACAAAATCTCAGAAATTAATCCTGGTTTTCAATTAAGTCTCTACTAAAATTTTCTTAGAACACTATGTAATAGTAGCTAATGAGAAAACCAGTGTTATTTGTAAATATGCATGTACCAGACAACTAAATATGACATAAGGTTTATGGGTTTAGGCATTGTCTTTTAATAAAAAAATAAAAATAAAAATCTTTCCAAAATGTGAGTATGAGAATGGATTATTTATTTCTCCTAATGTATGACAAAGAGATTAGTCATGAATGTTGTGTGCTATGTTTCAAAGACTTGAAGTTCTCAGGGTAATATCTCATTTTATTATTAACTGTAAATGTTCAATTTTCATTGGGCTTCCACTGGGCTCTGTTTTTATTAAACAGAGGCTTTCCTGCAAGAACCTTTACTTTGATTTAGGGGTAACAACCCATTTGATTCACTGATCCATTTATTCTCTGGGACATTTCTAATTTTGCCTGCCTTTCCCAATTAACCTATTGTTCTATGGAGATATTTAGCTCTAACTCAAGGTATTCTACAGAAATGTCTAGGATTCACCTGACCTGGTGTAGACATCTGTCTCTTACTTAACCAGTCCCTAACTGTTTAGAAAAAATGGGCAATTATAGAACATAATTGCCCATTTTTTCTAATATAGATGCCCAAAATAATGGGTCAGACTTCATTTTCCAAACTACCTTTTTCATTAACAGCTAACAACAAAGAAAAGAGAAGATGGCTAGTTCAGTGGACATATCTACAATCTACACCACCTGCCCGGAGGTGTAGATTTCTTATACATACAAGTTCTTTAAAGTGAAGTATTTTAAGTTGCCTTTTGAGGCATGTTTTTTTAAATTGCCTCCGTATGATCACTTTTTCATGATGCACCAGCAGCTGTTTTGGTGTGATCATTGGATTAGGTGTTTGACCAGCTCTGCAGCATCACATTCCTTACATGTTGGAAAGTTCCCAGTGGAAGCTGTGTACCATTAACCTCACTCTGCAAACTCATGAGCTTACTGAGCAATGGATCTGTGGTTACTAAAGTGTACATTGGAAAACATGCCTTTTAAGTTATGTAACACAGCATGCTGGAGGCTTAAATCTTTACCCATCCCTAGGGATAAATAATGAAGTATATCACTGTATTAAATTACAAAGTATATGTAGAGTTTTACAGCTTAAGTACTCAGGTGATCAATATAATCTAAAGGCTCAAACACAGAAATTAATATGTAATAATTTTATCTCAGCAATAATTATTTAGAATTGCAGTAATGCAATGATACCTCAGCATTTAAATTATTATTTCATCTTCAAAAAAGTGCTATTATTTATTTTATTTTTCACTTTTTATTTCAACCAGTTCTGAAGCAAAAAAGTAACCTGAAAAAAATTATAAAATAAAATGAAAAGAGGAGATAATAAAAACTGCCTCTGCAAAGAAGTATCTGATTGAGCACCCTACACAAATACACATGGGTAGATTTAGATGAAAACTGAGAGCATGACAAATAAATATTGCTACGACTCTTTTCATTCCTCCTGACATATCTTTTAAAGACTTTTGTATTAAAGACACATTTATATTTATTTGAGATACCTTAACTGTAAATCATTATTTTTCTCCCCTCTTAATCCTAAATTGCAAGAGCATGGTTTGCACCTAATTTTAAAGTTAACAAACTAATGAGTTGATATTTTAAAAAAATAATTGATAGGCTAGAAACCATTTGGGGGGTTTGTTTCATTTACTTTGTTTTGATTTGTTTCTAAATCTTTCAACATCTTTGGATATGTCTACTTAATACATTTCTGTGACAGGAATAAATAGCAGCAGTAATATTTTTCTGATGGTATGTCAGTATGTCTCTTCCACTGAGCTGGTAAGAAGACCTAATTTCCTTCTTCATAACATCTGATAATGCTTGGAAAAGGAGTTTTCCTCAGTCTTTACATAAGGGTATAATTCAGAAGACTGGACTACTGGTGTACCTTGACAGTTAATTGACTAGCAGCAAAGTAAATGAATGCATTTGTAGGATAAAATACACTTTAAGCAGAAGGCTCACCTAAGACCAACATTCACTTTAAATCGCAGGTAAGCTTTACTTTTCAAGCTTATGTGAGATTTAATTACATATGGCAAAACTCTCAGATATGAAAAAGTCACCAGATACTTCAAAAATAAAATCTGCAAAGTTTAAACTGAAAATATGACTCTTAGAAATGAGAGTCATAAACCACTAGGATATGTTATCAGTGAAAGTGATAAATTTTCCATTACCTGGACTCCTTATGGCCTTGTTTTAGCAAAGCACTTAGACTTCCATATCCATAAATTCCACTGTACAGGTATAGTCACAAACACTTGTGTCCAGGAAAATGGGTTTTGTGAACTATCCAGACAGGAATGTAAAACTCTCTTTGTAACATGCTCGAGGGAGAGCTGTGGAATGCAAGCATGACATTAACCACGGTTCTTAATGGAGTTGAAGCCCTTTTCCTCTGAGCAGTGTCTGCTATAGAAAAAGAGCCAGTGTGTGTTTGCTGAAATAGATATAACAGTGTCTGGGCATCCCATACATTCAAATTGGACCGTGCACACAGCAGATGTAGGCAAGCAGTTGGGTTACAAGGTGCAAGTAGGCACAGAATCAAGGAAGGTTGGTATGAAGCAGAATCTCCTTGATGACTTAATTGAATTGATTGAAAGCAAAGCAGTTTTGTGCATGACTGCAAGGTACTTCACTTCTCCCTTTACCTCAACATAACCTTCAGTAAAGCGGAAGCCAGAAATTAATATTTTTCTCAAACTTTCTGAGCATGACCATACTTTGTAGTGAAAGTAATTCTACAGAAAAATAGCATTTTATCATTATCCAGATAACCCTACCAGCAAGAAATCATGGGGAGCCAGAAATGGTCTTTTTTGTTAATAATTAATTGGCGAAACTAGAAACCCTCTGTCCAAAAATCTGTCCAAAATCGAGGATCGACATATAGTGCAAATCTTTCCTGGATCTCTGTGGAGATATAATTCTCTAGGTTCCAGTTAAATCAGTTAAGAAAATGTCAAATCAACATTCAAGCCCTGTTCTCCTTTCAGAAATGACAGAGCTGTATTTTAAAGCAGAGAGAAATGCTATATGCAAGTACTACTGGTAGGTTGTTTCTGAAGATGACAACTTCTCCTTTCCTATTTATGCTACTGAATTCTGAATGCCTGTCTAAATCCTTCCCTCTGGGTTTTTCAAATGTGTCATTTCATAATAAACTGCTCTTTTGGATAAATAAGCATTGACAGCACAGGCTGATAGAGAGATTCATTTGCCTTTACCACCAGGAAGTCTGTGCATAAAATTTTCCTTTCCATACAGTTTTTACAGTTCTTCAAAGCAGTAAACTTGTGTTCATCTAATATTCAGTTTTGTATCAGGAGTCATTATTCTCAAACTGTTAATTTTCCATCAACAGAAATGACATGCAATGGAATGTAGGACCTTAGTTCTCAGTAGTAACTCCCAGACCAAAGCATCTACAGCTTTGTCATTCTACTGCTGCTCCACTCAGATGAAGAAAAGCCATGAATATATTTGCATTCATAAACAGATACACCTGACAGAAATCTACACCATACTGGATAGCTGAGTTAAGAAGAAGTTTGGTCACTGTTTAGGGAATCTATTAGTCCTTGAAATGTATTGTTGGTTTGCTGATGAGACTCAGATCTTCTGTCTCACTTTAGAGAAATCTCCCAAGCTGTCATTCCAGATACCAGTTC
Organism: Leptocoma aspasia; assembly: GCA_013399835.1. Lineage (NCBI taxonomy): Eukaryota > Metazoa > Chordata > Aves > Passeriformes > Nectariniidae > Leptocoma > Leptocoma aspasia. The sequence continues at coordinate 465,396 of VXAX01004648.1, read as the reverse complement.
TGTCAGTAGCAGACCTAGTTTAAGCTCCTCTGTCCAGACCCTATTCCATTCTGCCCGTTCTCTATCAGAACTTACTTCCCGCTCAGTCATGCCAACTCAACTATTTCTATAACTGTGTTTCACAAAGATTTTGTTAAAATACATTTTGCTTTTCCCATGTTGGACTTTTTTGTTTCAAATTTTGGACAGTTGCATAAACCTGGTCACCCGAACAGTACGACTGATACCAGTTTCTGGTGAAAGACTGTAACAATGTGTAACACAAAGTATAAGGAGGAAGGGGGAGCTGATCTCCTGCCTATCTGCTGCAGAGGGACGGTAGAATTCTTTTCTACAGCTCCTAATCCCCATCTAAAAAGAGAGGTAGCTAATCCTTAATGCATTAAGGATTCAATAAGGTTAACATATTAAAGGAATTATTCACCCAGATTACATTAATGAGTATGCTGAGCCTTAGAATCCACTAACAAGTCACCTTTGCACTGGTACTTGTTCAGAAGCTATCTTTCGGAAAACAGTGCTGGAGTTACTGTATGACATAGATTTGCATGTGCCAGGCATATCTCACAGGATTTTTAATGTGTTCCTGAGATCCTTTCTAGATGATGAAGAGAGAAATGTTCTTCTGGAAGCTTCCAATGGAAAAAACTACCTGCATCAGTTCAGGCATCTAAGGTAGACAGAGATGATCTGCCTACTTGATGCCTTTAGAGGTAGTTTTGTGAAAGCTGAGTGCTTAATCTAGACGGATTGGAACCCATTTCAAGATATTTATACCAACTCTGACTGTGTAACTTTCCTTTTGTAATGAGAAGATGAAGTACTTTACATTTCTTGATATTGTTATGCACTTCACATCCTTGGCATTTATCACCATTTTCAGCATACTCTCAGGAGCATAGCAATGCCTATTAGCCTCTAAACCTTCCCAACAGGAATATTTTTCAATATTGATGGCTTCCTCTAAACCGTATTTAAATAGATTGATGCATCTGTACATTAGCAAAGCTGCTTGTTTGTGGGTTATGACTAATATTTGGATTAATGTATAATATTTAACCTTAACAGACATTAGGAATCATGTCTGAGAGCTACAAACTCAGACCTTGGTTTAGCAGGGAGTTCAAAGACTGAAAGCTAGATCTAGTAAGGGTACAAGTACCTTCTCTGTTTAGATAAAATACATCCTAATGGATGCAGCTAGTGGTAACAACAGGAGTCAAGACCATATGAGTTAGATCCCAAACTTACTGGCCCACATCTGTCTTCTTATTTAAACCTTATGATAGTATTATCAGTAAACAAGTTATTTTCATCTCAAGATTTCAAGACTTTTTGAATGCACAAATCAATGCCCTAGTTTTCTCCAGGACTACCATGTACAATTATTCACTTTAAAATCAAAAAATAAAGTTCTTTGGACTAGATGTATCTTACTTCAGATTAGCCTCACAGAGCACAGTTGGGGAACATGTTGTAAAATACTTGTTTGCTTCCTCTATCCTGCGAATCACTGTTCGTGTGTAAGGTTGTCTGGGCAGGGGGTGTGTAGAGGGTGTTCCAGGGACAAGCCTCATTGCAAACTGTTTTAATACATTTCTTTTTACAAAACTGCCCTGTTGGTTACAGCAGTCCACAATGGGAAGGCTCTACAGAGTATATTTAGCATAACTGCTATTACTACATTCACCATTAGATTATATATTCTGAATTACAGTAATAAGACCATCAGAACTGGCTTCAAATCAGAGTCCTGTGAAATTCATATTTAATGCCCCATGGAATTCCATGCATTTGAAGTATGAGCTTACCTACTTTCACATAATCCAGAAATTGTTTTAAGGAATATCTTCACAAAATGGCTAATTTTCCATTGAAAGCAAGTAAAAAACCACATACATCTGGCAAAGACATTTACTGCAAAACATTCCTATTGAAAAATGGCCTTACTTCAACTCAGCTGTCCTTCCATCTTGCATTAGGCTGTAGGCACCACCTCGGCAAAAAGTTCTCCCATAGGTAACCACATTGTCTCCAACCAGGGAAGGGTGTACTGAGAGAGATCCTCAGTGAGAAGATTCTCTATGATGTCAGTTTCTCACTGAGGCCCTGCAACGAGAGCAGATTTTGGGTGGTGACTTCTGCTTCAGTCTCAGCCCCAGAGTAGAATTCAGATTGCCAGCTCTGACACAAGAAGTTGAATGACTATAGCCAAAGTTAATTTGGCCACAACTTTAACAACTCTTGCAGGCAAAAAAAAAATAAAAGTACTTTGAGGGAAATTGTTTTGGGTTGTTTACCTGGTCTTTCTTTCTGCTCTGACAGTGAAGGGGTCTAAACAGTAGTTACCACTGGTTTGTTAAAGTTTTCTGTTTAGGCCTTGTCTCTTCTGGCCAGCTGATGTCTAAAGTGAGAGCTCCCTAGTCTTTCTCTAAAACCCCAAAGGCAGGGGTTTAAGGATCCACCATATCTTTTGTTGATACCAGTATAAAAATAGCTCATATTATGCAGGCAGTGCATCTCATGGTATGAGCTTTGCACTGCCAGTCTGATCTGATTTGATACCCTAGATTCCTGAACAAAATATATCCTCTACCTGAAATATCCCAAGAGTGTTGAGCAACAGCTTAGCAGCCAGGTTTTTATCTCACTGGGAGTCTCTCTGCTGCTTTTAGTGCACGTGCATACCTCTTTCCTCATTTGAGCCTCCCCACGGAGGAGTCTGATGCTTATGGAAGTGTTATAGCACACGGAACTCAGAGAGCCAAGGGGCCCCCTGCAGCTGCAGGTCTCCCTGGCTGTCTGAGCAGCCTGCTGGATGGACACTGCTGGATGCTGATGCTCCTCTCTTTACAGGCAGAGCAGATACACCACTGGCACTGGCCACACCAGCTTCATCCGTGGTTCAGATCTGAGCTGGACTTGAACCAATGATCTCAGTCACAGAACGCTGCAAGGAATTGTCTTGTATTTCCTGCTCCTGACAAAAGATTACCTATAAGACATGCTGTTAGTTCCTTCCTTCCAGTCACTGAACTTTACACTTTCGTGCTTGGTGCCTGTAAAAAGAGATCTAATACTTGTTGTCAAAAGCTCCCTACAGCCAAAAGGACAAAGAGGATCATTGTGGAAGACGTCCTACCCATCTTGAGAAGAATCTGTCATGGGTATGGTGTCCCCACAAACAGCCTACTTAACTCTTTCAGTCCAGCTGATGTAATACACCACTTTGGGCAGCGGCAGTGAAATGAGAGGAATCTGCCCTACTGCTTCACAGTGGAACAGAGAGAGGCTCACAGTCAAGGGTTACATGACATAAGTTTTCTGTGGTCTGAATGAAACCCATGTATTTATTAACAGTATACTGGCCCTTGTCTCCAAAGAGCAGTTGGAAAAGCACTGTTCTTAATGGCTACATTTTGCCAAAGGTAAATTGAGCAACATATTTCTCCCTTGGGAAGTATTATCTTGTTCATTATTTTAATATTAGAGACAAAGTACAAAAAAAGTTGATTTGGTACACAGCACTGGAGCACCAGGAAAAAATGCCGATCATCTGAAAAAGTGACGTATCACATTAAATGAGTTGGCCAATGCATACAAATTTTTTATGTAATTTTCCACCAGCTATCAGGCAAAATTATCTCAATTACATTAAAATGCACAATTTTGCAATGTCTGGCTCACTGAACAAAATGATACCACTGCAAGGCCTGTTCAAATCATCAAACTTCATAAGCATAACGAAATAAAATACCAATTCAGTGCAAAGCTATTCTAAACTAGCTACAAGAAGAAGGAGGGGGGAAAAAATAGTGAATCTTCCTCCTTTTTATTTTTTCAAACCACTGGAATATATTATCATCTACTCAGCCCAGTTTTTTTGTAAGCAGTAGATAAATGTCCGGGTTAAGTGCTCCTTGTAGCAGCAAATTTTTTTTCTCCTATAAACTTTATTACTATTATTTGTCACATTTTGAAATACATAGTTATTTATACTGGGAAGGGGCTAACCAAGCAATCACCTGACAGGCAAATTCAGATAATACACTCTAGCAAATAAAAATGGTGACCGCCTGCCAACCACCAATATCACTTTCTCAGCAGAGCAGCAATTCATGAGTAATTCAATCAGGTATTCAATAGAAAATTATTCCTGTTTTACAGACTGCCATCACTAACAGTGGGGCCTGATTTTGCTGCTTAACCACTTTGGCACACAACCACAGACTGTGCAGTATTGGATTTTCTCCCACGCTGTTTCAGTACCAGCCATGTGCAAAGAATGATACAGAAGGTAGAAATGTGGACAGAGGCCTTTGCATGTTACCATAGTATAATCTGCACTTCCATAATAATTTTCAAAAGATGTGGGAAAACATTCACAAAAATTAATAGCAGAGCCATAGCACATGAGGAACATGGTGGCAATGCATTTCAGCTGTGACAAGCTAACAGGTGCAGTTAGTCTGTGCTTCAAAGAGATGTCCCAGAACAGACCTTATAGTGTGGCAGACACGTCGCCTTTTACAGGGGCATCGACTGACTGAACCCTTCCTGGTACAATCCTGATGATAAAAAATACACCTTAACCTTCAGAAATGTAGTCCCAGATCTTCCTTGCTGTAAGGGTAGATGGGCTGCTCCAAGGGCTGCTCCCAGTGCTCTGCCACTCTTCTTCAGAGCAGCCTGTGGTTAGTCTGTGGCTGTTCCCACAGTGCCAGTGCTCTGCTAGCTTCTCTCCTGCCTGTGGCTTCTTTTTCCTATGTACACTGTTTTGCTAACAACCTGCACTGTCTCTCAATTCTCTTATTTACAGTATGCATCATACACAGACCTAAATCCTTTCTGTCAGCTCCTTAAGCAGCCTCTTTTTTCCATTTTAGAGCAAATGCTCTAAATACTTGGAGTATCATGCCATTTATGACATATCTCCTTTTTCAGGCAAATGCCCCCAAGCAAATGTAAGGAACAGCAGCAGGTGCCTCCAACCTTCACTGCTTCCTCTCATCATCCCATTTTCTCCAATCTGTGGCCAACAGAAGCCTCTCACTCTTGGTTCATCTGCCTAATAAAACTGACTTACACATAGGTGGAAGAGCAATGTCCCAGCACACATCCTCTGTAATAGATGGTATGTCACAGAGATTGAATGAGACTTACTCCTTCAGAATCACAGACACAAGACTGCAAAGTGGGCCATGTTAGTTATAACTGGAAGCCCCAAAAGGTCCTCTGAACATCTGTTCTGTTTAGCACAGGCTGTAAAGCAGCTTTGTCTCCTTCAGGTAAAAAATTGGGAAATCAACCAGTTTGAATTGTACAGGACATGCTCACTGATGAATATTTTTAAATATACAAGAACTTTCAAGCTCTGTCACAGGTCAAAGTAGAGTCCACCGAGCCTTGTCATTTTATCCCAGCTTTGGAAAAGATCTGGACTACTTCAAGTACTTATACACAGGACCCATTTTTTTTTTTCCCTGATTATGGAAAGAAGGATGGAATTTAATTTTCTTTCATATCCCTGCTTTAGCTTGTTTGAATTCAGTTCAACTACCTCATGAAGGGCCAATATCTTATTCTTAGTAGAATTACGCTGTAGCATCAATGTTTTTATCCTCTAAGGTATTCTTCACCATGATAAAAACAGAACCTCATTCCAATGTTCATACCTTGTTTAAGTTCTAGAAAATTTTAAAATATTAGAAGTCATTTTGATCTGAAATGTTCTAGCAGAATTTCACTGTCAGGGGAATGCCCTGTCAGAAAGAATCACCCACTGGAAACAATCAGAGAGCAGCCCCTGTCTTATCACAGTCTGTCATTTTTTAAAGTGCAAAGCCTACAGATGAATGATAGTGACCTCCAGACATTAGCTGGGAAAGCAGGAGTTCAAAAAAGCCACCCCAAAGAGATTAGCCTTTCATGGTAACAGACAACAAGAATTCTACTTAACAACTTGTCGATCACGAGGATACAACATGGCAAATTCATGTGCTACAATAGTAAATAGAAAACATGTAAATCCTGAATAAAAATTATAAAATGAATAAAGGAATTAGGTTTGAAAAATAGGGAATAAAATTTTTGAAGAAATGCTATTTGCAAAATTGCCTTCTGGGACAGGTGTTTCATCTAATTGTTTTACATTTCAGGAAAGGTCTTGACTTCTGCAGACTGAAATAAGTGCATAGGTCAGGGGCAGATAAATGTAGTTGAACTGCCAATAATATAAAATGCTTTAAGATAGTCCATGATCTAGCCCCTCTATGTGATAGTGGCAAATGATATGTTTATAAGTAAGTGATATGATTATTTGCTGTTCATTCCTCAAGTTATTCCTTCTAAACTATTTTCTTCGGGGAAAAAAAGCCTCATAGGTCTTACATATCTGGCCATAAATGTTCTTAGCCCTAAGATCCTAAGTTTGCATAAGCTACCCCCAACAGTTTCCCATATGTGCTCTAACACCTAAAATAATTAGGGCTGTATAATAGGTCTGAAAAGACAACTCTTGAAAGTCCCTCTGAGGTAAGAGCCATTAAAAACTTTAGGGCCACAGTTAATAAAGAACTGTATTCTATTTTGGATTCTTTTCAGAGATGAAGGATTTTAATTTGCAAATAGCAAATCTATATCAAGCCACCTTAAGCCAGTTCCATGCTGATCTCTAAGGCCGACAGAGTGAGAGGCTGATATCTCACCTGCAGTTCATGAAATGTGAGGAGAGATTTCAATTCAAACCTCGGCAGGAACAGAGAAGCCTTGTTTGGAAGTTTCTTTCTTGGTGGTCCATACATAAAAGAAAACTTCTTAAAAGAGAACGGATTTTGATTTCTCATTGCAAAAGGGGTCCTTTTAGTCAGTTTTACATTGCAGAATGAAGGCCCTATGCAAGCTAACATCTACAAATAAAAAGTAAAGACTTTTCTTTCCATAAAACATGCTCCTCATTAAAATTTACAGCTTGCACATTTTTTTCCAACGTCACTGCTATACTGAGACTGTCTGCTTTGCTCCTACAGCAAACAATCCTTTTCTCTTGTATCTATAATGGAGCTTTTTACATTAAGTCTTTATTTTATTTTATCAGAGAGGGTTGTTCTGAATTCATGGGGCAGAGAGAAGAAACTGATGGTAAATGTATTAAAACTGATCATCATACACATAAAGAGATAGTATAATTACTCAAAAAAATTATGGGTTCCGGCCAGAAACAGAAAGCAGTTAGCAATAGGAGCAGAAGAAAAATGCAAAATGCACTGCAAATCCCAGAGAAGATTCACAGAAGCTGGAATAAACTCCTATAGATTTTACATTAGATTGGGGCAATTTTTAAAGCTTCAGCTTTGTAAAGAAAATCTTGAAGGAAAAGAAATAAAGCATTCAAATTGCTTTGCTCATATAGACATCATACATTCATCAAATGAAAAGCACGCTCTCTAATAGACTGTGGAAGGAGATGTGGTAGCAGGTCTCTGTGTGCTGGAGAGCAAGGGCCTCATTTTGTGTTTGCAGAATGTTGCACTGGTGATATTCTGTCAGGTGCCTGCTCCTGTATAACTCTGAGTTCTTCCTAACTTTGCAATATTTTGATAAGTTAAGATGGTTGAAAAATGAGAAACTACTCTGTAAAAAATGAAGTCAAAAAGCCATTCCACATTCAAGAGTTGAAAAGTAGACATTTTTTGACATTTTAAAATTTTCTCAGGATCATAAACCAAATCATTCTATCATTCTATGATTGTATGATCATCAAATATGTTTTCAAAATGCATAATAAAAAGAATTTTTATAGTTAATCCAAATTCATTTGAGGAAGAAGAGTTAACTAAACAGGTCATATTTTCAGTATTAAATAATTACTATTCAAATTTTCAGGCATTTAAAATCAAGAATTTTTTTTTTTTTTAAAGGTCAATTCCAGAAAAAAACAATCCAGCCTTAGTGTTCAGGAAAGCAAAAATTTTTTTTTTGCTTGAGTCAGTCTTCTAGGAAGCACTCTGCTCATAAGTGATTTCTCTTACAGAACAATTCATATATTCAAACCACTTATTGTGCTTAACTTCTAAATAAATTCCCAAGTCAATAACCTACCATTTCTTGCATTGCTAATTGTTCACCTGATCAAATCCTGCAGCACTTTTTGCCGGGGTAAAGCGCTCAATCTTTTACAAGATAAATATGCACAATCATATTTTTTTTCCCATAAAATCCAGTCTATTATATTTTGTATACATAATTTACCCAACACAGCTTTGGAGCCCATTCAGTTCAGAGGTGCTGGTTTCCTCAGGTTTGGAGCCTCATATTCCTGGCCCTTCCTCAACTCTGGCCATTTAGGATTTGTAATGTTTCTGGAATTATCACTGGCTTTTTGTTGTTTGTGATCTGAAACATGAGGCAGCTCAGGTCTTAATTTATGTATGTCTGTGTTGTGCCAGAGGTTAGGAGAGATGAATCTTCACCTGAAGGCACACTGACTAGAATTTCAAACAGAAGTAAGGTACTTTAAAAACTGTGAATTTGGTTCAGCTTTTAGTAAATCTGAATTTATATGGCTAGATTAAAAGTAGAACCTCCAAGTCATTGAAAATTAAAGAAAAATTACATTTGATTACAAGGCTATCTGACTTCCTGCAAGTCCCTTATCATTCATAGTTTCTTTCCTATGTTTAGCAATGCTCTTTTTTTCCTGTACGGTTTGTCAGAGCTGGATTGGTACATCACAGTGTGTATTTATGTCACGGAGTACAGAGCCAGTGCAACAAGTCTGTCTTTACTCTGAGTAATGCAGAGAATAAAATGGAATAGGGGGACATATAAGTTCTTGTTTTTTAAATGTACCAACACACCACAGGAGACAGAGCAGCTAGAATTTAATTTGCTGTTTGTTGCTCACTGAGAAAGCCTGATTCCTATCAGTTCCTATCAGTTCCCTGATGAGTCTGATGAATGTTATCACATACTGTACCTGTAATTTGCCAGAGAATGTGGGGGTTTTATGCTACAGATTGTCCCTGTGGCTTCTTCATGCCACTGGGAAATGTCTTTTCCCTGAGTAACCAAGAATGAAGAATACTGAGCCTGTCCTTTCAAACCTTTTGCATGTCTCAATGGGACTTGGATAACAACCTTTTGTTTCACACTTTTCTCTTTAGGATATCTGCCTTGAAAGAAGAAACATTATTAAGGGAACTAAAAGTAGTCCTTTTCTAAATTTCAAGTTTCTAAAAATCTCATAGGATTTGTACTAGAGGATGGCCTTTACTCTTTCTTGCAGTAACTTTCCAATAAAAAAAAAAAAAACATGTCAAGTAGCCCACAAACCACTGAAATAGCTGGTGAGTCATATAACCAAGGGTCTCTAAATAAATCATACAGTTCTGTGTTTGTATTATACTGTGCCACAGGGTCTATCCAGAGTAATCATTACTCAATGAGAGAATTGCTTTTTCAGTTTTTTGCTATCCACTGAAGGGTACTTTTGAGAGTAGTCATTGACAATGCACATGCAAAAACACTCTTTGGCAGCTAGTAACAGAGATTGTGATTCTAAAGAAGTACAGTAACTTTCTGAGGGAGCTAATCATTCTCTATTAGTGAATTTTTCATTGCAGCAATTTTGTACCTGATTATACCACTAATTATTGTTTCTGGAGCAAGGTGAATAGCTATTGAATAATATACCTGACATTTCCCTCTGTATCAAACGAGTATTGGCTATCACTAGTACATTTGAGTAATGTATTTCAAAAGATGATAATTTTTCCATAAGAAAAAGGCCTCTCACAGGATGAGACTTCATTCTTGCAGCAAAAGAATATGTAAGGAGTCTGTCCAACAACAAAATTTCAGATTATAGATGTTAATAATGCTTTGCATTTGTATAATATGTACAGCCGGTCTGAGAGTGACTTATTACTGAATAATCTCCCTTCATGTTAGTAGTCCTGTTTCACAGTTATGTAAAATGAAATACAGTGCTGATTAGGCCAACACTGTCCAATCACTATGCCTAATATTATCAAGCTAAGCATTCACATTCATCCTCCTAAATCAGTGCACTTGGTTCCCAAAGAAACTGAGGGAATTTACTCCTCATTGAACTCACTGCCTAACATGTTAGCTATATTTAAACATTCAGACTTTAAAATGTTGCTGTAATTGGATAAATGCAGGAAAAATTTATGCCAGAGCTATATCTAGGAATATTCTGGCTCACAAGTTTGTTTCCTAAACACCATTTTTTATCATTTTTTCCCAATTTCCAAAAGCCAGTGTTAAAATTCAAGTTTTCTTTGGATACATCATCAGTTTTCCCATCTCTTTAACAGATTTAATTACACAGCTTTACATATAAGTTCAAAATCATATGTGGCAGTAGCAATTAATAGAATTTTAAATGCTGGCTTTTATGTAACCTTCTAAACAGTTTTATCATTTGGCTTTTTCTTGCCCACTAATTGGTCAGTGATTTCAGAAAATCATTATTCTTTTATAACTCAAGGTGTTAAATATGAGTTATCCTTCCAAAAGTATTTTACTAAACGTGCATCCACAGGAAACAATGTCTTTTATCATCAACAGTAATGTTTTAACTTCCAATTCCTGTCAGTGAACTTGACAGAAACGTTCTGAGCCCTTGGTACCTTGAAAGTTTGGTGATGCCTACATTGAGGAATGACTCCTAATGCTGGGATGATGATGACACAGGGTTTGCCTGTGTGCACTGGGGTACCCTGGCACAGCTGAACGTGGTGCTGTGGGCATGGCCCTACACTGAGGCCACATGGCAAACCTGTGATGAGGCTGGCTGGCAACCAAGTTTCTGTACTTTACTCCACAGCGCAGTCATGTCTTTATTCCCCTGGGTTTAGAAAGGTTGAATGGCTCCCAGACCTAGGATATGAAGAGCAGTTTGGGCATGGACCTGTATTTTTGCAGCTGTGCTGGCAAGCTTCAGTCAATGCTAATTCTGTCAGTTAACAAAAACCTTCCATAAGGGCATCTTGAAAGCCAAAAAATTCCTTTCTGGCTCACTCACTGCTTGAAAGATTCAGATCCTGAAATCCCATCAATCTTTCCCACCCACCAGTTTTATTTTATTTTTATTCATCCCCATTTGGGAAAAAAAGAAGCAAATTTTAATGATGTAGTTTTGCACCAAAATCACCTAGTATTTTCCATCCAGCTCTGCTAACGAATGAATGGATTTTTTAAATCCCTAGGGACTGTATATCAGTGAAGGAGGAAATTCTAACCCAAAATATTTCAGCTGCTCTGGAAGATTCTGGGAATCCAGATAATTTGCTCCTGCCCTGAGCACCAATGGTAAAATGAGATGGATGCAAAATTCAATTAGATTTGAAGGGCTCAGCTGGCCATCATTTTAGAACAGTATCAAAGGCATTGGAATCAGCATATCACATTTCTTTTGACAGCTTATGGAAAAGCAACCAATGAGAGAGTACAAAATGTCATCCTGGCACACCTCATGTGTCAGTGTGCAACAGGGACCCCAGGAAACCTCTTCTATGGAGTTGTTGAAGAGGAACAAAGGATTTTGCAGAAACATTGCAATGCAAAATTGAAAACTCATATTCTTTAGTGAGAGGAAAGTTAAGAGCAACTACCATTAAAAGGATATAAGTTTTTGTGGAAAATGTTTAAATGTTTCACATTCCTAGAAAAAAATCAGAATCTTGACCTGGAAAAAGCTTCAGAGGTGATTTATGTGGTACAGATGTAAACAAAATGCATGGTATGTAGAATACATCTAGGTGCAAAAATTAAGCCAAATTCCTGAAGATTACAGAAGGAAATAGCACGGGGATATGACATTAGGGATTTAACTGTAACAGCTGAGAACATGGCTGCAGCAGTAAAACAATTTTCCAGTTGTACAAAAGCAACCATCTCTGACTCTGATTTCCAAACGGAAACACAAAAATTCCCAGAGTAAAAAGACAGAAAAAAAACAGTCAAAAAGGCAAAAGTTTTGCCTTTCCTTTTGCAGAAAAATTTCAGTGTTAATCAAATTAATTTTTGTTGCAACAAAAAAGGCATTATTATGAAAGTTTGATTTGTACCATATGTATTCTAGAAAATGGAATTTTACAGAATACCTATGGTACAAGTATTTACCATATGTATACTGTAAAATTCTAAAAAGAATTTGTTTTGCTTTCTGGTTTGGATGGCCTATAATGACAGTCACTGTATCGGATTCTGTTGAAAAGATGGGTCAAGCTGAAATGGGGGGTCTTAGAATCATAAAATAGGCTGAGATGGGAGGGACCCAGCAGGATTGTCAAATGCAACTCCTGGCATTCCAAAGGACAGCCACAAGAGCCACATCACAAGAAGAGTGTTCTCCAAATACTTGAATTCTGTCAGGCTTGGTGCTGTGACCACTTCCCCGGGGAGCCTGTTCCAGTGCCCAACCACCCTCTGGATGAAGAACCTCCTTCTGATATCCAACCTAAACCTCCCCTGACAGAGCTTCAGGCCGTTCCCTCGGGTCCTGTCACTGATCACAGAGAAGAGATCAGGGTCTGCCCCTCCTCTTCCCCTCACAAGCTGTAACTGCAGTGAGGTCTCCCCTCAGTCTCCTCCAGGCTGAACAGACCAAGTGACCTCAGCTGCTCCTCATACAGCTTCTCCTCAAGGCCCTTCACCATCTTTGTTGTCCTCCTTTGGATGCTCCAATAGTTATATGTCCTTTTTATATTGTGGCACCCAAAACTGCCCCCAGCACTTGAGGTGAGGCCACCCCAGGGCAGGGCAGGGCAGGGCAGAGCAAGACAATCTCCTCCCTTGCCCAGCTGGCAACGCTGGGCCTGATGCCCCCCAGGACAGGTTGGCCCTCCTGGCTACCAAGGCCCTGCTGGTTCATGTTCAACTTGCCATTGACCAGGACCCCCAGGTCACCTTCTGTGGCACTGCTTTTCAGCATCTCATTTCCTAGTACATACACACAACCAGGGCTGCCTGTCCCAGGTGTCTTATCCCTGAAACTGCTGGCTGCCATTCATTCAGAACATGTTATTGTTCTGAGCTTTAAAAATGGAAGCTGTTTTCCAAAATATGGGCTGTATATATATGGCTGGTCAGAAACCAGGCTGATTGAAGAGGCTTTATTTCCTATTTTCTTGGTGGACTTTTCAGAATTTGTGTGTACTAGGAGCAGTCCAAGAATCTTCAGAAAACACAGTGAGTTCAATTTGTAGTGAGAAAAGAACCTGCTATGTGAAACTGAAATGGAGAAAAATCTTTGCAGGTAAACTTCTCACTGAGAAAGTACCTTGGAGATATGTGAGAGAAGGTATATCCCACTGTTTTGTTTCTACTGTGTATCAAAAAATGAGAGCTTGAACTTATTTTTTGAACACAAAATAAGACTTACTCAGCTCCGTTTAGCCTTTTTATCTTTCTAGCCAGTAAACCTTCAGATCATACTTTCCGGCAAATTACTGAACACTGAAGGAGCATCAAAAACCTTAATAAGTAAAAAAATTTACTATTATAGGCAGCTGATGAATAATGAGAGGGACACCTGGGGACAGAAGGCCAAATCAAGAATTCATTTAGTTAATTAGGCCATTGTTAAGACTCACCTGTGTGCTGGACTTTGGGAATACCTGCTCAAACTTGTCATTCTCCCTACCTAATCTAAAATACACAAACCCTTCAAATCTAGATTCATTCACAGTCTAATCAAGACAGAAAAATTTGGTTCATGTATAAGCTTAAAAATACATTTAAGTAATTTTATTTCTAAGAATATGACCTTAACCACCTTAGGTAATTAATCATCCACTCCTAGTAAGGGTCATCATTAGCAATTAACCAGTCTGTTTACTGTGGCTAACATTACACTACATTCATGTATACTTGTATTTCCTTTGGTTATTATTAGACATCAGTAGAATATATGGCAGCACCCGGCCTCTGTCATAATTCCTTAGGAAAATTTTATGATTTGTTGCCCCTTAGCACAAACCGGATCTCGCAGCTCATGTACCCTAAGCCCTCAGGACCAATGCTAACATCACCCAAACACAGGCACTTAAGGGGTATGCTCTGCAATGCCTAAGCTTCTGAAAGAAACTGAGCATCAGTCTAGTTCTTAGAAAAGGTGAATTTAAGCTGGCCATGAATCAGCCCAGCTTCTAAACGAGTTTCCAAAAGAATAGGCTTAAATTGAAGGATGATAGAAAAGTATGTTTGCCCATGTCTTCTGTGTGTTGTTGATGTTGGAACCATAATCAACATTCATTTCATTCTCTATGAAGACAAAGTAAAACTCAGTCATTTTAGTTCTGTCCAAGTTATCCTTTCCTACAATGACTAAAACTCATAGTTTTTAACAATATTTACATTACATCATCAGCTAAATATTCAATTTCTTTTTTTAATATTTGTTATTTTCAAACTATATGAGAAACATATTTTAAGAAAAATATGTGTACTTTAAAAATTAAATCAAAACATATTGATATGACACTTTACTAGTTACACACTGAAATATTTTCAGAAAATTGTAACAAGTGAGTAATTGAAAGACTGTAGTAGACACAGTGCTCTAAAAGTGTCCAAAAGTGAAATGTCAAATCTACGAAGACTACTAGGGAAGATCTCTGTTACACATTCTCAGCCAGCTATTTTTTTCTGGAGTGTTTACTTTGCAACTCTACAATGTAGTAAATTTTAATCAGAAATATGAAAAAAATATAATCTGAATATTTCTCACCACGACCATGGTGTCCCTTCTACTGATCCCATTTGTAAGCAGAAATAAAATTCCCTACGCAAATTTGCAGATGATGCTGAAGAAAAGATTTACTGTTTGACAAATTTGTCAGGGACTCCAGGTCTAACTGTATAATTATATACATTAGCACTAGGATTCCTCACATGACAAAGCTCTAACTAGCCACTAAACATTTGAAGTGATGTAGACCATCTTTTGGTCCTAGATTATAATGCAGCATTTCCAGATGCAGAGCAAAAGATGGCACAGTTAAATACCCTTAGTGTGTACCCTTAGTTTTCACTGAGATGGATTAATATCTCAGCTCCAGGCAGGCTGCCTTATTTGTCCCTGCAAACAAGCCAATATCCAAAAAACTTCACGAAACCATGCTTCACCTCTTTTTAATTTTGTGGCATTAAATCCATTTTTATAACCTACTTAGTGATAAGGTTTTTTAAATTTTATTTTATATGAAGAGGTCCAAATTCTCCAACAAGTATTTGTACAATGAAGGATTTATAAGGCAGATTTTCATACTATAAAGTATGTTCTCCAGGCAGCATTCTGCCTAAGTCCAGAACAACCCTGGTGTGCTGGATGAACAGTGGTCATAGTTATGCAGATGCAGTACATCTGGATGATCTTGTTTGCAGAAATTGAATGGCTTTGAGGGATGCTTTCTTCTGGTGCAAGTAGATTGCTTTTACCACACAGAAATGCCATTTGCCGTACCAGAATTTTATAACCTTAACAAATATCTTCCCTTCACACCTTAGTTTCCAACACATGCCGTAAGGAAATTCTTCCACATTGAACAAATTCTAAAATTTAATAGATTTATATCTTTAGAGGCAGATTATTTCATTTTGCTGTCTGTGTGAGAAGACCATATCATTCCACTTTACAGTTTCTGAACTAAGATGGAAACCTCTGGTACTGTTGGAGAGTTCACCTTTTGGAAAAGAGACAGGCTTGATGCAAACCCTTCTAATAATAAAGAACCTACCATAAATTCTCTGCTATAAAGTAAGTCATTCTAGTGGTTAATTACTTTCATACCCGGACAAATGGACCTTTTTCATGTTTGAATTAGGCTACCTTCAGCTTCCAGACACTGAGGCTTACAATGACTTTTCTAATCAGGCACATCTCTACTGTCTGATACCTATTGTCCATTTAAGTTCTAAAGAATTAAGTTATCTTATAAAATGTAGGTAAAAACTGTGTTCTCTCTTGTTTGCCCTTCCTCTGCCCCACTGAGTTCTGGCTGCAGCCCTAATGAACTACATATATTGGCTTTTGTGACTTTTATGTATTTCACAAAACCTGTGAAATACTCAGGTCAAGTCAATGAAAAAGGGAAAGCAAAAGCTTGGCAAGACTTTATCACAGTTAAGGAAGTCTGGTCGTTGAAAAGGAAGCATGTAAGTTCTTTCTAGGTACAAGTCTTGAATTTCATTATGTTTCTTTCAACTACAATGAAGTTGGGATACACAGGGTTCCCTGTCTCAAATATTTCAACTTTCTCTTTAGTGAAAATTGAAGAGTAATAACGTAAGCAGAAATGCTTTGTGACTTTCATCAGAATAGCTTTTTTCAGCAGAGTTAGCTTCAATTATGCACTCTTTAATCTACTCACATAACCAGACAAAGAAAAGCATTTGATTTAGTTTGAAGCAGGATTACAAATAAACGACAATAATCAAAAACAAACAAACAAACAAAACAGACCCAACTCACAATTAGATGGTTAGCCTATACCTCTTCAAGCTGTCTAGGGACTTTTTCATTTAGATGTCATCCTTAAAAAGCAAACATTATATTTTACATCATTTGAGAAACAGAACTACAGGAAAATCAAGGTGTTAAGTGAAAAACCTTGGTATTGTATATTCAAAAATGATTTAGTTTGCAATTATTGAAGTCACCAGTAGCAACTGCATAGTCTGATATGCTAAAGGCACTCTACTATTAGGCTATACTCCCTTCTCTTTTTTCTGAAATAAATCTTCCTGTATTTAAACTTGGCATTCTCAGTGCCAGGTAAAATTGAATTTATTTTGGAAAATGTGGCTATCCTTCCATATCAAATAATTACATCTTTCATTCATTTTAACATTATTTCACTGATATAAAAATAATTCTTCTCTACTTGGGTTAGGCAACAATGTCACTTCATGTATTTCACTAATGATCTTTTACACTAAGAGTCAGAGTTAAATTATTTTGTCAAATTAGAGTTAATTCTTTGACATCCACAGGTGTCATTTATCTATTCTTCATCTTCCTGACAATAACAGGCTGTGCCAGAAATACTAGGAGGAAGTATGTTTCTTCTGGTAAAATGGTTGGATCAGGACTCAAGAGACCTGACCCTGCTGCAGACTATCTGTATGACCTTTGGCAAGTCACTTGATAGACATATGCTTAATAGCTATTTCTGCAATCAGAAAATTGTATCTGCCAGGTGTGGTAGGATGTATTTGCTTTATATTTAGGGGTCTAGGAGTAGCTCAGAATGCTGAAGCCTCCACGAAACAATGAATTTGAGAATATGAATGGAGTATGAAAGAAGTAAGAGTTCTGAATAAGAGAAACACTACTAATCTACTGAAAAAACATATAAAAATACTATTCAAAATATAATCCATTACATGATAATTTGTAATATCAAGAAAAGAAACTTACAACTAATAGGCATTTTGGCAAAAAGCCTCTTGAGGACCAATTGGAGATATGAGCATTGTTCACAACTCTGCTTTTCTCCAGGCCCTGGGTGTAATTTCTAGCAATTCTTATTAAGTATCCTTTCCTACTGAAAACACTACAATGTAGTGTCATGGCTGAAAATGTTTTCCTCCATTCTTTTGTAGAGTAAATTATTCCTAGTACTTGATTGTTACTGCAAAGGGATACCTGGAGGGAAAGGTAGAAAAGGGGAAAATGAAATGTTAAGTTGGTATTCCCAAGAGAAATTTGGTCTTTTGGCAATCCCGGAGTAGAGAAGGAGCAAATACCACCATCTGATTTGGCTGGCATGAATCTGAGGGATCCACTTAGTACCAAAAAATATTGTACAGAGTTCTTTTTCTTTTAAAAAAATTTACAGTCACTGCTAACATAGTAAAAAAAAGGGATAGGAAAATCATTTTTTCCCCTGTGTAACATAATGGCAGCTAAGTCATAAGACTCTGGGAACAATGTCTTTTAAAGCTCAGACAAGTTTAGGATACCTACTGAAAAGAACTTATACTCTGTGACCAGTTTGCACTACATTCAATGGGCAAGAACAGGGAGAAACCACACTAATGGAAAAGTCAGACGAATCATCTGGGATGGATCACCTCATCTTGGCAAAAGGCTGTTTCAAGTGCAGTGGTGCAGCAGAATTTAATGCATGAGAGAAGATACTGTGTACAAGGAGAAAAGGAGAGAGGAAATACAGGCTGGTGAACAGCAGCCACAGACAAGACCTATGCCATGTGGCAAAAAAAGAAAAAATAATCATCAATGTATTATAACTCTAATATACTAATTAATAAACCCTAATTAACTGATACTAGTAATAATTACAGTGACTGCTGTTACTATTTCACATTGATGGTCTGTGATTTCAGGGTATCTACATCAACTCTATTCAAGTGTTAGTACACTTTGGGCGCTCAGAAAAGACAGCATTACAAAAGTCTGAGGAGAATACATCTTGTTTCATATGGAGAATGGAGGAAACAAATGGACTTCTTGCTTTTATCAACTTTTCTTACCCGTGTCCTCTTCCTTTAATGCTTATCCCTGGTACTGTGCACATCACCTACCTGTCAGTCCTCTCATCTCCTCTTCTTTTGGTCTCACTTTTTTGCAGCTTTCTGAAAAGTAAGGCAAAGGAAAAGTAAATACAGTAAGTGTGTACTTGTTAGACAGATGAGAGAGGGTGGAATTCCTTTTCCATAGAGGGAGGTTAGATAAGGGTAAAAACGAAGTGAAAACTCTTCTTTGGAGGTGGTGAATGATGTCTGATAAATCATGCACTGCTTAGTCAGAAAACTCATTTGTATACAAGTACCTGAAAAGGAAAACAGGTTAATAAAGATTAATTTTCACAGTTATGCATAGAAATTCTTTTAAGCTACAATATCAAATGCTATTTGAATGACTGCAATGTCTTTTTGTTGTTGATTGGGATCAAAGCCATCTACTATGGCAGTCTGGGACACTCTCAGAGTAAAAAGATTCAGATCACAGCCCTCAGCCTCCTGCCTGGTGACAAAAATTGTGGTCAGCTATTAGAGTGTTAATTCTATTAATACTCATAAGACATAGTCTGAAATCCTGCATGTAGTCACCAAAACTCAATAAATTTAATTCTAAAGGGATGAGAAAGGGTGCATTAAAATGTCATGTATGACCTAGAACATATTTTGCATGAGTGAAAAAAGAAAACAAAGTTCTTTAGCCTAGCAGGGAAAACCAGCAAAACCAAGACTGAGTGAAGAAGTTATTGTTTCCTAAAAATACATCAGGGGAATAAAGAGAAGAGAAGGAAGTTCAAGGGAAAAAAGCTGTTGCCTAAAACAAGCAAAATAACATTGTATAGTAAAGGGCAATGCTGACGCAAGAACAAATGAGCAAAACCTAGATGTGACTCAGTTTAGCCTACAATTTATGATATTCTGTTACACTAGAAGAATAAGATTTCATAACAATATTCTAAGAGAAATATTGAGCAAGGACCAATGTTTTTTTGGTCTTAAATAGAGCTTATTATGGTCAGGCAGATATGACTACATAATAGAAATTGCACTATATCATTGGGCATATAAACATCCAAGGATGTTTATATTTCTCTTGCAGATATCTTGGGCATGTAGATTAAGATGGCTGCTAAAATTGCAGAACAAGGATTTATTTCAGCAACATTCATAACCTTCTTCCCCATAAACTTTAAATTTAATGATATTACTTCTTCCATTTTTCTTGTTTTGTGAAGTCATCATCAGAACATGTCAGCACAAAGCCTCATCTTCTTACCCATATGGTTCCACTGCAACAGCAGCTGCACACATAGAAATTCTTTATATCTACCTGAACCTATGAGTTTCTTCTGTACATATATCCACAGTTAAATTACCTTTTTTAAGAGATATCTGGTATTTGTGGCTGGCTGTTTAACATTCAATGTACCAACTACAAGCAAGGGGACTGTACATAAAAACTTCACCTAATGGGATGGAAATACTTTGGCATGAACTCCGAAGTGCAAGGATCTTACATATAAATAATTTTTAATGTCATAGGAATATTTATTGCTTTTTTAAACTCAGATACTATATTGATAACAGTGTAGATACAGATTATTTTGGAGAAGAGAAGAGAAGAGAAGAGAAGAGAAGAGAAGAGAAGAGAAGAGAAGAGAAGAGAAGAGAAGAGAAGAGAAGAGAAGAGAAGAGAAGAGAAGAGAAGAGAAGAGAAGAGAAGAGAAGAGAAGAGAAGAGAAGAGAGAAAGAAGAGAAGAGTGGTTCTGCAGATACTCCATCCCAATAGACATTGAGTAAGGAATAGCTACACACATGGAACTACATAATATTAATCAACTGTAACTTATAATTAAACTTCTGGGTTGAATCTATCAGTCCATCATGTTATTCCAGTGCCATCAATCAGCGCTGTCTTGAGTGAGGTTCTTTTGTCCTTCAGTGAACACACCTCCACGAACAAGAAGGATGTTAAAATATTTATTCATAGCTACAGTTACAGTAGAGCAATAATATTGTAACAGCCCTATAGGTATAATGGCATAACTTTTTTATAATGGTATAGGTCTTCAAAGAAAGTTATAATAGGAGGTCTATAAGAGTATATTTTTTCCGTTATTTCATAACAGTGAATTTCTGTGACACTTCCTCAATCCTGTTTCGGAATGGGATGTCCCATCCAATCCCATTCTCTGTGTCTTCTTCTCCATCCCTACCCCCCTAGAAGAATAACATAAGAATGTTGTGCTGTGTAGACAAGACAGAAAAACCCTCAGTGTTCAGAAAAAAATGCCATACTTTGTGGCAGTAAGCCAAAGGATTTCTGATAGTTGACATTCAACAAACAGTAGTGCTGTTGAGAGAACATGGCAAGAACTGAGAATACACAGTATAATTTGTTTGCATAGCTTTTATACTGTACAATAGGTCAACAGTGACAGATGCAGACATACCTGAACTTATAGTGCCTTGCCAAAGCCAGAAAAGCACATTTAGAAGTGAGCTGGCAAGTCTGTCTGTGATTGCTGTACCAAGTGAACTTTCTCTGCTGGGCTTCAGCCAGGTGAGGGGTTTATGCACATCTCATTTTTTATTAAGCACAGCATGTCCTGCACATCTGAAAGTCATCTTGATCTCTATGTCATTAATACAGAGAACAGCCAAAACTAAAAAATTCACAATATATTTGCTATAAATTATAGTCAACTGATATACACTTTAATGCAGAGATGGCTTTCTGGGTTGAATTAATAGACAAAGTCCTGCAAAATATTTTATCTGCTTTCTTGCTGCACAAAAAGATACCTTTTATAATTTCTCTCAAGATTTACTTGGCCTGTTCTTAAAAAGCCTCTTAATAGCTATTCCATAACCTCTCTTAGACAGAAAAAAAAATCCAGTTTGTAAACTTTTTCTCTGTTACCTTCCTTCCCTGTGGCCCAGTATATCTTTCTCAATATGATAAGAAAACTTTCTTTTATATTGACAATTCAAGTCTCGTTAAAAGACTAAGAATGCAACTTGCTTGTACATCTTCATCTTTTGGTTGAACATGATATCTTCAGATACAGAAGAACCTCTGTGTTTTGATTATCTCTGGTACTTCCTCTCCCATAGTTTTGTATGCAAACAGGCACTGATTCAATGCTCATGCTCTTTCCATCACATGACAAGAAGCTGTGACATCATGTGGAAAAGACTGGCACATTTTGTTCACATGATAGATGTTTATTTGTCTGTCCAACTATGCGGCAGCAGCACAAAATCTTTAACTACATCCGAAGAAGTGACAGGTTCAACTCAACCTTAGAAATGGCTCCTCTGATTTGAAGCAGCAGCAACATCCAGTGAAAAGCTGCTAGTCCAGCTGGAGCTTGCTCTGTGCCTGTGATTGCAGTCAATGTTTTTTCTTCACTAAAAAATACATCAGTAATGGATAATATTTAGAGTAGAGGACACGAAGGAGAAAGAGAAAGGCTGCAGATCTGGCTGCTCTCTGCAGTCCTGCAAGTCTCAATCCACAATTACTTTTGCCTCTTGGCCCTTCTCCATACAAGATTTCCATTTTGGAAACAAAACTATCTAGAATATACTGTCCTGAAACTGTATATTTTGTTTTCCACAGCAAACTTTCTTTACTGTACAATTTTTGTAGCCATGAATCACACAAAGTGCGATTTCTTCTATAAAAAATGTGTGTGTGTATATATAACAGTATCTTGTTTTCTAATTTATGGAGTGTTTCCTTCTTTTGCTTTGGTTAAGGATAATCAAGAGATTCTGTCTGACCTTCTCCACAGTAGGAGCTATTATATGTGCTGGTTTTGTTATATCTTCTGTTGCACTTATTCTTTCCATAATAATTAGCCCTCACTTCTTTAATCTCTCTTCATGTGGAAGCTCCCATCAAAGGCTTACACATAGAACTGCATTTGGTTTTAGAAAAGAAAACTTCTGTTAAACTAATTGAGAACCTCTTTGAGGAAAATGGAACAAACGTATCAAGATAAAGGGGCACAGCATAAAAAATTAAAAGTAAGCTTTCTTTCCTTTGCATACTGGAAATACCTCAGGCTAAGAGCTTATTGAACAGGGCACATATATTATTATCTCCTTCTCAAGGGACTTGCTACCAAAGGCTTTTTGTCCTCACTATTAGTTATGTTGGCAGGTGTTCCTCGCAGCTCAGAACTTGGCCATTTGGATATCATGATTTAAGTTATATCAGAATCTCAATCTCCTGACAGGTGCAATTTGATGTCATTCTGTGCTACACAAAAATATATTTCTTAAATGCAATACATTGGGCTGCTACTTTTTTCCTGGCATAGAGCAGAACTTTAGTGAATACTACCATTTGATCTCAGCGCATGGCTTGGAGCTCAACTGATTGATTGTTAGTGTTCATCTTATTCTTGTGAATCTGTCTCTGCTATTCTATGACTTTGGTTTAATCTCACTAATAAATCCACACTTTTAATTTTAGCAAGATCAACACTTATCTTACAAAGTCAGATTTTGCATTCTCTGGAACCTGAGGGCTTGAATAAAAAGAAAGTTCTGTCCTGCATATGGAAACTCATCAGAATACAGACATTAGGCTAGATAGTTTCACACAGAATTTTGGTAAACACTAACTTGAGGGGGTTTTTTTCACAATATTTCCATGAGAGTTTCAAATTGCATGTGTTATGATCTTTCTGCCAGGAGTCAAAAAGGATAAGGACCAACACACTGTGGTCCTCCTAAAAAGTAGCTAAATGCCACCACCTGCTTTCCACAGGAGCCTGAGAAAATGTATCATATCACCTGAACATGCTGAGGAACAGGACTTCTTCACCTCAGCTAAAAAGGAGCTGAAGAGTTATAGTTTTGTGAAGTGGGGAAGGATGAGAGAAATATACTAAGGCAATTCGGAAAACCTCAGTAGTTGAAAGAAAGGAACATCGACTCTTCTGGGCTTTCTTCATTATCAGCCTGTCCTCTTCTACAGCTTGTCAGTATCTTGGCAGAGCACCTCTCTCCTTTCTGGGCTATTCACCACTCACAGTTTTTTGCCCAGCCTCAGAGAAATCCAGCTGTTTCACAGTCATCTGCTGCTATTCCTAAGTGATGTATAGTTTCCTGGGACTCTATTAGCAACATGATCCAAAAGCTTTGCTGAGCAAGCAGCATCAGAGTTCCTGTCCACAGTTGCTGTTTTGGGGACCTCAGCCTCAACAGCTGTTGGTTTTGCTCCTTGCTCTTGATTACTGTTGTGACCCATATGAAGGCATGCTTCCTGTCCTCTCTCAACTCTTCTGGCTACATTTCACAAGAAGCTCTGCAGCAAGCCAGCCTTTGTTTAGGATTCCTGCCTCAGAGACTTGGCAGATCTCTCATCCTAAATATCCTGTACATTGTCCATCTATTTTAAACCAAGAATAAAAAATGTTGTGTTCATCTCAACTTTATGGCAAAATCTTCTTTTCCAAGATACCATGGCCCAAAGTGTTAGCTCAAGTGCATGCAGATGACATATGATGCTGAAGGGATCTCTGTGTGTGCCAATGAGAGCTGGCAGCACACCCCTTCCCTCAGAGGCATGCCTCTCGATCTGAAGTTCTCAAAACCTATCTATTACCCCTCTCTCTGTTCCCCAACAGATGTCAACAATTTTGGATCTTGCCTTCAGGCTTACACCTGGGGTTGAGACGTTTCCAAATTATATGAAAAAGACACAAACACAGGAAAAATATAAGATTGCATTATAACACAGCCATCCTCTGTGCCTGTTTGTGTATGTTGTACTTTCAACATGGAAGTGTGCAATGGAAGTCAAAACCCACTTATAGTTTATATTCTTTAGGACATAATTTTAGAGTATATTCCTGAAAGACAGTCAAGGTAATTTTTAAACAGTCACAGTATTTTTTGAAAACAGGTACCTCAGTGGCTTTCCCGTGGAAACCAGTATTTTACAGCCAGAGATTTTCTCAGAAGTTAGGACAGAACACTACAGAGTGTTGACTGGCTGGAAAATGAGATTTGCCAAATCAATTATGTCATTGATTTATCTACAAGGGTAGCTCACCTCCTGCAGTAGCCAGGAAAAGCACTTCCTCAAAGGGTAATGCACCAATCCGATAAGCCATCAGCTATTTGTGTTGGCTTTTTCTGACATGATATCTACCAGAGAGAAATATACACATTTCTTACACAACCTCATCAGATGGTAGTCTTTTTCCTGAGACAAAAGGCTGGATGTTTTATTCTCCTGGAAAAATAATTTTTTAGATACCTTAAGAAGTCTGAAAATAGTTTTGAATAGATCTGGGAAAATAATCTGTCCAAAATTATAGTCTTCCTCTTCCCAAAGTTTGTGACAGTCTGTACATTAAAGCAGACTTGTGCCTACATGTCAGATGGAATAAATCTGTTCTTGTCTGAGCCTATGACATAAGCAGGGTTTGGGTAGAGTGTTGAGTGCATGGAGAGGCTTGAGAGTAGTGCAGGATGCAAGAGCTAAGTAAACCCATGGGAATATCCTTCCTCACCCAGTAGTCATCAGAGTTTGAATCTTCAGAGGAGCTGGTGAAGATTGTTCCTGTTCAGCGGAAAAAAGGAGAATGACGGAGAAACTGTATACCAGAGGATGGGAGATGCTGGTTACTCTCTCGGGATGATGCACCACTCATGACTCAACTCTGAGTTAAGGGTTTGCTGTACCCTAAATCTACATCAGCAAACATGAGACATAAAAATGATGCTAGATCATATGTCCCTTGAAAAGAAGAAATCAAGCCCAACAAACAGAAAACACCATGATGATAGTGGGTAAAGTATTCCACTGAAAGAACTGTGTAGAAACAGAGGAGATAAAAACTAAAAATGGACAAGGCTGTGAGAGACATTTCCTCTTTGTAAGACTCCTTGTATTATTTTATTCCTTATTCTATTTTATCACAGCTTGCTAGATTTATGTACTGTTGAGCATGATATTGAAAATGATTCATGCCTTTGTTGCTGATTGGATTACTCCTATCTCATAATAAACTCTATCTTAAGCATAGAGCAAGCTATTCAGAAATCTGCAGTTCATATTCTTTTCCAAGAATTATAAATTCAGCATCTACCATAGAAGCTTACATCCCTTTGATATTTTGAGTGCATTATAATTGACCTTTTGGAGGCTGTTTCTCAATTTATTTCTCCCAAATTCTCATAAAATTGGTCACCACGCAGTACTGTACAGCATCCACAGCTTTTCATTATTTTCAAGTTACGAGTGATCATGCTTGGAATTCAGGTAGGTATTCAAGACAAACACAAATAAAAAAACCCATTTGAATACTGAATCATAATTTCAAATGTTCCAGCTTGTGTCCATTGCCTCTCATCACGTTGCTGTACACCTCCAACTGTAAGGCTCTGTCTCCCTTGTGTCCTCCAGTCCTTCAGGTGTAGGCACTAATAAGGTGTCCTTTCTATTTCCCATTTACAGGCTGAACAAAAACAGGTCTCAGCCTGTCCTTCTCTGGTGTGTGCTTTATTCTCCTTGGCTTGTGGTCTCCACTGGACTCACTTTAGTACGTCAATGGCTTTCTTGTATGTACTCATGGCAAAGGAAACGGCAAAGGAAACACTTTTTTCAAATAGGGTGGAATTTCTGCTTTCATCCAGATGTGTGGGAGAAGTGACATAAGGGAGCAATATCTCAGTGTTTATACCCCTGGTAAAAGTCTTCCTGAGGTCACCAGATGACAGAGGTGGGTCCACATTTCAAGATCTATATTTTAATTTGTCCTAAGCAATAGCATTGCTTTTTTTTCCTCTCTTTTTTTTTTTCCCTAATCCGATCTATTTCCTTTGTCAGGGTTTCATGAGTTGATTCCTACAAGTCAAAGATATAGGCCTCTAAAAGACCCAAGGAGCATTCACACAACAATCAATTTCTGTCATAACCTCCTGGGAATGAAGTCTTATGTATGTTTGGAATTGATAGTTAATTATTTATGGATTGTACGATAGCTGTAAAATATTCCACACAGATCTTTAAAAGTATTTAATACTATATAAAACATAATGTATTGAAAACAAACTAAAAAACCCCAAGAAGCAAACGAGCAAAACCACACACAGAACAAAAGACAGCCTTTATTTAACAATGTGAGAAATAGAGTGAAACACACTCTATTTAAAAATTTTATCTCTAAAAAAAAAATAAATGAATCATTTTCCACGTTTTCAAAACACTGTATGGATGTATGGCTATTTAGGATCTTTGAGACCCCCTGAAGCATTTGTCATCCTTGCACAATGCTAAGAGTATGTTTTATTTCACAGAATCTCTTTCTCTGATGCTGTAATATTAGTGTCATTGTTAACATAAACTTTCTACGTACGCCTTCTACCCTGCTCTTCTGAAGTGTTTAAATTTGCCTTAGCAACATCTCATTTACTTTGGTCCATCTCATGAAATTTCTAATCCATAAACTCTAGTCTTTCAAAGGGTATTTTCCAATATAGTTTTAAGAAAGTCAGTCACAACTTTCAATGTATATAATATTCATCTGTGTGGAGACAACCTAGGCACAGGAAAAATCCCTGACCATAAGCACTATTAATTGTATTTGTTTGCCTTTACTCAGAGCTCACAAAAATATTTTATAAATTTCATTTTATAGGGAAAAAAAAAACCAAAACCATACAGAAAATTTTGGCTTTAACTGTTTTTCTGAAATAGAATGTTCATTTTTGGTCAGATTGGAACCCGTTTGCCCATGCCTCCTCCCTTGAGATGCAGGCAAAGCTTTTCTCCCAGGAGAGGGTACTGAATAGGATCAGCTAAGCATGGCAGGAAGAAAAGGGACATGGAATAAAATTTAATATCTTTCAGAAGAAGAAGCCATGAAATTGGGTGCTTTATGTCATAGAAGTGTTGTGCATTAAGCTGCTTATAGGGAAGTATGCCTACATCCTGCCTGTGTAAAGGGCAAGTTTCTTCTAAACTGTTATGCAATTCTACTTGAACTTTTTCTGTTATTCTTGACTTTCCTGAGCATTACCTTCACCAACTTGTCAAGCTGATATAATTGACTATTATCAGCCCTTGATATTCAGATAGTCCTGAGAGTATAGAGGGTCTTCAATCTGAATATGTTACTGTGACCAAGAGTTGATCCATGTCAAAGTGATAACTCCTTGTGCTTGAACTAATTGTCTGTGGGCTAAGGAGAAAGAGTGTCCTGCAAAACAACAACACCATCCTACATTTATTAGCAAGTTAAAACCTACCAAGAGTACAATACTAGTGGAATTGTTGACAAAAGTAGAACATGCTGTATGCAGTGAGTTCTGCTTATTACACTAATCAGAAATGTCTCATTGTCAGTTTGGGCTTTCTGATGTTTGTTGTTGTGGATGCCTGTTATCCCATTTTTGTTTCACTCTAGCTGTTTAAAGGATGTCTTTTTATGGCACGCAAACACAGCATCCAGCAGAATGTCTCCTAGCTAGGAGACAAGACACTGCTACAAAGCACTTAATAAAGGCATCGCTAACAATGACTACAACAATCACAATGAAAGGAACAACAACAACCAGTTAGTATTTTACAATAACACTGAACAATATCCATGGTCATGTTATTTTTATTGTTACCACTACTACCTTTCTGTACTTTGGACAGTTTTTATCAGATTTCCGGAAACAAGCAGGGACTCGGAGGCTCAGAGCTGTGCTTTGCTTGAGCGCACTCTTCTTCGAGTGAAAACTGAGACTGGGATGGACGATACAAAAGATTTGTTGCCATTGGAAACTGTTAACACTTAGTGCCAGGTCAATAAAGTCACTGAAAGTCTAACCAAATACCTTTTTTAGGTCCTTAGCTGAGATGTTTTGTCCGTGATTGATAACAAGTTGTTGTGGCTAAGATTAGCTTCATAAGAGAGAGAGTAAAAATATAGCTAAGGCTAACTATTAGATGCATTAGAAGTGACTAGAAACTCACCCACAAAATAGGAAATAGAACTGCTCCATAAAAGGGAAAGAACTCAAAAAGGAATCCACTTTGCAGAAGGGAGCTATTTAGGCTCATCTGCAGAAAATGTTGTAATGAAGTGAGGCTGCATATGCTTAATTCCAGAAAAGATGGATATGCTTTCCTCTGCTTGAGATTTACAGCTAGAAACTCTGTCCTAGAGTTGATCCTGTAACCCACTTTTTTTTCTTCTAAAATAATAGTGATTCTGCATTTGTCTTCAGTACATATTCAGTTGTTGGAATACTTTGGAGTGTGAGTAGACCAAATTAAACTGTCTAAGCTACAAAACCAAGTTAAACTTGTGCCTATACAAATGGGAAGGACTTCTGCTTTTCAAGAGAGAAGTTTTTAATTAATCTCTATTGAAGTGCTTCTAATATGCAAAATAATTAAATTTTGGTGGAAACAGCATAGCTGAGAACAGCCTCATGGCCTATATTATTGAAATCCTCTGG
Source organism: Leptocoma aspasia (assembly GCA_013399835.1). NCBI lineage: Eukaryota > Metazoa > Chordata > Aves > Passeriformes > Nectariniidae > Leptocoma > Leptocoma aspasia. The sequence continues at coordinate 436,404 of VXAX01004648.1, read as the reverse complement.
CAGCCTTCAGTTCAAACCAGCATTGGAACCTCCACTTAAAATTTTGTAGAAAACTGAACACTTCAAAGTCAGAATTAATTAAATCTGTCTTTTCTGCATTGCTGCACTTCATCATTAGTTTCTTGTCACTGTTTTGGGAGGGTTGGGCCTTTGCCTGGAATTTCCAATGAGGTACTCTAAGAAATGCTCATTACACAAGTTTGTCTTACACACAGGAGTGGGATAGACCTTGAGATACTCAGCAGAGTTCCAGTTTATTTAATGATGTACAGATACAGTCATTGAAATGTAAGTATTGGGACCAAGACTCAGAAGGGTTTTAAGGTCCTGAATCTGAAGCAGTCACCACTTCTATTACTTTCAGTTAATTAAAAGCCAGCAGGATAAATCTCTTTGGGGATCAGCTTTTTTTTTGCAGCTATAGACCTTTACAGGTTTAAGCATTTGTTAGTAAGGTCTTAAAAATGCTACTGGCACTTGAATCTTAGAAGCCCTTGGGTGTTTGAAGCAAAACGTTTAATTCAGTCTTGTCAATCTATCTCCTTCTGTCTATCTTTAATCTCATTTCATCCTGTCAGAGCTGAAGTTTCGTCAAGAATAGATTTGCCTTTGTGCACAGTCTGTATTTGCTGGTAGTAGTTATTTGGTGTTTGAGGATATACAGCTGTTAGTGAGAATTGTGCTGTTCATGTTGACTAAGCTTCTTTAGGTGATATACTTTGAAAGATACTTTTGTTTTAGTAATATTGTATTATCATTAGTCTTTGTTAATATGGTTTTATTGATCAGACAAATATTGCTGCATTATTTGGTTAAATTAAAAGTTGAGAAACTGAAATATATGGACTTACATAAGATACTTGTTTTAGAACTTCTTGACATTTTGATTAAAAAATAAGCACTATACACTATCATCCACATACGTTCTAAATTAATTAAGAAGTAACTTGGAGACATATTTCATGAAGTATCTGTGGGTGAGCAATCGTGATTAAATAGATATAGTACTAGTGGAGGTACACATTAACTGATATGTGAAACTAACATTTTCACCTGTATGAATTGGTAAAACTACAATTTACGCCATATGTGGCTGACACACAGACTGCAGACTGGCAACCTAATAAGGACAAATCAATTATGCAGAGGAATCAGTTTCTCAGCAAGCCACCACCTTCCATGTTAAGGATGAATGCAACATATGTACCAAGGAATGAGAAACACTGGGTATGCCTACAGAATAAGGTATTATTCCCTGGAAGATAAGACCTCTAAAACATTTACTAATGTTTATTAGGTACTAATTACTACAAATTAGTACCTGAACATGAACCTACATGCAACACAATGACAGAAAAAGCTCAAGTTTGAAGGGGGATTTTAGGAATGATTTTATCACTGTATGATGCATTACTGGGACTAACTTGATACAGGGTTCCATTGCAACTGTTGTGATTGACCTCTTAAAATATAGACATGGTTCTGTTGTATTTCTTCTGTTAGAAAGATATTGGGAAATCTGAAAGCATCTACAAAAAAAGCCGTTGCAATAATTCAATACCTTAAGAAAAGGCCTTAACAAAGGACTTAAAGGAATCACTGCAGTTTATAAAAAAAAGATTGAAAGGTGACTTAATTATAGTTTATAATATCTTCCTGGCAAGAAAATATTGGATTTTAATGGATTCTTTAATCTATTAGAGAAAGACATAATAAATCCACTTAATATATATGGCAATCACTTCACTCACCAGTGAAACAGAGATGCTTCTGAATAAGAGTATGGGAGTTAGCAGTGTTTAAGACCAATAAAGAATAATTAAAGGCAGAAATAAAGCAGGATGTTATGGGCAATTAAAACTACAGTGGTAGTCTTGAAGGGAAGGATATAATTTTTCCAAATGGATTTTCTCAGAACACAAGGCTACAAATTCCTATTATTTGTGAAGTCACTTTTTAAAGTATCACAGCTTCTTTAATGACCAAAGGGGGCAGAACTTCTACTTCTTGCACTACTCAAAGTATGTTCTTGCAAGTGAGGTACATTAAGTGTCACAATGAGAAAACAGAGCAGCATCTTTTCACACTGGGTTTCTCTCAAGCTGTGCTTAGCTCCCAAGGTACCCATATCCCATTCATGCTACTGTGTAGCCACATCAGTAATGGCTTCTCATGGCTGTGACAGGTTTTGCACAGAGGAAACTATTCCCAGTGGTACATTGCTTCTCATTGTGTATGAACACTATGTCATCATGTGCTCTTGGGGTGTGAAAAAAATATGAGTAGCTGCTAATATCTGTCATTTTTTGGAACAAAGACTAAGCTGACAACTGATATAGTGGCTTGTGTTAATTTGACAATGTTCACTTGAGACTGAGATCAGAGCATTTATCTGTTATCTAAGCCAAATCCTGTCATACAGATGAACAGGTAGGGCATTCATTGTTTTTGAGTCACTTTGTCCCCTAAGCGTTTCAAGGACAAAAGAGCAGGAACTATTTTATATCCAGTTTCTGCCTCAAGCAATGTTCAGTTTGGCTCCAATTGCCTGGGAAGAAGAGACTTTGCCTTTCTAATAGAAAAAAAATTGTGATGAAGTTTAGAAAGTGACAAAAAAAACCTTAATGTCTACACACAGTGATTGTAATCATCAAATTAAAGCACAGTTCTGGGGAGAAGAGCATGTGAAGCCAATAGCTATACAAGCAAAGCTGAGAAAGACAGCAAGCACAGAAGCAAAGTTTATAAGGAGACAGAATAAAAAGGTAGGCATGGATATTGTCAAAATAGACCTTCACATCTATCTCAGACTGGTGGAAGTGAGACTCCCTTATTTTGAGCTTCCAGTTCTAGGAAAAGAATGGTACTATAAACTATTAATGCTCCTAATCATTCCCGACAGAGAAAAACAATTGAAGAAAATGAAAAAAATTCTTCACCCAGTAGTCCCATAGTCAATGTGTACAAAACGGCCTTATGCTAAGATTTCTCTGAATCACACAAACAATCTTTCCATTTTTACTCTCAGTAAAGCAAACCTTTGGTATCTCAAACACTGTCTTTTCAAAGTCTTAGTATGAAATTAATGAAATAAAATCCCAAGTATGCTGTGAAGATGCCATTTGCCATGCAGTGTTTTGAATGCTGAAAGTTTTCTCTATCATTTTTTAGGCTTTATTGTTGTTTTCTTCTCTGCAGTTCTGATGACTGGAACTTGTTTGAAAAATGCACTTAAAGAAAATCTGAGGGTTTGCAGACAGTAAGGCTCCTGAGATTGGGGTTTTTGAAAATTCACAACAGTTATGAAACACGGAAAAAAAAAATCACAAGGCTTGCCAGCACAGAATTAATAAAGTGAGAAAATAATCTTCCTATTCGTGTCCCAGATACCTAGGATACCTACAAGCTTTTGCTTGTAGGCTCTGCATTCACAATCAGAAATTTTATTGACGCATTTGAACTAACGGATTCCAGATTTGTACATCTGAAGGTTGATGCAAGGATTTTCTCAACAAAGCAGTCTTGACTTGGGGACTCACTTTGGACAAGAAATAAGCATTAAAGTTGTATGAGAAAAGCATATCAGTAAAACTTGAGAATTGGTGGGAAAATCTTAGGTGATGTAGAGAAAAGTCTTTCCTGATCTCTCTAGTTTTGCTTGGTTTTTTCTCTACTCTAAATTCTTTCTGGTTTTCCACAAAACTTTTTGACTTCGGATTTAATTTATTTGGCTTATTGCTTGCTTGTTCTTAGCATGTCTAGATTGCAGCAGTGTTCCACAATGTTACCAACTTCAGTTATGCTTATTTGCTATATTTTCTGCTCCTTATCAAGAGCTAAAAAAAAGAGCTTGTCAAAAAAAACAAGCCATTGTTTCTAATTATAAGGAATAGTTATGAAGTTTCATATCATAAAATGCTTATGTACAAGGATTCATCAGCAGAAGTAAATTTTCTTTGTTTACCTTGATGTGAAGAAAATGTGCATTCAAATTCTGTAAATGGGCTTACTTACAATTGAGAAGGTCTGAAAAAACAGAAACATTTCTGTCTTGGGTAACCCAAAAAATGTGTATTGTATCGTGTATTGTATCTGCGCTACACCAGTTCTGCCCAAGATTGTTACTGCTCCTTTATGACCCGGGGGTCAGGAAGCTGTTTGGTCCAGGGTGCCTTTAAAAGAGAGGGCAGCACTCATATAAGGTCTCCTTTTTCTCTTTCCATTCTTGGAGGGATCCTAAGAGAGTTGCTTCTCCAAGCCAATGCAGAAACTTTCTTTTGTTTTTCTCCGAGCTCCTTGTTTGGTGCAGATCTCCAAGGAACTGCACTTCCCAATCCCAAACTGTCCTTGGGCGAATTCTACAATACCTGTCTAGAGCCATCAAGCCAGGACTGGGACTAGGGGCTCCTGGTTTTGGTGCCCAGCAGGACTGCTTCTTTTCCCCTGCAACATGGTGCCAACTCAGAACTGCAGTGCTGACAACAACTTGGTCCAGCCCACCAAAAAAGTAGAGAAATTAACACTGCTAGTTCCTGCTACTGCTTGAGTTCCAGCCACCATTGGTTCCTGCCACTGCCAGGGGAGTGACCCTGTCAAGTAGTGTGGAGCAAATGGGCATTTGGAACCCTGGAAGCAAGGTTTCTTTTTGTTTTGTCCTTGTTGCCTTCTGGTTGTTTTTTGGGGAAAAGGGATATTTTGTCACTGCAGCAGTTCAGTTGTTACCTTGGTTTTTTTTTCCCTCTGTTCTCTCTCTCTGTTCTTCTCTGTCAACCACACAGTCAGAAGAAGGGGGCTTATCTGCCATCCTGTCTTTGTCCCTTGAACCACACAGTCTTTTACAGAGCCTGCCACCTTGAGGGAGGGGCTTATCTGCCACCTTGTGCTCTTTGTTCCCATGGGTTTCAGCACTGCTGTATCTAGTGCTTATTACTGTTATATTGATTGTCGCTGTTTCATTTTTCTAGTGAACTTTTATTTTTCCACTTATATCTGCTCACACACGTCTCTCCCTATTGGTGAAAGGGGAGCAGTTAAAACTAAAAGAAGACCCATTTTGGAGTGTCTACCCTGTAAATTTTCTTAAACCAAGACAATTTCTGTGGCAGAAGCCTTGGTTTAAGCAAGTCTTTTCTTCCACTGTTTGTATCACAGTTTGGTGCAATACATCTTTAGTTGTACAATTTCAGTAGTTTGTGGCAGGGTCTTATAACTTCTGAAAGAAAATTGCTAAATGGAACCCATAAAGAGCACTGCAAAGCCATATGTCACTGTAAAGCCAAAGTGTCACTGGCTATTTCATGTTGGAGGTAACAGGTATTTAAATCACATTATTACTCCCTTACCATGCACCTTCTTTCTGATCCTTGCATTTCAATAATATAAGATAAATTTTTGTCTTCCTTGAAGAGAGAGGCTGCTGGAACATTTCTATTGCTGAGAGAAAACCAGTCCCAAGAAAGGGTTAATTCTCCTCTCTCACTTTGTTGCTCAGCTCAAAGAGGAGTCTCTCAAGAGTCAACAGGACTCTGCTCCATTATCTTGCAAGGACCTGTTTGGTTTCTGACCACATCCAACTATTCCTAGGAAAAGAAATCTCTAATTACAAGGATCAGAAGGAATTATGCCAGGAGTTGGCCTGTGTCTCAAAAATAAAATGAAGAAAAAAAACTTTCCTTACCCATTTCAAATATTTTTGATTAGTTCTAACTAATTTTAGATTAGTTTTAATTAATTTAGATTTGTTTTATTATCCCTCTACTTTGAAATCTTTGCTTACCATTGGATCTAAATGTATACAGGATATAGGGTAGTGGGAGACAAACTCTGAAATAAACCAAATTGTTTTCTATACTTAAAATCTCATATTTTTGAAGTGTGATGTCATTTTGAATGAGTCCAGGGGGAATGAAGCAGGTAGCAAGGAAGAAAAGATCAGATCAGAAGCTGATGCTGGTGGGAAAGGAAGCTGGGTGACAGGAGACACTGGGACATGGTAAGGACACCAGGAATGGTGAGCAGTAAAGCTGGATTGATGTGAGGTGCTCCAGCAGAGTGTGGAACTGACAAGATCAGGATCAAGGAACTACGGACAGAGAAAGTAACAGTAACTGAAGAGCCAAATTAACATGTAAATTTGGTAAAAGTCTCTCTGAGGGCTGACACACAGTGATAGGACAGTCTAAAGCATCACACTCTCTGACAAGTTTCAGTAAAACATATTTCAGATTAATTGTTGTTTAGAATGCTGTTAATATAGGACTCTTTTGTAGGCAGTTTAATTGAAGTGTGATATTTAATAAATTTGTGGCTGAAATCAATGAAGGAATCATTGAAGCACTACATGATAAGGTTGCCCTAAACCACAACACCTGTGTAAGTACTATAGAAGAGGGGTAGCAATTTACTTCTGTGATACAAATGCTTATATTAGCCTCTAGGTGGGTAAGGTGAATGTGTCACATTGTGGAACCATAGCTGTACTCACCACCATACCAATGCAACAAATTTCCTGGGGAAACCATTTCAGTTCAGAAATTCTCCTGAGTAGCTTCCTGCATAATCAAAGAGAGCTGTTAGCCATTTTTCCTTCTGACTTTTCTGATGCAAGCTCTCTGCATGATCTCTGAAAATTCCCCTGCAGCACTTCCGGTTACACATTTTATAACCTGCAGAATATGCCTAGATTGCCTTGAAGAAATAAATTCATAGGTTCATAGATTACCACCCTTTGTGAGAGTCTGTCCCTTTCTTTGTCAAAATACTTTGAAATCATCCCCAAGGTAAGCCAGATTAAATGCAAATAAAAATTGGTAGTTACAATATACGAAGTAGACAATAGAGTTACAGATAATTATTAAATACCAATGTGGAAATTAAAGAATAAATCTACTTAATTTGTGCTTGGATTAAACAGAAAAGACTCCTGGGCTTTTTTTTCAGTCACTGGTGCCATCCCTAAAACCTGTCTGTGAGGTGTTACTCTTCAGGCGATGCTCATCACAGAGCATTACAGTGACAAACAACTGAATTAAGAAAAAAAAAAACAACACTCCAACAACAACAAAACCAAAAAACACCAGAACATCCCACATCCCTTCCAAACAAACCTGTATGGTTTTTTTCTGGGTGTTTTGTTTTTTTTTGTCAGGGGTTTTTTGTGTGTTTTTAAAAAGTAGCTCAGGATATTCTACACACATGCAAACACTTAAATTGTGGTGGGCAGCATAAGGACTCTGAATTTAGTAACTGATGCAATGAAGGTTGAATAAGAAAAAAATTGCTCCAAACTTTATTGTGCTGGAAAGGAAGGGATGCATTTTACTTCTTTGTCAGAATTACTGATTGATAAGTAAATTGCTAAAGGCACAGATATCAAGGAACATCAGTAAATATTTGGTTTCATCTTCTTTAAATTTAGTTGTTTTAAGTGTATATAGTCAACAGAAGGAGACAGGCATTTCTAGAGGGTGATTCTTCAAACCCCTCTAAGGACTTTAAATGGCAGAAATCACCTCTGGAAGTTCTTGTCATTCCTAACCAGAGCAAACTAATTTAGACCCAAACACCTAACTTTTAGACCTCTTTCCCTGGCCCTCCCAAACACTGAAATTCACCTTACCCAGGCTACAAACAGGGCAGGTTATTTTCTGCCAGTGTGGAGCAGCAACTACAGAAGCGAGTTTATCCTGTTCTAAAGGTCTTTTGTAACAGGTAGAGGCAATGGCTCTCTGTCATAGAGCTGCCATTGAACTAATGGAATGACAGCTGCCTGTCATTCCATCATCTGGAGAAAGAAGCAGCTTTAACAGTTAGTTCAGGTTAGATGGCTTAAAAAGCAAAGTTGAAATTAATTCCAACCCATGCTTGCTTTTTCAGCTTTGGATTTGGACTCTGATTTGCTGAAGTTTTGAGTGCACCTTCAATCAGCAGGAGGCACAGCATGGTCTGAGCAGGGAAAAGACACACCACACTCAGAACTCTGTAAAATGAGCAAAGCGATAACGCAAAGTGGATCTCCTAAAATTAGTGGCTAATCATTAGGAACAATTCTAATGTGCTTCAGTTCAGCACTTATAAATTGGGATAATGCCAGGTTTTCAATATTGGGAAATTTTGTGAAAATTAAGAAACTGATGTCTAAACAGTCTATTAATGTGTGTCACGAAATACCTTCTCAACAAAATAGTAACCATTGTTACAGCAAGAATTTAAAATTATGTCGTAAACAAGCCTTTAGAGAAATGCAAAATATGAAACAGTCATTCACTGAGAGCATCAAGCACACCAGATATTATGGCTTTCCTTTGGGCTCAAAACTAAGCAATGCAACTCTTTTAAAGAGTTCTTTAATGAAAATCTTCAGTTGCAGACCTACATAAATTTGAATTTCCTTACTTCTCCTTTCTTTATTTAGTAATCTGAATAAAGCTTAAATAATACTTTGGTGTGTATCATACTACGTTTTTGCACATAGATATGGAAAAGGATGAGAGAGGTGATACTGGCCTTTTGCTCAGCCCTGGTGAGTCCACATCTGGAGTGCTGTGTCCCCAGTACAAGAGAGACATGGAACCCCTGAAGTGGGTCCAGTGAAAGGCAACAAGATGATTTAGGGCTTGGAGCACCTCTCTTATGAGGAAAGGCTGAGGGAGCTGGGCCTGTTCAGCCTCAAGAAGAGATGACTGAGAGGGCAACTCATCAATGTCTCCAAGCATCTGAAGGGAGGGTGCCAAGGGGATGGAGTCAGGCTTTTCTCGGTGGGGCCAAGCAATAGGACCCAATAGCAAGAGGCAGTGGGTAGAAATCAGAAGACAGAAAGTTTCACGTGAACATGAGGAAGAATTTTACTGTGAGGGTGACTGAGCCCTGGGAATAGATTGCCCAGAGGTATTGTGGAAACTCCCTCACTGGAGATATTCAGAGTGTTTGGACACAATCCTGAGTAACATGGTCTAGGGAACCCTGCTTGAGCAAGGTGGCTGAAATAGATGACCTCCAGTGACACCTTCCAACCTTAACCATTACATGGTTTTGTGGACAAGCACATTTATATGTATGCCTGAATATATTTATACATAAATTTATATATTAATATTTTTACATATGTATGTATATAAATGTGTATACATATATATTTGCATTTGAAACTGTGCTGAGGTTTGGAAGGTTAGCTTTAGTCAGTGGAAAATTATTTAGTGTATAGCTAGAAGGTGACAAGCTAAAACTGAGTGATAAATAATGCCTGGCATGGGCTATAACTTCCTAGCAGCTAGAATATCTAAATTAAAATACACTTTAAAATATCATTATTCAAACTATAGAAAAATTTGCAAACGTCCATGATTCTAAGCATAGAAACCTTCATGTTTCTAAGCATAGAACTCACTGCCATATTAATAGTTGATAAGAGTGTTTCCAAAAAAAACTACAATTCAAGGCCATTTTAGACCTGTAGTACGTGTAGAAATTGGTATTTCTGTTGTTAATTGTTCATGCAGTTTATATCCATATAGATATTTATATTGTTCTGTAGGAGCATGGATTGCAAGCAACCTTGCCTCTGATGAGTTGCAGCTGTGCTAATTACCAAAGAGGGTGAACAGCCTTGCCCTTAATAGGTCACAGCTATGCCCAGTAAGGATGGGTGTTATAAAACAGTGGGTTGGTTGGTTGAAGTCTGCTGTGAGGAGGAAGGAAATGGTGGCCATGTGAGGGACAGACAGGGTTAGGCTATTCTGCATGAAGAAACAAGTCTCTCGTCTCATTTCTATCTCTAACATGAGGTCTATGGCGACATTGTTCTCTCTGTTGTAGTGTCTATGTATGTCCTAAGTAAATAACACAGTAAGATCTATTCAGTAGAGAGTNCTGGAGAAAGAAGCAGCTTTAACAGTTAGTTCAGGTTAGATGGCTTAAAAAGCAAAGTTGAAATTAATTCCAACCCATGCTTGCTTTTTCAGCTTTGGATTTGGACTCTGATTTGCTGAAGTTTTGAGTGCACCTTCAATCAGCAGGAGGCACAGCATGGTCTGAGCAGGGAAAAGACACACCACACTCAGAACTCTGTAAAATGAGCAAAGCGATAACGCAAAGTGGATCTCCTAAAATTAGTGGCTAATCATTAGGAACAATTCTAATGTGCTTCAGTTCAGCACTTATAAATTGGGATAATGCCAGGTTTTCAATATTGGGAAATTTTGTGAAAATTAAGAAACTGATGTCTAAACAGTCTATTAATGTGTGTCACGAAATACCTTCTCAACAAAATAGTAACCATTGTTACAGCAAGAATTTAAAATTATGTCGTAAACAAGCCTTTAGAGAAATGCAAAATATGAAACAGTCATTCACTGAGAGCATCAAGCACACCAGATATTATGGCTTTCCTTTGGGCTCAAAACTAAGCAATGCAACTCTTTTAAAGAGTTCTTTAATGAAAATCTTCAGTTGCAGACCTACATAAATTTGAATTTCCTTACTTCTCCTTTCTTTATTTAGTAATCTGAATAAAGCTTAAATAATACTTTGGTGTGTATCATACTACGTTTTTGCACATAGATATGGAAAAGGATGAGAGAGGTGATACTGGCCTTTTGCTCAGCCCTGGTGAGTCCACATCTGGAGTGCTGTGTCCCCAGTACAAGAGAGACATGGAACCCCTGAAGTGGGTCCAGTGAAAGGCAACAAGATGATTTAGGGCTTGGAGCACCTCTCTTATGAGGAAAGGCTGAGGGAGCTGGGCCTGTTCAGCCTCAAGAAGAGATGACTGAGAGGGCAACTCATCAATGTCTCCAAGCATCTGAAGGGAGGGTGCCAAGGGGATGGAGTCAGGCTTTTCTCGGTGGGGCCAAGCAATAGGACCCAATAGCAAGAGGCAGTGGGTAGAAATCAGAAGACAGAAAGTTTCACGTGAACATGAGGAAGAATTTTACTGTGAGGGTGACTGAGCCCTGGGAATAGATTGCCCAGAGGTATTGTGGAAACTCCCTCACTGGAGATATTCAGAGTGTTTGGACACAATCCTGAGTAACATGGTCTAGGGAACCCTGCTTGAGCAAGGTGGCTGAAATAGATGACCTCCAGTGACACCTTCCAACCTTAACCATTACATGGTTTTGTGGACAAGCACATTTATATGTATGCCTGAATATATTTATACATAAATTTATATATTAATATTTTTACATATGTATGTATATAAATGTGTATACATATATATTTGCATTTGAAACTGTGCTGAGGTTTGGAAGGTTAGCTTTAGTCAGTGGAAAATTATTTAGTGTATAGCTAGAAGGTGACAAGCTAAAACTGAGTGATAAATAATGCCTGGCATGGGCTATAACTTCCTAGCAGCTAGAATATCTAAATTAAAATACACTTTAAAATATCATTATTCAAACTATAGAAAAATTTGCAAACGTCCATGATTCTAAGCATAGAAACCTTCATGTTTCTAAGCATAGAACTCACTGCCATATTAATAGTTGATAAGAGTGTTTCCAAAAAAAACTACAATTCAAGGCCATTTTAGACCTGTAGTACGTGTAGAAATTGGTATTTCTGTTGTTAATTGTTCATGCAGTTTATATCCATATAGATATTTATATTGTTCTGTAGGAGCATGGATTGCAAGCAACCTCGCCTCTGATGAGTTGCAGCTGTGCTAATTACCAAAGAGGGTGAACAGCCTTGCCCTTAATAGGTCACAGCTATGCCCAGTAAGGATGGGTGTTATAAAACAGTGGGTTGGTTGGTTGAAGTCTGCTGTGAGGAGGAAGGAAATGGTGGCCATGTGAGGGACAGACAGGGTTAGGCTATTCTGCATGAAGAAACAAGTCTCTCGTCTCATTTCTATCTCTAACATGAGGTCTATGGCGACATTGTTCTCTCTGTTGTAGTGTCTATGTATGTCCTAAGTAAATAACACAGTAAGATCTATTCAGTAGAGAGTCCTGGGAAAAAAGAATCACTATCACAGAAGAAGCTTCAATGTGTCATATTCATCTAAATGGCAACATTGCCTTCAAAAGAGAGTCCTTTCAGAAAGCAATTCTGTAACTTCCCAACAACTGGTTGTCAAATGTCTAGTGAAAATCAACCTGTGTTTCTCCAATGAAGAAAACATGCTTTTTCCTCTACATCTGTGTGGAAGTCTGATATAGGCAAAATAACTGCCTGCATTGGAAAAGAGTAACAGATAAGTGCACTGTGTATACACTGGCCAGGTATAAACCAATACTTGGATTAGCCCTCCCAGCTTCACTATTTGTCATGAAGGTCTTGAAAGAAACAACATTTGAATTAAAACCCATCAAATCTATTGCAATTGGCTATTCTTCTCTAAATTAGGAAGAAAGGTGATATAATGAGATTCCATTGACCAATTTGACTTCCTCTCCAGTCAACTATATTTAGATGACAAAAAAGTAAGAAATCAAGAAAATAACAGTTGATCTCAGAACATGAACTCACAGAAACCACTATCACCTGACACTAGTCAAGGGTGTGTCATTAACTTCTGAATGCTGAAGAACCTGTCCATGTAGTTCATGTTGTAAACCAGTTGACAAATAAGCAGTGCAGTTAATTGTAATTGTTTAAGCCCAGCCAGCAACTCAGCCACACACAGCAGTTCACTCACTCCCCCAGCAATGGAATGGAGGAGAGAATTGGAAGGACAAAAGTGAGAAAAATCATGGTCTGAGATAAAGATCCTTTAATAGGTAAAGCAAAAGTTGCACGCAGAAGCAAAGCAGAATAAGGAATTAATTTACTGCTTCCCAGGGCAGGCAGGTTTACAGCCATCTATAGGAGAGCAGGGCCCTGTCACATGCAATGGTGATTCAGGAAGACAAATGCTACCACTCAAAATGCTCTCCCCCTCTTTATATACTGAGCATGATGATATATGTTATGGAATTTCCATTTATTAGTTATATATAATCCTTACTTATCATTTTGTGTCTGGTGTCCTGGCTGTGTCCCCTACCAGGTTTTTTCTACCTACAGCCCCCTCGTTGGCAGGGGTTGTACAAGAAGCAGACAGGCCTTGCCTCTGTGTAAGCACTGCTTAGCAATAACATCTATTCACTACCAACACCATTTTCAGTGCAAATCTAAAACATAGTCCCATAGGAGCTACTTTGAAGCCTATTAACACTATCCCAGCAAAATGAAAAGTTTTCCCCTTTATGGTTTCAGTGCTCTAGTTTCTTGTGCATCTTCTCCTTTAAAACATGAGGAACTCAATTGGAGGAAAAATTAAAATTATACTGGTGCAAATATAGTGGACCACAGTGAGTGAACCATGAAGTCCCAATAGTTTGACCCTAGTCTAATTGAAATCAGTTAAAAATAGTCCCAGTGACTTCAGTGCTGCAGAATCAGCCCCTAATCTCCAAGAAGCCAAAGATTTTACTATCCCTGAATGCTGAATGCCTCATTTGGGGTCTAAAGAAATATGTGATTAAAATCTAATTTTGTCACAAGATGTACTCAGACTGAAGCTGAGCAAATAATTGATCATGAATAATTTATATGAGGAAGTTTATCTCTTTTCTTTGTCCCTGAACATCCATGAATAGATCATCATTTCTTCAAATTCACTTTTGCAGATTTTCTTGATTTTGAACAAACTGGCTGCTGTTTACTTCACATATTGATTACTTGATCTTCACTCTTTCAGCTGTGTTAATTATTTATGACTAGTCAGAAATCTCATGATGTATCCCTCTAATAGCACAGATACTTCTTTAAAACCTCTGGCACAGATACTTCTTTAAAACTAAATTACATTTAAAAAAAAGCTCACCAAAAGCTTGCACAAGAGCTAAGTAAATCTCTTTCCATTTCTCACATCAAAATGCAAATATAAAGGGGCACAAACATGAGCAAAGCAGAGTTGTTTTCTTTGTTTAACTGACTGATTAGTCAGAGGCTTTCCCTGTCTGACTTTCAAATCAATCTCTGTTTTAGAGATGGTATTGCAGTAGAGGATTTTATGGAACTAAGTTGCCTGTCCCTGTGTATGTCATATGGCTGCAATCTTGCAATATTAAATGTTCTGTTTTCTCTCGCTACACCTTTATGACTGCTGCTGTCATCACTTCAATTTAAAGAGATATGTTGGTGTTCACTTTGGGAATTGCATAGATCGACTATCTATTCACTGTATCTATTTCCCTGTAGTTAATAATGTTGAATTTGTGTTTGAGACATATTTATAATTTTCTTACTATCTTTTAATTTTCCGTGTAATTTTCACCTGTGCATTTTATGCAGAAGTAAAGTATTATAAATTGGTAAAATTCAGAATGAGAAGTCAAAAAACGTGGGTGTAATTGTTCAAAAATTAAATCACCTTGTTAAAAGAAAAGGTGCAATATTTTGTCCTTAATATTTTGGAAACAACATAGGAGAAACACTTAAGCAAATCTTCCTACAATATTATAATTTTTACTGGCAAGAAGTACATAAAAGTCATCCAAAACTGAGAATGAGCCTATATGTATTTTCAAACTATCCTCTAAAAACATCTAGAATTGATCAAGAAAAATCTGGTAATTCTTCAGAAACTATGAATCTTGAAAAAATATTCCATGTTACAAACAGTTATTAAATTAAAAGCAGTAGGGGTAGTATGGTAAGATTTTCATATTAGACATTTAATTTTTAAGAATGCTGTCTTCCTGAAATTCACTGTGAAAATGTGACAGTGAAGCTAAGAATATATTCTCACATGAAATTAGATCACATGAATCTAAAGAAGTATTGTAGTTATCAGTCTTAGACCTCTATTTGAAAAATATGTTTAGTTTTATTAAAAATCAATCCACCATTAAACTAGACACAAATTGGAAGGAAATTGAAGAAAGGTCTAAAATGTTTTTTTAAAATAAAAAATATTTAATTTAATTTTTAAATTGTTCTTCAAGAAAAAGTAAAAAAGGAGGAGAATTTCTGAGAGGCAAGGTTAGAAGAGGTCTTGGAAAGTATTCAAGGTGAAATATTAAATAAAACAAAAGAGTTAATTAAAAGTAGTTTTGTTAATTTTTTTAAGTCAGTCACTGGAAAAAACACCAAGAAAGCCTCAGCATGCTAGCAGCAACCATCTTAGCTGTGATCAGAATGACAAGCTGAAGGATTATATTACCACTTTTAGTAAAACAAGTGGATCATCACAAGTAGACAGTATGTGTTTCTTCTGCTGTTCTCATATAATCCTACTACTGTTTCAAAAATTGACCCTCCCATGGGAGTAAAGGAGGAACTATAAGCATTGTAATTGCAAAGTGATGCATTTGCACAATTGACAAAAATACAAAAAAGTAAAAGTGTAGGATTAAAAAGCATTTAACTTAAGATGGTGGAAAAAGTAATTTCTCATAGAAGTTTATCATTCAGGTGGTGAAGAAATGCTGCTACTACCAACATGGAATGCTTATTTTGTCCTGATTTGTAACTGAATTAATTAGAGACGTATTTTTCTGGGAGTTGTTCAGTGCTGTTGTTTTTAATACAAATGCTAGTTTATCCAATTTGATTCTTTCTGGAGGAAAGTGTCAAGAAATATTTAATTAGGGAATATGTCTCAAAATGTAACAGTGTAAAAAACAGTGTTGCAAAGACACATATCCCCAAAATAACAGTCAACTAGTAGTGTCAGTTAGATATCAAGCTGTCCTTATCATTTTGTTTTCTCTGATTTGAACCCATATTTCATCATCCCATGGGAATGCCTAACAATCATGCTAAGAGTCCTCTCTCTCCAGGCCAGGAAACATGTATTCATTTATAAGGAGTTTAAGCATAAAAAACCTAGAGGAATATTAAGGTCTGGATGAGCTTATTTATTTTGCTTATTTTGAACTAACAATCAATGCTCACATTTATTTCAGAAAGAGAACTTAATAGTTTATCTAAGAATGAGTAGCATACAGGAATGAAAGATTGTTTCCCAGTAGCTAGGAGCCTGCTGAGGGTACAGAGCAAGAATAAACAAATAGGTCAAAAAATGTGTCTTACTTAATTCTTTATAATGAATGTCATATATTTGTACTGTGAAGACTTGAAAAATCTTCTATTATAAAGTTATTCCTACGTGTTTTATCAGGCATGATTCCTCCAATGCAGCTGGTTAAAAAATCGAGGTTTAAACATTTGATAGAGCTCACAGTATTCAGTAATACCAGAAGCTAACTGGTGACACTGACAGCATATCTTCTGAGATCCTGCTCATCTAAATGCAGAGTGATTAAGAAGAAAAATATTTGATTCTGATCAGAGAAGAGACCTGGGTTCAGATCTTCACCCTGTTTGCTTCACACATACTGGTAGAAATGTCAGTCCTGACTGGCAACATATCTTTTTTATTTTTGTCTCCGTCTGTTGTGAAAATAACCTTCAAAAGTTGTTAAAAACAAAAATGTTTTTCTTTAAGTACATGCTAGGTTATCCTCAGACATAAATATGCCACATACAGTGTCGTGTTCATTTGATGACATGCAAGGTCATCAAACAAGGAGATGGTTCCTACTGTCACACCTATTAAATGCAATAGAGTGCTTTTGTATTGTCTAAAAATTCCTTGATGCTTTATCTTTCTTAATGCTTGAAACAAACTGGGACTCAAACATTTTTTACTACAGATGTCTACTAAGGAAGCACGTTATCTCTGGTATAATTTAAAGCAAAACAGCAAGGGGAAAAACAAGCAAAACCAACAAACATACCACAAAAAAAAAAAAAAAAAAAAAAAAAAAGAGAAAAAACCCCAACCACCACCACAACCAAATCCACAAACAGAACTTTTAGCCAACCCACCTGGTTTTGCCAGAGTCATATCGGGAAGCATTATACATTAACCACTATGCTGCAACATTATGAGGGCAGTAACTTCCAAGAAAACAACAGCAGCAAATAGCATGGGGATCACAATTACTTTGTCCAATGCTGACATCTGAAGAGCAAGCAGTTACCTGAAAGGTTGGTCTCTGTGGCCTAATGAGTTCTTACAACTGAAATTTTGCTCTTGTTTCCACAACTTCAATGTAAAAGAGGAAAGCCATCTCCACTCTGCTCTTAGCCTCTACTAGTCTGGACTATATTTTAATCATTTCAGTCTGGGCAGCTTCACTGGCTAAACTAGTTCAAACCTATAAGAAGAAAGGGCCTTTTGGCACTTTTCAGTCTCTAAAAGTTTCAGATACCCTGGTGACAAATGTACTTTTAGAATATATTAAGAAAATATAAATGCCTGAGATATGCTGCATGGTTAAAGCAAATCCATAAAAATTATCTTCCAGAATTCATTCCTTGTGGCTCAGTGGTATTAAGGAGAGTGTAAATATAGTCTAGCATCTTTTAAAATATTTTTAAAGCATACAATAATGCTACAAAAATAATAAAAATACATCTTCATACATATCTTGTTGTCTGTAATAAGGTCAGGTAATAAAATCCAGGAAGAATAAAGGCAACTTAATTATTTCTGTAGGTCAGTGAGCAGTTAACATTGGTATCCTGATATAAAACTAGATTTAACACAGATGGGATAGGTTAAACGTTTGAGTATATGTATGCCCAAGATCATAAATAACTGTCAGAGGCTTACAAGAAATATAATTCTCAAAAGGACCTTTGTAAAACAAGAATGTGAGTCCCATTGAAAATCTCATTTAATTTCAAGGTGTGCTCTCAAGATTTATATTCCATTAAGTATTTACCATATGTGCTTCTCTGAATCAGATGGCTAGAATCCCCACTGAATTGCCAAAGGGAAATGAACACATTTGCTAACCTGTAAATGTCTCTTGTTGACTTGGAAGTCACGCGCTATGTGATCTATGGTTTGGAGGCTGCTGGTAGAATGGACATCAATCCATAACATCAAAATGAAGAAGAAAAACTTTTTTCTGTCAATACTTTTGTCATTTCTGCTGTCAATTGTTTTGGGATTGTCAAGGGAAAAAGAAAAATAAGGTCATTTCCCTAGACTGTAATGAAGAAAGAGAGGTAACTTTCAGTGATTAGAGATAGCAAAAAACTTTAAACAGAGCCATTTCCACAAGAGAGTACCATCTACATGACTGGAAATCTCCTGGGGTTTAATCAGCTTCACTCAAATTAAACAGCAATAATTAAATCAAAGCAAAGTTAAAATTAATTGCCCAGTTTAAAATTTCATATTTTGTGTCTCATATGATATTAATCCTGTGTTGTATTGTACATTATATTTAACAATATTCTTTTGTAAAATAACATTAAATAGATTTTCAACATTGAAATAAACTGTTTCAGCAATATGAGAACTGATTCCAAAATCAAAGGGGTCAGAATTTCCATTCCTAAAAATGTGGACATTTTGATCTGTTTGTGAACAGTCTTGAATTAGAAAATCCAGAGTATCCCACTGAGTTGAAAATTCTGCTTTCTGGGCATCTCCAAATTTTAATTTTTCTATGGCATTATTATGGTCTTAATTAGGCTCAGCATACATTTCTAAATAAGTAATCATGAAACTTGAATTATGCATACAGGCAGCATATTCAGAGCATAAAAAAACATGCAGATTATGATGGCCACATCATGGAATAATATCAGGGAGAGCTGCACTGATAGGAGAGTGCTAAAGAATGTGACTTCAAAAGTCATAGCAAAGTCATGGCATTTCAAAGTAATAGTATTTTCCCTTTGTGTTTTTACCATAATATCTATCATATGTTTTGCTTTCCATGTCACGATTTCTGGATTCTGCCTAACAGAAAGGAAATAATTAAGAGAAGTTTTCATTATATTTTTATATGTCATATTTGTTCTATATTCAGAATGCCTTAGAAATAACAAATTAAAGGATTTTCATGGTCCAAGTCTAAATTTGCATACCTATCTAGGCTAATTTATTTATCAAAACAGTACGATAAATCCCAACCTAGATTCACTGAGCTTTGAGTCTACAATTTCTTTTTCTCCAATCTGCTTTCTACAGCTCCAAAACTCTTAAGCTGACTTTGCTCTTTCAATTTAAAAACAGCTCTTTCCTCCTGTTACTCCCATATTAGCAAAGGAATGTATTGGGAGCTGCCTGGGATATGTTTTTCCTATTGGCCAAGTATTTTTGAGGAATGCTTGTGGTGCTGACAGTGTTGAGGGGCCCTAGCCAGAGCTCCAGCACCTGATGTTCCTACATTCAGGGCCAAGTTCTCCTGTCAGTATTCTGAATATACTGGGCAGAGGTGAAATAGAACACATTACAGTTCAGTAGCAGATGACCAAAGATTGGCACTTCCCTGAGAACAGTGGGACAACCTTCGGCTGTAGCTTGACAGAAGGTCCAGCAGCATCAGTTGGCTCAGCAAGCTTCCATTAGCTTTGGTTCCCAAACTTAACAGAGGCACGTTCCTGTCCAACTTGAAAAGTTGTTTTCCAATTACAGAAAAAATTATTTCATTCACCATCACCTCGTCCCTAACCAGGCAAAGGACAAAAAACCATAAAGCAACTGTGGGGCAAGGTGAAAATTCAGTCTAAGCTGCTTCCTTTCCATACTGAGCAGAAGCTCAGTTGTGGTGGATTGACCTTGTCTGGCCCATCAAGCCTCTCTATCACTCTTCTCAGCAGGATGAGAGAGGAGAGAATAGGCTTGGGGGGAAAAAAGAGCTTTTGGGTGGATCAAGAGAAAAGCAGTTTAATGAAGAAAGCAAAGGAAAACAAAAATATTTGTTCTCTACTTCCCAATAGGAGACGATGTTCAGCCACTTCCCAGGAAGTAGGGCCTCAGTACCCACAGCAGTTACTTCAGAAGGCCTTAGTAATGAACGTCCCCTTCCCTTCTCCTTTCTCTCAGATTTTATTGTTAAGCACACATCATACGGTATGGAAAATCCCTTTGGTCAGCTTGGGTCAGCTGTCCTGACTACTTCTCATCTGAATCTCTTGCCTATGCACAGTCTACTGGCCTTTTGAAGGGAGGTGAATTTGGAGAGACAACCTTGATGCTGGGGCATCACTGCCCAGCAGTAGCCAAAACACTGCTCTCTTACCAACAGCTTTCCAGCTACAAGCACAGCACTATAGCTACTACCATGGGGGAAAGTGACTCCACCCCAGACAGACCCAGTGCAGCAGAGAGTAAATATCTGCATGTGTTTTTAGCCACTTTGCTCATTCAAATCCGACCTATTTGGGTTTTTTTAAAGATTGTGGATCCTGTATCTGTACTTGCAGAAACATTGGCATGCAAGGAATTTTCTAAGACTGTATGCAGAGCTACAAGAGTTCTTTGTTTTCCTCTGGGACACAATTACTCACTTCTGTCACCACAGTTAATGTTAACCTTGTTACTAACTTTACCAGGCCTATTAGTAGCACCTCTCAAGTTTTCCTGCTTCAGTTCATGGTGGGTAGGGTGGTAAGAAGTGAGCCCAGAGCATCTTGAGTAGTGTGATAAGGGATATTATTACAGGCTGTAAGATCCTACAAGGTGGCACAGCATCTAACTAAATCATGGGCCCCCAGCCTTTACCCTTCTCCCTGTTCCCCACACTACAAGCTAAAGCTTAGAAGGCTCAGGTCACCTTGCTGTGAAATTGGGTCTTGGAGTATGGAGAGGACTTGGCACTGTATAAAGATATGGAAGTCTCTCTTCTCAGTGCGTTACATAAGACAAAAAACCAACTTTGCCCAACAGGAAACAAAGATTTTACACGTAGATGAGTAACTTTCCTGTTCAGTAATGGAGCTGTCACCCCTGGATACAGCTAGGGCCAAGACATGGGCCCAGCTGTTTGCCATGCAACACCTATGCTCCTTTCCTTTTCTAAGATAGCAACTTTCACCACCATTAAGCTGTCTTTCAAATGTTGCATAACATTGGCTCTCTGAGCTGCAGAATAGAACCTTATGCACCAATACTGAGTTTCTTTCATTAGTCACCATGATCTGATTTCCTCTTCTTGTGAAGAGTCAGGCTGTGACAAATTGTTTGAACCAACAGGCCTGCCATGAGATATGGTTTGCATTGTTGGCAGTTTTCACAGAAGAGGAAAATAGAGAAAAAGTACATTTTACTGAAACTTCTCTTTTGCATGACATTAGTAGAGGAAAAGAAGCATATTTTCAATAAATATTCAATGAATACCATAAAAGATCATATGTTTCTATTTCCCTTGACTAGAATATTTTACAGTTTTTCTGTAGTTTTAATTCTAGCTACCAGTTAATCTATGCTTCAGTGCATTATAGACAACCCAATCTCCTCCCAAATCTCACTCAGAGACAGATTGTTTCAGAAGAATCAGGAGATTTATTTAGTATTGAAATTACATATTTAATACATATTTAATACATAAAACATATCTGGTTTATAATACTTTCTGTAGATAGATGTTTTAATCACTGTGGTTGTAAAATATAAGGGGGTCTATGATTAAATATGAACAACTTATAAAATGTACCATATGCTCTTTATGGAGTAAAGGGAGGGTTAGGCTGCATTTGGCCCATATCTGAATTTATGAAATAAATAAGGATCATTTTCAGCCTTAGCATACATTCTGATTTGAGCACATTTCTAGGGTCAACAGTCAGGGAGAAGAGCCTTAAGCAGGAGATATGGTCTCACAGAGAAGAAAGAAAAAAGTAGTTAGTCATGGTGAATAATGTAAGAATATATGAATTGACTTCCTAGAATATATGAAAGGTCTTTCTAGTTCATATTCTGTTTTAGACAGTGGATAAATCAGTAAAATTATTTGTTTGGAAAGCAAAATATTTAGAGTGATGGAATAACAAGAATGATAAAACAAGATGAAGAGACACCCACCTCAAGCATAAGTGCAAAAATGGGAAGGAGGAACTGAAGCACCACATACAGTCAGAAAACTATGACATTGCAGGAATAACCAAATTGTGATGGGAGAGTTCTCAGGGGAGAAGGGAAATATCCCTCTGAGAAGGAGCAGCTCAGATGTGGAGATGGGCAACAGGCTGGTCAGAGAAGAAGTCAGTGAAGGTGTCATCATGGTGGGACTGCACTGCAGCCACAGTACAGCTGAGAAAGTGGACAATGCTTCTAATTAAAAAAAAATCTTTAAACAACTTGAGGAAGTCTATATATCTTAGACTATTCCTTAAAGGGGCTTTAACCTCGCTGACACCCACTGAAAGACGAAACAGCAGTATGCAAGCAATCCAGGGAATTCCTGGAAGTTAAGAATTTTTCCTTAATACAGGCACTGGGTGGGCCAGCCAGAGTGGTGAACAGCTGGATTTGTTATGCAGAAATGAGGAAAAGTGGTTAAGGATGTGACTCTAAATGGCAGCCTTGTTTGTAGGGACCATGAAAGGAAGCTGAGGATTATGTAGGAGTAAGGAAGGCAACTACCAGAGCACAGACTCTGTTTTTCAGAAGAGCTGTTTTTGGATTATCAAAGATCTGGTAAGTGGGATCATTTGGAAAGAAAACTTCAGAAATAAAAACTTTGGAACAAAGGAAGTTTCTGAAAGCAACAGGTCATACAGTGACAGCAGGCACAGATAAAGTTGTGACCAACCAATGAACTCCTACACCCGAATCAGTCTCAGTGGAAATGAATACAGGTGATGTGTTAGTGAAGCTCAAGGAAGAATGTAGGGAGCTACCACAGCTGCTGCAAAGATAGTTTAACTTAACACAAAGAGGACCAGACTTTGTTTTAGGTAAATGGTTTAGATAAATCTGTTGAGTAATCAGCTGGTTGTTGGCTTTTCCAATGTTAGCAGTTTCCCAGAGTTAATTAAGAGTTTGAAAGTTTTCTCAAGTTAGACAGATCAGCAAGTGGGAAGTGTAGATGTGGCTCAGTCCAAGATGGAGTATAAAAGCTGAACAGCAACCAAATGAACTTTGAAGAGAGCAACAGACTACTGCTGACTTCAAGCTGCCTATTCCTTCCTGGTAATGGAAAAAAACCATTGTGATGGTGTGTATATACAGACAGGCAATGGGAATCACATTCACATCATGTTCCAAGTATATATTGCAAGTGTTATATTCTGCACAGTGTAGAGTACTGCAATGCCATTTTAGTCCATTGGTGTGTCACTCTGCCAAATCAAATCCCTTGTAATTTATTCAAATAAGTAAATGTGTTATCAAATATTAATTCCTCATGTCGAAGATCTTAATGAACCCAGTCAGAGAATATTGGACTCTGAGAAAGGTCCTCAATGGCATATTTACCTCAGCTTTCATTGATGTCTCCCAGGCCTCTGTGCTTAGCAAAAGTCTTTAAGAAGTTCAAGGAAAAAATTGTTACACTGGAATAAGTTCAGCCAGGAGGTTCACAAAGATTATGAGGGCCAGAGCACTTGCTCTGTGTGGAGATGCTGAGAGAGCTGAGCTGGTTTAGTCTGTAAAAGAGATGCTTTGAAGAAACCCAGCTGCAGCCCCTGTGCCAATGGGGAAGATGTTGAAGAGATAGAAACGAGTTCTTTGCATTAGTTCATGGTGGGAGGATGAGACCAAGGTTGTAAATCAAAACAAGAGAGGTTGAGAGCAAATATGAGGAAAAACCTTTTCACCATGAGGCCAGCCCAGCAGTAGAGTAAGTTGCATAGACAAGTTGACCTAGATCTATCTTTGAAGGTTTTCCAAAGTGCTGAACAAGCAGATTTGATCCCATACCTGGCCCTGCTGTGAGGCGGAGACCTCCTGAGGTCCTTTTCACACTCAGTGAGTCTGTGATTCTTTTCAGTACAGATACATTACATAATTACATAATTAAATAAAGCATGATACTGGACACACTGTTTCTAGAAACCTGAAGAGCATCCTGAGCCAGCAACTGAGTTTCTATTTTATGCTTAATAGTCCTTCTTCCATGAATTAGTCTGATTAAGCTCTAACTTCTGCCTCGAGGCTATTCTGTGGCAATAGCATCAATGGTGCTTGTAGTAACTTGCTTGCAACACGCTGTCCATCACCTTACCCAAGGCCCCTTTTGTATTGTTAGAAACGGTAATTAATTGTTCCTTATTCCTGGTCTCAATCTCATTTATGATTTCTTTGGTGGAATTTTTTTTCTCTTTTCTGCTCTCAGTCACCACAAAGTTGAAGAATCTTGATTTGTTCAATAGCTTTGAACATAACTCTGGTGATTCTCTGAACCTTTGCTTAGCTTTACCAGACCTTTTTTGAAAAGGTGCTGACGAGGACAACCAGATCTACCCATAGTGTTCAGGATTCGGCTGCACCATTAATGTACACAACAACATAATAATGTCTCCTGATTTTTTCTCTATCCTTTATTAATAATTTCTAGCTTTCTTATTTGTTTGGCACAGAACACTATGTTGTTGTGAGAGGTTTTCATACAATTATCCATAACAAAAATTTCTCCTCTGAGTGGTAATAGCTGATTTAGAAGCTATCACTGTGTGTACATACTTAGGCTTGTTTTTCTCCAGGTGCATTACTTTGCATTTATCAGCACTGGATTTTACCCACCACTTTATCACCCAGTCACTCAGTAATATCATGAGATTGTTTTCTAACTCTCTTCATCTGGCTCTGAATTTTAATACCCAGAAAAATATTATCAGGAAACCTGTCACCTCATTGTGTATCTTCTTTTCCAGACAAATGAATACACTGCATGACAAGGTCCCAATTTAGTACACCATTGTATTTCATTTGTAATTCCCAATCCCAGCTGCTCCTTTAATTTTCTTTTAACAGTGTCCCCCAAAATTCTGGCATCTCTTTGTGAGACAGGAGTTACAAGAGGTTTTTTGCTCCCAGAAAAAAGTTACAATTATGGTTGTCAACATTACAGTAGCATCTATAAAGGATCTCACAAAGCCACTTTGTTTAACAGCACTTGTTTACTTTTTCCCTTATATCAGTCTTTCCTCCTCTCCCATTTATCAATCAATTTTGCCCTGCTGTTAGGGTGTTCTCTAGAGGGTGCTTCTCCTATCAATTTTCAGATTCTTTCTATTCCCATACCATTTTAGCCCCACCTTATTTTTAGACTTCTGATATTTATCTAGATGTCTAGACATCTTACTCTGTTTCCCTGTCTTTATGTGTCTTGTTTACAAAGGTCTTTATTTGTTGAGAAAGCACTTTGACTATATTTTATGTGAATTTTATTTGCACCTGACGCAGATGTGGCAGGTGAGATGTATTGAGTTATTATAAACCATAGGATACTGCAAGCACGCTTCCATGTGCAGCTGGGGGTATCACACTTCTTGAAAGATAACTCCTGCCAGCTCTTTCCTTTCTCTGCTCCCTGAGAGTCTGTCTCTGCATTGCTAATTCCTTGGACTTGTCTTACCCATGCAAATGGCTTCGTAACATATACAATAAAAATACTACAAACAGATTTATTGAAGAATTTTTAAATTCTATGGCCAATTCTGCTACCTATAGGCAATGGACTGGACTGGAATTGCACAAGTTGAAAACTGCCTCCTCTGTTAAAATATAGCATTATATTGCAGTATGTCTTATTTTCTACTTCAAGATTACACTAAAACCTTTCTATATATAAAATAATTTTATGTTATCATTTCCATACTCAGTGAATACTCAAACCGTGCAAGGGCACCCAGACTTTTCTGGTTTGCTCTGGGGAAAAGGATATATAAAAGATAAAATGACCGTTAGAGAATGACAGGAACTATCTTTATCTTCACCAGTCAGGGATCCTATTGACCTTTAGGAAGAGCAAAATTAGATTATTCTCTAACAAGAGAAAAATAAGATTCATTCTATCACAATCCAAGCATCCAGCTTTCATTTGCAGCAGATTTAGAATTCTTGCCCCTAAATTGAATTAAATAGAATTCATAAAGCAAATGCTCAGAGTGGAAGCCATCATTTATAATCATATATGGGAATACTCACTGCATTCAGGCCCAATCTTTTGGGACTAAAAATGACCATGAAATGGGCAGCTCCATGCTTAGTAACATATCTTTTCCCCAAACAGATACCTCCTTCCACTGCTATTAAAAACAAAGTATTTAGAAGAAAGAGATACTGTCTCAGAGCACAAAATATTTTACATATTGTAAAATAAGACTAAAATTACATACTAGAAGCATTTTTATAATGTGGGAAAAGCTCATGAAACTAAATGAAACAGGGAAAATAATTTCCAGAAAATCTTTTTATATTTTCTCTCCTAAAAGCTCAAGTTTTTTCATGAAAATATATTAAAAATATTCAGGAAAAATAAAACAGATAATCTGCAATTCAGAAGTGTTTATAAAGTGCAGTTTGTAAAATATTTCTGAAGATAAATTAAAAGCCCAGCTCTGGAGTCAAAAGATTTTTTTTTTTTCAGGGAGAGGAAGAATAAAAATTATTATTATCTCAGATTTACTATACTGATGCTTCCAGTTTTAATCAGCAATTACTGTGTTTAAAAAGAAGTACAAACAACAGAAAGTAAATTATAATCCGCACTTTACAGAACATGTGTATTTGATGGGAGGATTTCAAATATATGTAACAGAAAATAATCTCTATTAAGTAACTAGCATTGTAAAAGTCCATGGTTGTTTTTTCAAATGTTGTCCATAGAGAACAAGAAAACTTTTATGTAGAAATTTGTTACAAAATCTATGTGGCAAGAATACAGTTATACAGGACACAAGTTGCCTTCCTGTGGTATGATTGGCAGAAAGCTAATCTACACTTTCAGAAAGGAGCTCAGAGGCAAATTTTTTAAAGAACTGTTTATATCACTTTAAGCAGTCAATAATAATTACATCACAATTACATTATATACTATGATTTGAGACTATAATGTGTAATCTCATCTAATCTGTTAAATTATTTTTTCCAATCAAGATCTTAGTGTTAGATATCCTTATGAGTATGTTTGGATATGAATAAAATCATTCCATACAGGAATTATTAACATAAGTGATAACAATAATTATGCATTCCATATTAACAATGAGGAACAATTGGGGGAGATTAAGTTTCTGTACAGACAGATTTGATGGATGCTTATTTAACATTATATGCCAGAATACAATACAATACAATACAATATAATACAATAGATTATTTCAGTTGGAAGTTACCTACAACCAATCATCTTGTCCAGCTGCCTGACCACTTCAGGGCTGACCAAAACTTAAGGAACATTATTAAGGGCATTGTCCAAATGTGTCTCAAACACAGAGAGGCTTGAGGCATTGACTGCCTCTCTAGAAAACTTGTTCCAGGGTCTGACCATCGTCTCGGTGAAGAAATGCTTCCTAATGTCCAGTCTAAACCTCCCTTAGTGTAGCTTTGTCCCATTCCCACAAGTCCTATCACTGGATAGCAGGGAGAAGAGATCAGCACCTTCTCCTCCTCAGGAAGCTGTAGAGAGAAATGTGGTCATCCCTCAGCCTCCCTTTCTACAAACTTGACAAACATAAATTCATCAGCGACTTCTCACAGGCCTTCCCTTCCAGCCTCGTCACTAGATTTGATGCCCTCTTCTGGATACATTCAAGAATCTTCATGTCCTTCTTAAATGCTGGGGTCTCGAACTTCACACAGTTCTCAAGGTGGGGCCCCACCAACACTGAATACAGTGGGATAATCACCTCTTTTGACCAGCTGTATTTGATGCACCCAAGAACGAGGTTTGTCTTCTTGCCTGCAGGGCCCACTGCTCAGACTGACTGCTCAGATTTCCACAGAAAAACCTTTTCTCCTTCCAGTAGACTTTTCAACACTTAGATGTGTTCCTTCACAGCTGGCATGCACTACAGCTCTCCTGGTAAAGGCTGACACAAAGGAGACTCATGGAGTCTTTACAACTGCCTGAAAGGAGGTTCTAGCGAGGTTGTGGGGTCAGTCTCTTCTCCCAGGCAACCAGCAACAGCACAAGAGGAAATGGCCTCAGGCTGTACCAGGGGAGGTTCAGGGTAGACATCAGGAAGAATTTCTTAACTGAAAGGGTTGTCAAGCTTTGGAACAAGCTGCCCAGGGAAATGGTGGAGTCACTATCCTGGAAGTGCTCAAGAAGCAATGGGGTGTGGCACTTAGTGCTATGGTTTAGTTGACATGGTGATGTTCAACCGAATGTTAGACTCATGATCACTGAGGTCTTTTCCAACTCTAACAATTCTATGATGCTAGAGAAATACAGCAGTAGAAAAGACAGCATTTGTACTATCAGCAGAAATCAGTTAATTGAGTTGATGCTGCTTATTGAAATATGTCTAAGACTCTTTTTTTAAATAGACCCTTTGGTGTCACCCTCACACTTATACAGACTCTGTGCTGAAAGTCTGCCTGATAACATAAAATTATGCAAAATTATATAAAAGTTCTCTTAATTTCACTGTAAGTAAATCAGGCACATAATTTAGCTGGCTGTCTTTGCCAGTGTAAGCGTGTTTTGATCGTCTTGCTTGAAGGGTCACCAATAAGCAAGGAGCTAAGAGACTTTTAAGTTTGCATTGTGATCCAACCAGAATACCTCTGGGCTGTTTTCCCTGATATTTTGAAACTTCTAGCAAATGATCAAAGAAACAGCCTGTTGGCATAAGAGGGAATGCTGTGACTGATAAACACCTAAATCTGTGGACTCTGCCAGCCTTACAAATCAGAAAATGGTTTCCTTCACAAATCAGTAAGTAAAATGAACATTGCTAAATGTGCTTAGTGAGGATAATAGTGTTGCTCTTTGTCTTCTCATATTTAGTCCTATTAGCCATATTGAATCATCTGTTGTAAACAACATTGCATTGGACAGGAGAGAACAAGCATATGAAAGTAAACATAAAATAGCATTTTTGAAAAACCAAAATTTAAAATGTTTGAGAAACAATGATGCTGTAACCTGGTTAAAAAGGAGACCAAACAACAGCATTCATCCCGCTGGAGTTTTATTTCATTTTCTTTTCACAGAAGCGATTACATAAAACTATATAAGATAACACAAGAGAGTTTTTCCAAAGAAACAGACATCATCTAAGCACAACCCCCAAGCCCTTAACACATTTGAATGATATTAATTGCCATAATGACTTCTGTTTCAGAGTTACATTCTCTGTGTTCTCCTGACCTATGCTGTTATTCTCTGTGATAACCAAAGCTCACATTAAGCAATTAAGTCCTGAGAGTCAACAGCCAAGAGTTTCATTTGATGCCTTGGATGAAATTATCAACACTGCACTGACACAAACTTCTGCACAAAATTCTGTACAACTATCCAAACAATCTCACACCATTTCTACCAGTCTGTTTAAGATTCAGGATTCCTCCTCTACATACCATTTACGGGCAATAAAAAAACAGAAATGTACTGTTCAAAAATAGTGTTTGGCAACTACAAACATTTTAACTTCAGATTTCCCCTCAGATCTCTTGGTTGTTTACCAAGATGAGTATTCTACGGATGTATTTTAATATCAATACAATAAAACTGATGGATCGAGTAAACAGCAAGCCACAAATTTTTTTACACAGTTCTCTTTTACAATATATTTCTACACTCTTTTTCTGTTAAAGTTTGCATTTGGGTGCTGACTACATCTTTGCTGTGACAAACTCTCTCCTTCATGTAAATTTTTCTTTCACAGAATTTTTTTTATTGCTTATTTATCTTCCTTTTATATTTTTTCCCCTTTCCTAAACTGCCAAAATCTTTGATATAACTTGTGGCACTTCCTTGCTGTATCTTTGTAGTATGTTCTTTGTAGCAACTGAACCAAGATCTCCGTGCTTTGGGTGCCTGTCAAAAGTGATCTGGGAATTTAAAATCAAAACAGCACTGCAATCCCCATTTGTTGAGAAGCTGATGACTTTTCCATTCCCAAATTCTACAGTGAGGTACTGACAACACTCTAGTTACCAAAGGTTTTCCTTCTGCTACATAGCTATGTGGAATTTGGTTGTCTGCCCTATCATGAGGGAGTTTTGCCTACTGTGAGATAGTGGATAGAGTGCTCCATCCTCCCCCTCATCCCTTTGCTACCATTCCCTGTGCCCATAACTTATCTACAGGAGTAAGCAAGTCTATTATGTTTCATCTCTGCAACTCAGACACTGTCTATCTACTCCCAAATGTCTCTGTTGGATCACCAACGCTGCAGTAATCCTTCCAAGCCTTGCTTCAGATACTGTAGCCAATGGACTATCCACATCCTGTGTAGGTACAAAAATGTGGCTCAATATCAGGTAGGTACTGGAAAAGGGAAGGTGAACAGGGTTGGAGCTTTTGTTCCCTTATTAACAAGCTGTCTCTTAAATCTATTTCAAGTTATGGAGATTTTTGTATTTTTGTAATTCAGTTGTCAAACAGACCCAGGTATATGATCTGCAGGCACAGTAGCAGTACTGCAAGATTACATCTTATTTGGACTTCCACTAGGGCAAGATTTCTGCACTGAAAATATTTGTATTCCAGTCCTATATGAGAGAAAGTAGTAAATTATGCACCTACAGTGGTTTCAAAATATTAAAAAGTACTGAGTATTGCCAACAATTTAAAGGAAGTACAATAATCTACATTAAGTAAAGTCCCATTTTATTTGTTGAAGTTATGAAGTTCTGGCCTAGCTCTGAATGATAAAAATAAAAATAACTTATTTAAAAATAAATTAAGAAGTATATCTATATCCACAACTTGTGTAAATAGCTCATCTAATGGAAAGAAAATGAATGTGCAGTGAAAAATCATTTACAAAGACTGCAAGGGATTAAGGGGATTCACAACTAACAAGAAAATTGGGAGTTTATGCCATGAGCTAGTTCAATCCCTCTGGCAGAGGCTTTATTTCTGTAAACAAAAGGAACTCAAAAGGCATCAGTTTTAGGTTTTGGGTATAATTTTTATGCACTGAAAATTAGCCATCTCACTGTAGTTTTAGCTCCTCATCTGACATAGCAAAGCCAAACAAGACAATAATGGTCCTTCTATTATGTGCTTCAATTCTAATTACAAAAATTATCTGATAAGCCTAGTTTTCTGGGGACAAAATATTTGGAAACAGAAGATCTTGGGTAAACTGATTCAATATAGGACTGAGGGCAGAGGATTATAAGAATATTATATACTGTGATATGCATAAACCCCAGGAGGGCATAGCACTGTCATGAACATGGCAGGCAAAGAGTAGCTCTATGGTAAAATATATTTTATCAACTTGAGAAAACAACTGAGGGATTTTAAAGAATTTGCAATGATTTCCAATATATCTCTCAAAAACAACAGGGGCTATCAATTCTCAGACTCTGCAGGAAAGTTTTTGTAGCTAATCATTCTTATTTAGAATCATACAGAAAACCTCCAGGTTTTTTTTATCAGCTCCATGTTTAGCATGGGTTGAAAAACAGGATTGAGTAGGATGTTTTTACTTTTTCTCTTAGAAAAGAATAATTCTTATATTTCTGAAGAACAGAAAAAGTATATAAAGCTTGCTATGATTCATATTTCTTCCAACACAAATCACATACATAGGCTCCAAATTCCAGGTTTAAG
Source organism: Leptocoma aspasia (assembly GCA_013399835.1). Taxonomy (NCBI): domain Eukaryota; kingdom Metazoa; phylum Chordata; class Aves; order Passeriformes; family Nectariniidae; genus Leptocoma; species Leptocoma aspasia. The sequence continues at coordinate 404,926 of VXAX01004648.1, read as the reverse complement.
CAACAGGTTGTACTATAAAATATTCACTAAGGGATGTTAGGAGCAGCCACCACCTCCAGCAGCCCTGGTCCAAGACTCCCTCCTGTCCAGCTGTCTGGGGATCTGGGTCTCTGCTTGGGCTGGCAGACACAGCTGCCGCTTTCCCACTTGCATGTCTATCCAGTAGGAAAGCTGAGCATATGTCCCAGAAAAACAAACACAGAAACACACACACATAGGACATAGACACAACTAGCTACACAGAGAGGGTGCTGTCTTCAACCATGCCTACATATAGGATTGACATAAGAGGTAAGCCCAGAGAACCCTATCTACTCATTCTCTTGGGCTGGCAGAGACAGGAGGTGACTTACGCAGGAACACATGACACTTTCCTGCTCCATGAGGCATCAACTCACTGGTTCAACTCACTGCTTGGTGCAAACCAACACAGACGCGTGCCAAGCATCATATCATAGAACCAGAGAATATACTGACTTGGGAGGGACCCCTCAGAATCATCAAGTCCAAATCCCAGTCACTTGTGGTGTCCCTCAGGGATCAGTGTTGGGCCCAGTCCTGTTTAATAGCTTTATTGATGATCTGGAGGAGATGATTGGGTCCAACATTAGAAAATTTGCAGGCAATATCTAGTTGCGTCAGAGTGTTGGTCTGCTGGAGGGTAGAAAGGCTTTGCTGAGGGATCTGGACAGTCTGGATTGATGGGTTGAGACCAACAGCATGAGGCTCAATAAGACGAAGTTTTTGGCCTACAGTTGAGCCACAACAACCCCATGCAGAGCTACAGACTGCGGGCAGACTGGCTGGACAGTGGCCAGGCAGAAAGGGACCAGGGTGTGTTCGCTGAACATGAGCCAGCTGTCTGCCCAGGTGGTCAAAAAGGCCAATGGCATCCTGACCTGTGTCTACAATATTTTGGCCAGCAGGATCAGGGCAGTGGTAACATGTCAGAAGCATAGTGGGGCTGCACCTCAAGTGGTGTGTCCAGGTTGGGAGCCCTCAATTCAGGAAGAATATTGAGGTGCTGGAGTTTGTCCAGAGAAAAGCAACAAAGTTGGTGAAGGGTCTGGAGCACATGTCTTCTGAGGAATGGCTGAGGGGACCAGATCATTTAGTCTGGAGAAGTGGAGGCCCAGGAGTAACTCTCTGAAACTGCCTGAAAGGAGGTTGTAGCCAAGTGAGGATTGACCTCTTCTCCCAGGCAACCAGGGACAGAACAAGAGGACACAGTCTTAAGCTGCCCCAGAAGATGCTTAGATTTGACATTAGGAAGAAATTCTTCACAGTAAGGGTGATTAGACATTGGAATGAGCTGCCCAGGGAGGTGATGGAGTCACCATCCCTGGAGGCACTTATTGCTGTGGTCTACTTGCCATGATGGGGCTCAGACAAAGGTTTGACTCAATGACATTTGAGATATTTTCCAACATAATTGTTTCTGCGATTCTGTGGTCCCTCCAGGGCTTGGGTCATCAGAGTGTGCAGATAGAAACCAGCAAAAGGCTACTAGAAGACAGGAAACATGAGGGGTGGTGAAACTGTCATATGATTTTGGGAGCTGGATTTTAAGGCTCAGGTATCAGAATGCAAATAAATTAAATCTTGCCTAATGAACACCTTGCATATAATAATTGGGCCATTTTCTGAGAAAGCAGCAATAAACTACTGTACAAGTCAGATAATTATCTTATCAAGTGAGTGAAAAGTTCACACTGATGGCTGAACCAATTATGGACTAATGTGCATTTAAGAATCTTGTGACACAAGTACATCAATGATTTGTTTTAAACAGAAATTGATGCCATTACAAATCTTCTGAGCCCCGTGCAGCTGCAAGCTTTGCAATAAACACAGCTCTGCAGTCCTGTAGCTATCATTTGAAAAAGAGGCTCTTTTTTTGGGAAGAAATCCTTGTGATTGGAAAGAATACATGTGTGCTGCGGCTGACAGCAGCAGGTAGCATTAAGCCCTTCTCCTCCTGGTCTTACAGTCCTTGTTGCAATCATGGATAATATCACATACTGATGCCAGTGGTGCTCATCACCTACAATGAAAGCCACAGGTGCATTGCAACAGAGGAATTAGATGGCCCCAACTGAGAAAACCTACCTCTTCAACAAAGTAAGGGTGGAAAGGTTATGTTTTACCCTCTAAAAGAGGAATAGAAAGGAAAGGAAAAAGGAAAAAGGAAAAAGGAAAAAGGAAAAAGGAAAAAGGAAAAAGGAAAGAGATATTGTCAGCAAGGATTCACTCATCACTTTGCTGTTTGCCTATAACACTACACTGTAATTCTGATTTAAGAAGTCACATCTGCCTTCTCTATCTAGTGCCAAATTAGTTACAAACATACCTAATTGTAGTGATGTAACTCTTAATGGGTTTGTGGCTTTTAAGCAGCTGAAATTATCTGGTGTTATAATAGAGTTGTGGTCCCACACACTGTTTTGTCTTCCTCCACATACTGAATTTGTTGTTTATTTATTTACCTAAGGGATTGCAGTGAGAATATTTGCAAAGGGGCCAGCAAACCATTGTGTCAGCACTATGATTAGGCTGACAAAAGGGAAGCAAGTGGTTCAAAGTAGAAAGTGAATGGAAGAACTCTGCTGCCTGTTTTCACAACCAACAGTGATAAGAAGGATGGTATTTACTGCTATTCAGACAAGGCAATATTAATTTCTTTGTATTGAGAGCATGGACTTCAAAGACATCAGCTGAGCATGGATACACACATTTGTAAAGATCATGTTTCTTTACCTCAGCCATTGTTTAGAAAAACATCAGAAAGGTATGATTAGAAATAGCTCTTAAAAGATTGAGAGACAGTTTAGAAATTAAATTAGCCTCCAGTTTTCAATCAAAGGCACTCTGTATCAAATCCTTTCAATCAAATGAACTCTTACATTCCTATGGCAGAACCAGACTGTGGAGTTGCCAGAGGTAAGCTGCAGCTACTGCTGTTTGCTTATGAGATTACTAGGCTGTGTGCAACATTTCTGAAAATCAGGTGTCCTCAGTGAAAGTTGCACTGCAGCCCCACTTAAATCTACTTCTGCAGCTCTCAACTTCATGCCTTTGCTTCACCTGGTGCTGGAATAATATCCAAAATTCAAACAGCAGGTGTATCACTTATTTGTTCTTTCATATCATTGGTACCTAGACTGTTAAATGTGTTTAGTTGAAGGAGTAGAGAATAACATATGCACTCCTAAGATTTGACATGCCCTTTCAACTACATAAGGAGACAGACTGAATCACAAATACTTCTGAACAGCTTGTTCCCAGTGCCAATATTTGTTCACAGTGGGAGAGGTATCATGACTGTGACAGAGTTCATGGTCACTTTCAGAATAAACAGATTCTCACGAGAAACAACTTTGGAGAAAACATTTCATTGTCAAAAACACCTGTGTACTGCTGCCAAGACACTTTGCATCCCAAAGTGGTGCTCCTGGAAGTGACATTTAGCTTGAGAGACCCCACTTTTACTTTCTTCTGGTGTGCAAATCATGGTGTTTCCTGCTGGTTGCCAAGCTGCAGATGGCTATATTTGGATAACTGTGTCTTTTTTAGAGCACTGATCTTTCTGTTATCAGCATTGTTAATACAAATTACAGAACAATCCTTCATATTCACTGAGAGTCACGAAGGGAATTATATGAGAAAATGAGACCAAAATTAAAGTTTAAATACAATAAAGTACTAAAAACACTTCTTGAACAATGTTTATTATGTTGAGAATATGGCAAAGAACATATATATAGTCACTGTATTAGAAATACAACTTTATAATTAATCTCATGAATAATATGCTAAACACAATTAATTTTCTAATGCCCTCTCATTTTCATTAGAAACAGACTTTCAATACTTGAGTGCTGTAATTAAGGTAAATGTGTTTTTAAGGTAGGTAATCCCCTTTTGTTTATGCCTGCTAGGTACATATTGACTCTTCCCATCTGTATTAGCACACAAGCACTGTATTTTAATTAAGTAAATAGAGTTTCCAATTAGCAAGCTGTAATACTTCACATGTTTAGCCTAAGCATTTGAAGTTCTCCAGGAATGTTTTTTTTTATCATTCAAGTTAGTTTTGCATACATGTCATTTGCAATTAGGCAGCTCAACTAAGAGTTTACCCAACACTCACTCAGTGACTATGTGCAAGTCGACTGAAATACTTATTTACTTTTGCTATTAACAAAGGAAGAAACCATTTATTGAAATCAGGAACTATTCAAAGATCCTAACATGCCAAATTATACACTGAAATGCAATTGAATTATATATTTATTAAATAACTTCTGATATACTTGGAAGCAATTGCTTCCTTGGATCCTACTACAAGAAAATATTTCAGCAAGAAGTGTGGTTTTCAGCTCTGTTATCCATAAGGAAACACAGCTGTCATCAGTCAGCAAAGATCTGCCTATACAGGAATCCCCAAGTGCTGAAAGACTTCTATAAATTATCCATAATGTACTGTGAGTTCACTGCACTGTTGCCTGGAAACCCAAAGCTTAGATCTGACTCATCTGGGAAAAATGTTAAAAATAGCAGCAGACACACTTGTCAGAGTCACAGTTAGGATTAACTTTAGTGTGTCTGGGATGCCCTGGCCGTCACGACTTTTTGCAATTTCCTATGGACAGTATTAAATAGTCAAGAAAGCTCAAAAGTGTTCAGAAATTTTCAGGAATGTTCAGATGAGACCACCCTTCCATTCTAAGTTGGATTTTCCACAATTCCAATGGGAAAAGTGAATATGTGAGTAAAGACACAGAGATTTGGAGTAATTCTTTGTTTTCTATTGCCATTTTGAAGTTAGACATTCTTCTAGCTCAGATGATTGATATTAATTTCCTGATAGACACAGCACATTTATTTATCTTCTGAAATTTGGTTTTAATATATATTGAGGAATGAGAAAGTTAGCATAAACTGTCTTACAATTTCAAAATGTTCCTTTTTTTTCTACAGTAATGTGCAAAGAGCACAGAAGATTAAGTTATGGAACAAAATAGATCCTACTTTCAATCTTTGTATAGTAAATAAAGGAAATAAAATATTAATCTATTACACCTGCTTGTAGAAGAGAGCAATAAACTTGATAAATTGTAGTACTTCATCTGTTTTACTTTCTTTTTCCCCTATGACACATGGTCAAATAAGAGAATTATAAACATTTTTAGAACAACAACACAGAGTCACACTCTTGTAACACATTCTCCTTCTCTCTCTAAGGTTGACCCTGCACCAGTAATCTTAGACCCAATGAGATGTGGCTTATATTCCTAGCTGCTTACTTTAAATTACTAACAAACCGACACACACAGATTAGGGTATTATCTGAGATTGCAAAGCCTCCATTCTATGGCGTGGTGAGCAACATATGGAAATTACTATTTCACTTCTTACTTTTGAATCAATTCTGCTATTGCTCATATGTGCATAGATGCTTCTTCAAAATCTGATAAAAGTAAGTAAATTGAGCAGAATGTCAGATATGGTACTCTGACTTTATAAGTTTAAAATTTAGATTATTGTTGAATAATGAAATGTTTCCATATACCTAGTGATAGTAGCTTCTTACTTCCAAATGTATTATGACCTCAGAATTCTGCAAAGGAAAATAAAAACTTGGCAAAGGAACAAGGATGACTGATTGGCATAAGCTTTAGAAACTGCTTAAATACACATATCTGGGGAAGAAATCCACAACACTGAGTGAATATGTGCCTGTCTATATACGGATAATCACTTCCACAAATATAGCACTAGGTTGGTATAGGCACCATCTTCTAGATTAATCATAACCATATAACACAATGAAAACTTGGTCAGTGAGTCCATTTAACCCACTGATGGGTTAAATGGACATATTTAAGCTAGTTTATATTTAAACATATTTAAGTGAGGTCTCCTTCTATGTGATGGTTACTATTTTAGTGTTTTCAATTTGAAAATGTAAATAAAAACCCATGACTAAGTTAAGCCACCTGGATGTAATAATCATTCATTTCAAACGAAACGTCCTGTCTAATACAAAATATATCTCAAAGATACGGTGTTTCACATATCAAACAACAGGATTTGTAGAAGTGTCAATGTTTCTGTGACCTAAATGTAGAGGTGAAAAGATTACCTTTGCAATATGAAAAGCCAAGACAGCAAAGTCCTGGCAGAAAATGCTAATTTTAAGTCCCAGGATTTGTTATGAAGGACATGAGGACAGGAGCTTCTGGCACCACTCTCTTCTCAGTAATTAGAATATTAGCTAATAGTAACTGTTTATAATGTCATAATGACAGACAGTAGTAGCACTTGGATCCCACACAGCCTGAGCTTTACAGTTGACCTCCATCCAGAAACAAACTGGCAGTCACTGGAGATCAATGTTGCACAAACACAAAATACTACCTATGTAGGCAACTGTATTCTGTTGACACTCCCATTTCCATTTCAGCCTATAGACCCACACAGAGTACACTATAGCAATTTTATCTCAAACTCACAGAGATATAGATTTCCATGGCAAAGGGTACCTTGAAGTAAAAAGGTTTTGCTCTCCTTGTCAGTCACAGCTATTATTAGCTGCATTTCAGACAAAGGCACAAAGGCACATGCTGTAGTGATACACCTTGGATAGGCCTGCATGGGGATCCCCAGGCTGGCTCTCAATCAGTTAGGTTCAGAACTGGAAGCAATGTAGCTACAGTGCACAGACTAATCCACCTCCTATCCAGGGGCTATTCACAACCATATTTATTGGGCAGTCAACACGATTTTGACTACTTTGGCTACACCACAGTGCAGATTAACTAGTTCACTTAGAACAAGCTGTATTGTTGGTAAAATGTTGTTTTGGATGGAGAAATCAAGCCATTTATTATGAAAAATGGCCATTTGAAAAACATGGTAATGCTGGCCTACCTAATCCATCTGGTTGTGCCCCATCAACCAACTCTTAAATTGCAAAAGACACAGTGGTGGAATATTCCATATAGGTAGGAAAGCTGTCAAAGAGTAATGATCAATTTATTATGCTAGATTTTAGACAATTTGAAAATAACAAAGAGCCTCACTCTGTATAAGAGGTGGGCTTATTTTCATGACCTGTTCCAAGGTATTGACAAAACCAAAAGCATATAATTACTGTACCCTTGCATAAGGTTATACTATTTTTTAAGCAAGAAGTAGGAGAAAGAATCATTGTTTCTAGAGGTGTGAGGTGGTTTTTTTGTGAGTCTCGTGGTTCACATATGACCTTTAAAATGTAAATACATACCTTCAGCTGGGGTAGCTGGCTGAGGTCTGGATGATTTAATTTAAAATAGTTTTATGCATTTAAGCATATAACCTGTATTCACCTATTTGTCTGTTTGTCTGTCTGTCTGTTGATGTATTCTTCGGCTGTGCAGAATCTCAAAATCAAAGAAAGATGGATCTATTATGTTAAAGAGACATCACTCTCTGAAACATTCACTTGCTATCCAAATATCACATGCACTACATGCCATGCAAAGAGCTTCATCTATTTGTCAGAATAACACACTCCTCACATTAAGCAGAATAATCTACATTAGTTGAAATTAATCACTGCATCCGGTTCTTTTACTGCCATGAATAAAACCACAGGGAAAAATTATTCCATGGCAGCTCAGTATCTTGCAATGGCCTCTTGATAATGTTTCCTTTCTGGCATAAGAAACACGGACCTTTGATTTTGCTTGAATCCTTTAGCCTGGTGAACAGGTTCTGTTTTGCTTTTGTTTAGTATTATACTCAGCAGTTTTCTTTAGTATTATACTCGGTATACTTGACAAGAAACAGGTATCATTTGCATTCTTGAGAAATACATAGGAAAAAACACTAACATTCTTTTAAATATACACAGTGTAATTTGATTTTTTTTTTGGTAATGTAACTTTTTGTCAGTTTTATTTTTCACAGCATAAAGATAAATTAACATAATGTTTTATCTTCCATACTTTCTCTTTTGACTGCAAGTAGAGAATATGGATAGTGTTTTTAATAAAATTAAAGCTATTAAAATTAAACTACTATTCTATATGGAAAATTTTTGACTTCAAACTTTAGGACACTTAGGAATTGGACTATCCATTTTGAAATGGATATTTTTCTTACCCTAACAATTTTAAACAAATTCAACAAATAAATAATGTCCAATTCTTCAGCTACTTTAATTTATAATATAAATTTAGCAGAAAAATCTTTTCCCAGCTTTTGAAATGGAGCAGGGGCTGATGCTTTATTTTGCCTCTTTCTAAACATGTTCATGGAGGAATGAAGATACAGATAAATAATAAATGGTAGCTAAATAATAAACTAAGTGAGGAATCCCATTACAGAATTTCTGCCTGTCACAAAACACAACTCCAGTTCTGTGCTGCAAACGTGGATGACTGCAAGAGACCTAGGTGCAACTGGGAAGATGACTCACAAGTTTGCACATCTTAGAGTGTTTGAAGACTGAGTCCTATAGGCTACAATAAAACATTAAGATCTGGCCTTAAATGTCAGAGTGAATGCCATGCTAGAGCATAATCTTATAACTCCTATGATTAATTTTATAGCCTTCTGAGGAGACAAAGCTGCCGTTCCACTACAAAGAAAAGCTGCAGAGGCAGTGGATGGAACTATTCCAGTTCTAATTAACCTGCCTAAATGCTAATTTAGGCAGGGGAAGTTTTATTTAATCATTCAGGTTTGCAAATTATGGCTATGAATGAGATCCAGAGAGCCCATTTAAGTGCTTAAAAGAGTGAGTCATGTATTCTCAGAAAGTCTGTTCAGAAAGCCAGACATCTCCATCTGTAGCCAGCCAGACTTTCAGCATCTATCACCTACGTTGTGAATCACAGACACTCCCAATGCACCTTGCATAAGTATGCAAAGACACTAACAGTGTAGATGTGATACATTGATATAGTTATATCTAAACTCTATCTGCTTCCCAAAATAATCCTTCTCACTGGACATTTTCAAGCCTTCCTAAAATGCATGAAAAGTAATAAGCCCAACAGAAAGTGCCGCCTTACTGGCTAGTGTTCTGGTCATGACAGGAATTTTTCAGGGAAGAGGAGATATGTATTCCACCTCATGTTTCATATTGCATGGATCCTGGTCACCAGAAACAACCATGGGCACTAGAACAAAACATTAGTGCAGAAAGTGGAGTTTTTTCCCCCAGGGAACAGGCCAGCTCTAAGGTGGGGATAACACTTGTACTTTTCTGTGTCCTTCATGTTCCCTGATGAGGTTAATATTTCCCAGCTTTGTCACAAAGATCATGGAGGAGACATCTGGCTGGTGCAACTGAAAGTTGCTGCAGCATGCAGCACGCCTGGATAATGCCTCCTGCACCACTCTGCTGGGGCCCACTGCCCACACAGGAGGCTCCCAAAGACACCTTCTCATGCTAAATGCCTATGTTTTCTCCTATAGCTGTCATTATAACAAGGGAAATATGCCTAAAGTAACAAGTGAGTTGTTGGGTTTTGTGATCTTTGTTCTCCCATTCATTTTTTCTTTCTTGTCTGCTGTTACTTTTGAGATTTTATTAAACTACACATTTGCAGCAAATAATGATTATATTTTATATACCAGGATTCTGTCTCATACTATGAGACTTGGAGAGAAACCAAGAAAAATGAGTATTCCTGTTTATATGTAAGAAGCTCCATCTGCTTCCCTGACCTTTGAAGAGGTTTGAGGTATAGGCTGGTGCATGAGCTCTTAACATTTCTGGCCATGTTGCAGCTTGGAGAAATGACAGGCTGATCTTATTGTACTGGGTTGTAACTTTAAATAATTTGCAGGACAATTGCAGTCCATATATTTGATCTTTTATCTCATTGTGGACTTAAAAAAATAAATATTCTTTTATTTTTTTTAATAACATCACATCACCGTAGTAGATCAGATGAACAGTCTACCAAGTCTAATATTTGACATCTGTCTCTTAAAATTTGAAAAAATACATATATGTGTACATATGCATATGTTTGGATGGGGGGGTGAGTGCTTCTTTTAGTGTAAACTTACTGTGTAAACATATTACACCTGTACAACAGTTTTAAATACTCTGCACTTATCTAAGACTTGTCATCAGTTTTATGGGATTACAAACCCAGATGGAGAAGGCAAATGTGTAAAGTAGTAGAATATTCTGAACCATTTTATTTTCTGTGATTTTTTAAATTCAACTTACCACTATATATATATCTCCCTGTCTAAAATCAATAAAAGCCATACTAGTGGAGAAGAATCTGGGTGACAAATAGACTTTTCAAAGTAGTTAGAAGTGGGAAGTTATGTTTTTCGTAGACTCTAGTTTAGGCTTAATAGTATTTGGTATCTTTAGCAATTATGGGTAATAAAACTACTAATTTTATTAGATTAATAAAATCTGATTCTTCAAAAAATCATTGACTAGACCATAATAAGATCACATATATGGATCTAACTTATATGGATCTAAGGTGATGAATATTTGCATATTAGGAAGTAAAATCATTACAGCAATTGTGTTATGCGTAGCCATTTCCAAAAAGATGGCTTTGCTAAAGAAAGGGAACATAGAACACACCCTCTCAGCATGACATGCTGGCAATGAAGGCTAACACAGTCAAAGCATGACTAAATTGGGGAGCTTGGATCTGGAATAAATCCAGAGAAGAGTGCTAACAAATACTAAAAATGAATCTGTGGATTACTCTATTCAGTTCTGACAGTCACATCTTAGAAAGAGTGTGGAAAAATGAGGTGACCTTCAGCAAAGAACAAGACAGATTTTAAATTCCTCTCTCCTCCAAGGCAATGAATCTCGCACTTGTACCTGCACAGGCTTGCCATGTTAAGGGATGTACCACTCACAAACATTACTCTAGTCATAAAATGAGGCAGATACTTTTCAAGTCTAGTTCTGATATTTTATTCTATGACTTCCTGTGGCTATGAATTCCATACACTGAAAATAGATATGTCCATAAATCACCTTTATAGCCATTGTTGAAAACTAGGTGTTTAGGGAGTTTTCAAAATACAATCTTTTTCCTGACATATGGTAAGAGCTCCATTGTGCACAGGGAATTTGATAGACTTTAAGACTTGCAACAGGAAGTATTAAAAACCATAATAACTGCAGTGAATCTACCCAGATTCTTCTAAATGAAAATGAGCTAGAATACCTCTCACCTCTTTGGAAAGGCCATTAAATATATTTTTATTGGATATCTGGTAACAGTTACCAATTTTTAATATGCTATAATGTTAATATGGGTGTGCCCTCACAATTATAAATTATATAAAAATGAGTTATTTCACACAAAAATTAGTTTTAAGTGATAATAATTTGTCCTTAATAAAAAAAAAATCCATCATGTACTGACAAAAATAAATATTGGGAGTATAGAAATTTTATTTGAATAAAATGTTTTTTCTAATTGAAGAAAACATTTACAGTTAATCTAATGTAACTTTAAATAATAAATAGGAGTTTGGGAGAAATTAACAGTAAAGATGTAAAAGATAGCATGATGAAGGAATAAAATTTGTCCATAATGTAATTTTCTTAGACCAATAACTTCTGTGAGTTTACATGGTAGATATTGCGCAATATTTAAATGCTTGATATGTTCAATGCATGTTTCCATACCATTAAAAAGGTAATTTCTAGAAGCTTCAAATATAGAACAGCATGGGGGAAAAAAGTAGCACTTCTGCCTCAGGGAAGATACAACACACTATAAACTGCAAGATATAAAACACATGTGAAATTTAAAAAAAATTAAAATTAAAAACATTCAGGTTTTATTTCACACAAATAACAAAACTCAGGGATTCCTTCTGCACCTTCAGGACCTTGAGAGTAGAAAAAAAGCTCTGTAAATTTTGGTAATCTCCTTCATACTGGCTTCACTCAGTCATCAGAAAGACTTCAGATAATAGCTTCCTAAAACTCTAATTCAGCAATGCAAAACCCTTATTGCAGAGCAGCCCTTGCTCTGGCAGTGGTGCCATGCTGTGCAGCAGCGTCAGTCCTTGTGTGCCACCTGCCCAAGACTTCAGCTGCCCACACAACCCAGAATCTACAATCTCTTAAACTGGTCAGATACATGGTAGCAACACTGATAATAATCTTTTTAAACTAGGGGTCCTGGCTTTGGACCTTTCTGATACAGGCATAAAGAAATGTAATCTTTGGCCGATAAAATTAAACAGAAAGGCTGCTGTGAGGTATTTTCAAAATCTAATTACATAGAACTCTGAAAATACCATGCAAAACCAGGACACATGTCTTCGCTGGTTTTATTGTAAAATGCTGGTCATCGACTTTCTTGAAGACCAATGTAATTCAAGATTGTAGGACTTCATGGTTTAGGACAGGCAAACTCCAGACATTTCATATCTTTTTCTCAGTGTTTGGAATAGCAGTTCTCAATGCTATTAAGTAAAGAAAGGCATCATTGGAGAAGGAATATATAGAAAGGCTTAATGTGAATAGTTGAATATCTAGAATTGACACTAAAAAGTTACAAAAATATTGTTTAAAGTAATTTAAGTTCATTCAGAAATGGGAGAAAACTCAGGAAGTATGAAGGCTTTGTGATCTGTTCAGCAGTTTTCACGGAGAAAATGACACAGCACCATGTGAGTTAACATGCATATTGTTGGAATTGCACTTATTTTCATTTGTGGGTTTGGGGTTTTTTTTGCCTTCCTCACTCAGGAAGCATTTAAAACCCCAAAGCTGCTCAAGCCTAATTCCTGTTTGTTATAGAAAGGCTGACAGACTTCTACCAATTGCAGCCACCTCTTCACAAGTTTAAAACTTAGACATAAGCACAAACCCTTCACCATCAGGCTCACTGTTCTCAGCAGTTTCTCAATCACATGGCTATGACCAATTAGTACAAACTGTCCCATATTCCCATCTCCTGTGGTTTGCAGCACTTCAAGGTGTGATTCTGCCCTTACAGATGGGATGTGCTCTTCTCCATATGGATCATGGTGTTTGCACCTCAGAAATCTTAGAATAGAATATTGCAGTTGAAAGGGCTCTGTAAAATTCATCTAGTCCAACTGCCAATGGCTACTACATTTACTAAATTTGAATATGCTTAAAGCATGTATAAAGTATAATTTATTAATATAACCATAAAAAATAGTGTTAAAATATGTACAGTCATTCAGAAATATACTCTAGGTTTCTTTTTAATGCATATATATTTCTATGAAGGAAAATTCACAAGCTCTGGTCCTCTTTTAGTCTTCATTTGCAAATATTATTAATACTTTCACAGGAGACTTACTTCTATGCCTAAAAGCTGATCAAATCATCTAAGCAGCTAGATCTCAAGTACTGTGAAAATTAAGCATCTCTGTGCCTCCACAGTACTTCAAAAAGAAACATAGACATTTCAATTTTTGGAGTATATGATCCTTGGTACGACTTTTGGAAAATACTAGAATAGAAATCCAGAAGGAATGAAAGGTCTACTCTGAACCCTGTTATCTACTATTAACTACCTGATATCTGAACTAAGTTTACCACTACCTTTGGACTCTTCAGGATATATATAAATGAATGACTGCATGCCTGCTGTGGCAGAGTTCACTGCTGCCCCCTCTTAAGCCACAACCACCAGTGGTGGCTGTAATGGCTGCATCTAGCTTACTCTGGGGGACAGATGACAACAGGGTTGCCAAAGGCTGGCTGGAGCAGTGACCCAGATGTCTTGCTGGCATGCAAATAAGATGATAAGTCATTAATTTCGAAATCTTAACTAAGTAGTGTAAAGGATTGATCATGTGCATATAATCCTTTAGACATAAACCATTGACTGAGTCGGAGTGGATCCAGGCACACCTGTACTTGCCTCTGAGAGGTCGTTTAGGACACAAGGGAGTCTTTTCTGAATGTCATGACTCAGCTAGAGTTGAGGATCCTAGCAATTTTGCCTCACCCTGTTCTCTATGCCGTAAATAATCTAGTGTACCTTGCCATCAAATATTGTCAAACCACTGTTGCATTTACTATCAAACTTTTTTATATCAATAAACTGCGTTGTTGCTTCTCTGTTACAAGTGAAGTGCATGGCTTCATCCACAACACCTATATTAAAGAGGAAAATTCTCATGTACAGTTTGTTATCAGCAAAAGTAGAAAAAGCACATGATGTGTTATAGCCAAAATGTTAAACACACATTTTTGTACTCTTAAATACTGTCATGTACTGCTTCCTTCAACTTGTGTCACCCTTAGCAATGATTTTGACTTTCACCTCAAACTTAGTGGTTGCTGGTTTTTGTATTTATTTTACTAATTCACATCAATGAAAGCATCAATGAGCTGATAGTTGATTAGTGGGTGACATCAGTCCTTGCTTCTCATTCTGGAATGATTTACTGTATTCAAAAGGGAAGCAGGTTGATTCATTTAAATGATCTCATTTAATATCTTGCACCAAATATCTGGGAGAATAATAAATTACAGCTAAGGACAGCCATCTTCATTTTGTCTGTAATAATTCGAAAGTCACTGAGATGTTATTGGTTCAGAATTCAGTGCTATGGAGCTTTTATTTTATGTATTCATACATTTCACCTGTGGGAACAGATAGGATGATGGAAAGTAAAATTAATAATGAAAAATAGGCTGAAATTGGTGCAGAGACTAGGCAGAATGAAAAATAAGCTCAGAGTCCTGTATAGAAGCAGAGAGAAGAAAGAACAAAAGAAAAACAGCAGTAGAGTTGTCAACTTTAAGCCTGTAAACAGGGAAAAAAAGAATAGTGATGTCCAACAACTGAGTTATACCAAAGACTTTCTAGGATTTGTAGCTTATTCTCACAAAAGGTTGTAATTCATGAGATTTGCCACATCCTAGTAACAACTACTACACTTGAAAGTAAAACTGTCACAGAACTAAGCCTTTGAAAGTTAGGGTTTCAGTTCTAGTCCTCTGACAAAGATTACTGCCTAGCTTTGATCAAAACATTTGCTTTCTCTGTCTCTTAATTCTTCATTTATTAATAAGAATTAAAATATTTCTCCTACTTAGAAAGGTTAATGAGGTCAAATCCACTAATAAGTGGTTCGGGGACTATTAAGCCTTCTTGCCAAGTCATTTCTTCCTAGCATATCCACTTTGCATAGGACTTTCCACATATACAATCCAGTGATAAAGTGCATTGCGTGCATATGGGGTTTTCTTGAACCTGCAGTCAGAACATGAAGCAGAATTAATGTCAGATCATGCCAGAAAGAAGGCGCTTGGTTGTGACCAGCACTTGTCCAGACATAAAGAAATTTTGCTGGACTCAAAGAAGCAATACGAACGTGACATAAGACTAGTCAGTGGGGAAGAACACTAGCATCACTGAACAGGTTACATTTCCCTCCAAATCCAAGGTTTATCCTTCATAACAGTAAGTACAAACTTCTGAATTTTACACAATATTTACAGGCATTTCACAAACACCCCAAATAACAATATAAAATCAAATACAGAGACCTGTTTTTAAAAAAAGTCATAAAAGTGATACTGCAGACTTGAGAAAGTTGCCTGAGGAGCAAAATTCAGCTCCAGTATTTTAATAAAAGCAACTACAAAATGGAAAGCAAATTATATCTGGATGAAAATAGTTACTTGAATAAGAAGTGATTCTGCAAGCATGTTAAATGATAACAAAGGATTCAAAGGAACCTATTTATAAAATAGGAGGATTGCATTATGACAAATATTTTGCTGACTTTACATTGGAGAAGCATGGAATATGCTTTGATGTTTCAAAAATCGCTGTTTCTTTGCCACTTTACCCACACTACTCTGATCCATATAAAAGGTCATTCAAGTATAAAAAAGAGCCAAATCAAAGATGATGATGTGAGTGAGGACTGCAGAAATAATACTAACGCATAGAAATGATGGACAAAAAGGTCAAGGGAAACCTTACACGAAGTCAGGTTTGCAGAATTACTGACCATCCTTAATCCTACCCCCATTAACTTCCAAATGGTGTCTGAAAGAGCCAAGCAGTGTCAACCACAGCAACCACAGCAACTCCTGCTGTGCACTTAGTAGAAGTCAACAGATAGGAGTTTGCTTGTAGTTGCAAAAAGAATATATTTCCTGGAGGAAAATTAAGGTAACTCCACATTAGTCTATAAACCCTGGATATAATTAAGCTTTGATCATAAGTTTAACATTTGCTAAAAATGTTTTTGCAATCTTTAGACATACTTCTTGTAAAAATCTTTAAAAGGTAGGTTCTGAGGAGCAATTCAATATTTTTCTTACATTTGCCTCAGTGAAGCAGATGAAGATCTACAAAAGCACCTGCATCACAAAGAGGCACAGTCTGCTCCAACCAGTCTGCAGTCCTCTCCAATACAAAGTGGATTCCTTGCAGGGGGCTCACATGCATGTTGAAATTTTAAAGATGTGAGTACCATAAATATAACAGGTGCTTAGGAAGCTGAAAGAAGACACAGTATGGTATTTTGACATTCACATTTGATGTTCAGGATAGTCAAGGTGTATTGCTGATTACTTAATTTTATTTTGATGACATGCTTTCATTTCGAGATATGCTTCTAAGTATTATGTAAAGCTGTTTGAGACAGAAGAAGCACAGCTCCATTTGACCATTGAATGGCCTTGCTGCACAGATAGCAAGATCTGATCCTCTAACAACTGGGATAACACGTGCACCTTCTACAAGAGTTACTCCTACAAAACTACTGAAGAGCCTTTTGACCCGAACAACCAGCTAAGCTCAAAACTCTGCATAGCATAGCATAGAATAGAAAGGAATATATTTTCAGTTAGAAGAGATCTAAAATTATCATCTAGTCTACCTGCCTGACTACTTCAGGACTGACCAAAAGGCAGGATTACTTCCAAGCACAGGAGTATTTCTTATTCACTCTACATATCCACCTCTTTTCCTGTATGTCTTATTTCCTGAAGAGTGTTGAATAAGCACTGCTATGAGTTTCCTTGCTCTATGGTCCTGGCTAGACCCCGTTTCTCCCACAGACTGGGATACCTGGAATTAGGTGCTGTTAACCTGGGGTGAGTTCAGACTTCACCAGCAGACTTAACATAGATGGTGGTGATAACTTCATCATTAACCTTTTCAAAATAGCATGTGTTGCCAACACATTTTTGAGATCATTGAATCAGATGTCTGAAAAATAATATGCAGGCTTCCTACTAGTACATAAATAATTAGTGTGCAAAGAAAGGTATGATGAGAATTGGAGAGGAATCCTGTAGATATGAAAATAAGAAGCACGTGGAAGAAAAGGAGGAGAACAGAGAGATGAAATAGCGAATTAAAGAGCAAAGACATTAAAAAGCCAATAAAATAATATGACTTGCTCAAAAATGACTAGACCCCTTGAGATTTCTCAGTCTTGGCTGTACAAACTTTAGGTGGCCAAAAGACTTTGATTTCATGGGAAAGTGTTTACTCATTCTTGAAAGCTGTTTTTATGTAACCTCTGGTTAATTAAACTATATAAGGCAGGCAAAATCTCATGTAACTTGAGCTACTGAACCCTAAAAATCTTCTTTAAAAGATGCGTAGCATCCCTAAAACAAATTATGAGGAAATAGACAATTATTCCATATTAAAATATAGAAGGAGATAGAACATAAACAAATAGTGTAACAGGTTTTTTAAAATTGTCTATTTACCTGGATACAAAAGTAAGTTGTAAAAGGATATCAGTAATGCCTGTTTGATAATGGTGAAATTATGTGTTGTTTTAACATTGTTTTTCCTTAGAATCTACAGAGCAGACATTACTCTGTACCATTTTTAAACTACCAGCAAACTAATCACAGGGATCACAGAATCCATGCAGATACTTATTTTTGAGCATATTTACTTGCAGTAAAGTATTATTTACTTGTAAACAGCATGAAAATATCTGTATTGATCATCCTTTACATTTCATTAGCCTTAATTATTTGTTTTCCAAGATGACCACATACATAAGGTGGGCCCAGATGTATTTTCTCTGTGAGGCAGATTGTCAGACCTATTTTTCTAGTAAGTAGTCCTGTCCTTTGGCAGCCAATGAGAATATTTGCTCCTGAATCTAAATACTCCTAATAGTAGCCAAAGTCAATATTTAGGACACAGATTGCTGATTGACTTATTCACAGTTCTTTCTCAGGCCTTCCAATCTGCTTTAGAGACACAGGAGCAATGCAACTCAAAAAATCAAATGAACTGAGAAAAAAGGGGCTTGTTCTTAAAACAGCATTTGCTAGCTGCCTCTTCAGATAAGGAAACACACAGCACAATGTGTATGCTGGCCAACCTCCAAATCCCACATGAATCCCTGGACTAGATCCCAGAATTTGAATTTGATCAGGGGATGCCTGGAAAGGACATGTTGCTGGCCTTATGAGGAGAAACTATTCTGTTTTGGGCAAGGGGAGATAATGCTCAACCTGAGAAAATGTGCAGGTGGCGGCTCTGAAAGGCATTTACAGCTTACAGTATTGAAACATCAATAGATCTTCTCATCTGTTAGAGCCAGCTTTCCCTAGAGTATTGCAAAACACATGTACAAGGCAACTTGCTTTTCTTGCACAAATCTAGCATGCCAAGGATGAATGCTGGCGTGTCCTCACTGCATTTCAGCATCATCTACAAACTGAGTTTCAACATGCCAGTATGCCAATGCTTGTCAATCTGAGAAAGCCACCAACACTTTTAAACCACATTGGGGCTTCATTCACTTCCTCAGAAGCCAAGTTAACTGAAATGAGATAAAAAATAAGTATTCAGGGATAAAAAAATTAACTACATTTGGTGCTATGTAGCTGTAATAGAGCAGCTAGGGGAAGAGCAAAGCTTCTTAGCAGCTGTTACAGGAGCAGAAGTGACAATTAAAATTCCAGCTGCAGAGGGAGAGAAATGTTCAGTCTGGAGTAAAAATAATAATCAGGCACAGAGAACTTCAGATGAAATCTATTGCTTTTTGGTCCCAAATAAGCTGATGTTCTTAAAGGTCAACTGCAGTCAGTATGACTGAGCTATCAGCACCGTGCTTTACACTGTACTCCCCACCTTCTGCTACATCAATACCCCTTCTAGAGAAAGAGCCTGTCTTCAAAACTCTGTGTCAAATGTGACAGAGTTCTCACACTAGGAGTACTCACAATTCTTTTGAATATCTCTGTCCAAAAAAAAAGGAGGATAACTGTACTGCTAAACAGAGTTATCTGTTATCTACTTTCAGCTCAGAAATAAACAATTCCGTTTGGGTGGAGATATAAAGTTTCTCAGCACCTATCACTGATGTAATCTTTCAGCTATAGGAACTAATCTCCTCATTCTCTTTGTTACCCAACTTCCCCTCAACACCTCCTTCCCTCTCTATGACAACAGTTGACAGGCTGTCAGGCACATCTAAACTGTTGGACCAAGATACAACTCCAGCCCTTCCCTGACTTTATAAAATACAACAGGGGAAGCAGTAACTTCCTCTTTCCCCATCTCCCAGACAAACTATATTTTTTGTTACAATTAAATTAAAGTGGTTTAGAAACAGACTTGTCACCATGGCCCATGTCAGCAAGGTCCCAAGGTCACCAACCCTCTATGAAACAGTTTGCAATATAACTCACAATTCTCATCTCAAATCATCATGTTGCCTCCTTCAATGGTGACCATTATCAAAGAATGCAAACAAACACCGTGTCAGAAGATGGCAGGGGGCAGTTTATTGCATTTTCAGGATTAAATGTTAGCATCTGTGTTCTATAGAGTACCTTCTCCCTGTTCCATCAGCTCAACAGTATTTAAATTATTTCACTCCATTATGCTATGCTAAAACTCCAGTATATAAATTGGGAGCACAATCTTGCCTACATTGTTTAGTCTTTTTAAAACCTCTGACTGATCACTATTGATGAAACCTATTCTAGAATCACACAACAGTATTGCAGAGTATTATCAGAACCAGGGAAATGGCTGAAGAAATATTAATTAAAAAGCAGAGGAACAAGGAGAAGGTCATTCTAGATAGCAAGCATTTCTCACCTATAGGAATAGATGAGATATTTTTGACTCTGTGAATAATGTCACAATAGTCATTTAGTTAACTGCCATAGATGTTGAGATAAATTTACAATACTGATATTTCTGGAATCAAGTGAGGATTTTGCTTTCAGTGGTCTGTGCTTTTGTCTAGAGTACATAAAATATCCTGTCAGCCTTTGCTCGAGAGACCATATGTCCTGGGGTGACTTTATGATGCCAAATTGTATCCCTATTCGTCTGTTTAGTCCCGAAATAAGTTTTGCACCCTTAAAACTAGACCTGAGAATGAAGGGGGGGAGAAGGAGAAGCGGTGGAATGTCTGAGGAGGTTGTATTCAAAAACATAAAGAGTTTCAGCTTTCTCTCTCACAGACTGTGTTGTCTGCAGCACAGACAGCGGGAGAGAGCTCTCCTTTGCGTTTTAGTTAGTTATTTTTTAGCTAGCTGAGGCAGAGAAGTTCCCTGGACTGTGGCTTTTCTTTTTCTTGGAACTAATCAGTCCTGCTCTGGACTGCAAACCCAGAAAAACACCAGGCGCTCACACCTCTGGCCCACCGGGGCCTGGGACGTGGCATTTTCCGGCACAGGAGGGACTGATAAAGGAGTGAGCAAGCCGACCCCATGACAAGGACTTTCTGAATTTGCCATCTCTTCAGAACAGCAAGAAGTTTTATTGTTTAATATTAATCAGTTTTTATACTTGTTAATACTTTGCTCATTAAATAAACAGGTTTTTTCCACTTTTCTCCAAGGAAATCTTATTCCGAACTAGTAGGGGGAGGGGCTGCTTGAATCTACTTTCTAGAGAGACCCCTTTGGAAGTTTTCTGCCCTAAATCAGGACACCATACCATTGGCATTTTGTTGTTCTTTCTTTCCAAATTACTTTCTATTCCATCTTGTAAGAGTGGCTTGAAGCAGCATTCACTTCAAAATTCCCAGGCACCACTAATGCTTTTGGGTTTTCTACTGGATTTACTTTTCTACTGATGTAGACTGAGATTTCTTTATTTAGAGTCCCATAGGAGCCCACCCTTGTAAAACCCTAAATTATGATCTTGTCTGGCAATCTTTCAGCTGTTAAAAGAGCCTTCTTTATAGCATTTTCTTTTTTTTTATATGCACTTCCAGCATTCTAATAATAATAATGCTTTTTTAATTCTTTTGCTCAGCTAAAAAATCTTAATTACTTTATGTATCCCTTTTCATTTTCTATTCCCCTGAGGGCTTCAAAGGTATTGATGAATTAAATAAACTTTACAGGATCCACTTGAAATAAAAAATGGAGTTGATTCTGTTTCACACACTTTTACATTGGGGAACAAGGACCTTAAAAATCCACATAGTAAAACTACATGCAAAAATATACATAGAACCCTTACCCATGGATTTGACAAAAACATCAGGCTTAAACAATTTGAACAGAGATGGACAGAAGCTCATTGTCAAAGTTCATAAAAAACAGCAGGTCTCTTCCCACTACCTTTAGAGGTAGGAAGTGTACCAAAACCAGCACAAACATCTTCCTCCTGCTCAGACTTGACAGGCACACGTCATTCTTGCCCTTTCCAGTTGAAGCTAATGAAATGCTGTCACAATAGACAACTAGTCCACAGTAATAAGCTTCTAAAATGGGGAGATCATGACTGGATTTTAACTAAACTACATTTACTGATTTTATTTCCTTTCAGAGAAGACTTTCTACCAAAGAAAGAAATTCAGTAAAAATTGAATATGATGCCACATGAAGAAATTAACCCAAAGCTGGACAATTCCTATCAGAAGAAAATTGAGAGGAAAATGTATTGGAGATGGGACTTAGCATTTCTGCTTACAGCAGCATGCGAAAAGCAAGAATGGGTGCTGTGGGAGAGACTCTCCTTTCCTTAAATGTACTTGGAGTCATCTTGATCTTACCCTGTGTGTACATGACCTCTGAAAGGAAACACAATATTTACTACCACTGAATTGCAGAAAACATCTATGAGGACAAGAAGATTTCAATTTCACACAGGCTAAGGACTAGATCCCACCAAAGTGTCAGGCATATTCAAGTCAGACAGAGTTGAACAGGCTCTACCATGTACCTTCCTGGTGGGGCCACAGAGATTCTGGCTAAGATTTGGCTGATAGCTGTGTGTCTCAGAAAGCTGGTAGGTGGAAAACTACTGTCTGCCTGTGAAAGACTTCACACAGATATACTTGTATGTGTCCAGTTTCTATAGGGGAGTCTAAAAGTGGTTTGTACACTGAGTGGTAGAGTAAGTCCAGTCAACTAACTGGAAATTTTAAGTGCATCCCAACTACTATAAATATGCCCAAGTCTATGAGCCAAGTATCTTCATCCACTAACGATTCAGATTAAGTATCCTTTCTCCAAAGCAAACAACTGCAGCTATGCCTCCAAAGACAATGTGAAGTCTTCTTTTGCCATTATTTCCAGTCTTATGTAAGGACAGCTCTGTCCATCCTATATTGAAAATTTTGATTTTAGATCATTTATGCAAGAACTGAGAAAAATAAGATCTAGGTCCTTGTCTTGGGATTTTTTGAAAGCCAGCTTTTCCATGTATTTTAGGAGAATACAACAGCAAACATCTTCTTGTGTAGCATGCATAAAGGCATCTTTCAAAACATTTTCAGCAAGTATGTGTGTAATTTCAGGTACTTCTCAATTATGTTGCAATTAAGAATGGAGGAAAGAGATGGGGCTGGAGGATGGCTAAAGCCTGTTCCAGTTTTAGCATGATTTAGTGTAAGATCTGTAAAATGAAAAGTAAGCATTTCAAGAAGAGCCTCCTGAGGCTCAGAGACAGAACTAACTGAGCTGAAGATGCAAACTGCATTATAAATTAATCAGTGTGTGAATATAGATCTATATTTCATGGCAGTTAAATTCTATTAATGGTATAGAATTTTTTCATCTGAGAATCAACTAGATTTGTGGAAGTCAAGGAGAAGGACATGATAAATGAAGTTTAAACAGGGATGAGGATCAGACCTTTCTTATACGTGCTTTATCCTGATGTAATTCTTCTAGATTTTGATGCTTTATGAATACCACATAAAGTAAGAAATACCACATAAAGTAAGATGGATATTCTACAGCTGGTGAACCTGTTAAGGGTTCTAACACTTGATAGACAATGCACACTGTTCCTAAGTTGCATTTCCTAGAAATCAATGGGAAGTTGCACTTGAAAATATCACAGTATGGCCAATAAACATGGAGGCCATAAAGATACTGATTCAGTGTAGAGATTTCCCAGGAAAATCTTGGACAGGGCAGACCTAATTAAATAAAATTAGCTAAATATTTTAGTTTCTGCACAAATGAACAGTGCTCTAGACACATTGCACATTGTAGCAATTAATTGTTTTATATTTTGTCCTAATTTCAGCCAAGGACATGAGGGGGCGGAGCGTGGAGCCATGTGGGCATGTCTAGGTTGTTGTTCTATGGCACTGACACCATGGCTGGGGCTAGGAGTAGGGGATTTTCATTTCTGAGAAGGGGGTTGTAGCTTCAGGTGGAGGAAGAAGGTGCCTCATTTTGTCCTTTTAACGGGGAGCAAGTGGCAAACGGAGCAGTGGGGAAACTCTGCTGGAGTCCTGACCAGAGGTTTTCTCTGACGTTTGTTTTCATGGTCTTGGGCTTGGGGGGGAAAACACTCACTCAGAGGGTCCAGAGGCCATTGTGTTCTGTGTGTCAGAGGGCCAGGCAGTGCCAGGTCAGGTTGGTCAGTGAGTGAGCATTTTTTGGATATTAATCACCCTCTTGTTATATACTTTTGTTCTTAATGTTGTTGCTGTTACTGCTGGTTTTCTTGCTGCATTGATATTTCCAGTAAATTCTGCTTATCTTTACTTGGAATCTCTGCCTTTTGTCTGTCACTGAAAGGGGCTGTGGGGAAGAGCAGCTTGTGGTTTTTCATTTTAGTGGGAGCACTAATACGATCCCTAAACCATGACACAGTTTTATAAAGTAAATGTTTCTGTGGTATTAACAACTTGCTCATAAGCCTGTTAGAAGCAATGGAGATCTCTGGGCATAGATCAGCACACAGAAAATACACCCAAAAAATTAATGTGTTGAAAATGTTAGAGAGATTATATCAAGGATTAACTGTTTGACCCTATTCTATTTGTATTACTTGCAGAATTTCAGATAAGTAAAAAAATTAACTAAAAGCAATACCAGATGTTTTTCAGTTTTTATACCATAATTGTTGTAAGACAGTTTACGACTACTTAGATCACTAATCATATAAAGAGAACAAAAGCAGACGTGTCTCTTAATCAGTGTTCTTAGGGGAATTACAGCTTCCTTAAACAGAGGAATTATACACATAGATGCAATCATCATGCTTTTTTATTTGATTTTCAAGACTAAGTCATTTCTGTGCAAGCCACCTATGTATCTTTCACAAAATGGAAGCTGGAGTCACATTTGGGATACACAGTTTGGTAGATATATGTTCTCCACACTTTTCCATTTTTTTTTCTCTTACATGTGTCTATTCACCAGAACAGAAATGTTTCTATCAAGGAATCCATTTTGCCTATATGAAGTACCATAATATAGAATATGAGCTAAAGGTATGTCTGAAGTATTCAACAAAATAGCCATACAAAAAAATGAGGCTTTTCATGTTCTAGAAAATTACTTTGAATGGCTAGAAATTATACACCAGTGAAAAGGAAAATGTGAGGCAGATATTGAGCACTTGCTTTACTTTGTTCACTCATTACCAATTTGGCAGGGTTGACAACATTTTTTCATGTGATGAAATTTTGATTTGTATTGAAACCGAAAATCAATTTGCTTTCTGATAGACATTAGTTTCAGTAGAGCAAATGTAAAAGCTTCACACCTTTCATTGATGCCTGAATTAGGCCAAATTAAAGGACTTGATATGCTTGATTGAGTGGTTATATGCCACTTGTCAATATTACTAAAACAAGCCATACTGAAAATCACAAATTAGTAACACTGAAAGAGCACAGGGAAAATTGCTGGAATATATTTGGGATAACGGTATTGTCTAATGGTGTAGCAATAGATATGTCAAATCATGAGAATTGCATGCAATTATGCTTCACCTATGTTTAGAGCTTTGACCCAAGGCTCAATTAATATCAAGAGGAATGCTAGGAAAAAAGTCAAGGTAAAAATAACACAGTATCTATATCAAAGTGTTCATATTTGACTAGTCAGAACTTCTGCAAGTAAACATCAGTTCCAAATAACTTACCTACTAACCAAAACCAAAAGGCCAACACAACATCATTTAGCCCCTAAAACTGTACAACATGACAGTGAGTGAGGTGGCAACAGCTCTTTTTAGGCATATTGTTCAATAACTTGCTTCACGAGGAAGTTTTCAGAAATTTACAGTTTCAGAATTTAAATTATCTCTGCTGAGTTTTTTATTTTGTTTGATATTTCTACTAGTTCTGAGTGAATTTTCTAAGTAGGAGGCCTAGGAAAAGTTTGATTTGCAGTGACTGCTGTCTTGGATTGACTATCCATTTGTAATGCTATTCATGTGATATTTGAATGTAAGCACTGGTGATTGCAACTATTTAATATAGAAAATGGGGGCAGTCATCATTAAATCATACTAAACTATATTAAATTAATTTCTCTGCTTTTTAATTTTTTTTTAACTTCTTCATTTTTTTCAGGAGTTTTCCTGACATCTCAAAGTAACAGTAGCAGACCATGGATGAGTCTTTATTAAGCAAATTATTGTCTCTTTTTTTGATCATCTGTTTCTGCAAACTCTGGAAAGAAATCCATAATAAAGTGAGTGCCATGGCATTAAGATCCATAGGAGTCCTATCTGGAAGAAAAAGATTTTGACTTCAATTATTCATGACAATATAAAATTATAAAATTATTTGGATTGGAAGGGACCTTAAAGATCATCTAGTTCCAACCCACTGCCATGGCTAAACAAGCTAAACACCCCCAGCTCCCTCAGCTGCTCCTCACAGGACCTGTGCTCCAGACCCTTCCCCAGCTCCACTGCCCTTCCCTGGACTCACTCCAGCCCCTCAATGTCTTTCTCACAGTGAGGGGCCCAGAACTGGACCCAGCACTCCAGGTGTGGCCTCAGCAGTGCTGAGTACAGGGGGACAATCACTGCCCTGCTCCTGCTGGCCACACTATTGCTGTATAGGCCAGGATGCCATTGGCCTTCCTGGCCACCTGGGCACACACTGGCTCATGTTCAGCTGGTTGCCAAGTGGCACTTCTGGGTCCTTCATTTACTCATTACTTTTGTTTGTGACCTGACACCAATCTACATATCCTATGTGAATTCTTTTTAGTTCACATAATGCAAAGGGTGGCGAAATATTTTTTTCATACAGAAACATTTTCTAACACAATTAAAGCATTTTATCTTCTAATCCTCAATTTCTTCTTCTTTCTTTGGTCCAAATAGTGTTCCTACTGAAACGCTAGATATAAAGATAAGTTTGGGACTCTCATATTCACCTTGTCACCTGAAATATTTCAGTAGAGAAAGTCTTAGTATCAAAATAGATCTTTTTTTTCTTTTAATTTTACACTGCAACTTCATCCAAGGCATTTGACTCAAGAAAAGCCAAAAATTACTTCTGCTATGATTAGACAATTTTTTTTTTTTTACTCAGCCACCTGAATTAAACACTTTGAAAAGCTTCTCTGTGGGAGGCTTTTTTTTCTTTTAATTTTACACTGCAAGTTCATCCAAGGCATTTGACTCAAGAAAAGCCAAAAATTACTTCTGCTATNCTAGTTCACACCTGTGTTCTCCGACTCATCCAAGCCTTAGCAATTTTTTCCTGGGACAAAGGTTAAAAAACAGTGTCTGACTGGGGGTCAGGGCTCCCCAACACAGGCAGGGAAACACTCCCTGTGCCCTGGATTCCAACACTTCTCAGTACTAGTCTGATTTCATCTTGCAGTCATTACCATTGTTTAAACCACTAGTGATCACTCATATACATCATAGTTTTATTCATCCATTTCAAGAGAGATGAATTTAGACTGGAATGTGTGCAGGGAAATCTTGCTAGAAATGGGCAACTGAATGGAGATCTTATGTTTGGAAAGGACACTTAAGAAAAATATACATTCATTTAATTCAGGTAATAAATTATAGGAATCAGTCTGTAAAATCGTCAGGGTGACAGATGAGAGGGAGAGAGAAGAGCTAGTTAAAGCAAAAAAAATTGGCAACAGAACAAATTAGTTTGAATTAGTCATAAATAAACTTTGTCTGGATTTTACCTGTCTGAATAATGGAAATTGTCTTCCACCTAGGTAGTAGAACAAGAAACAACTGATTTCATCTATCTACCCTATAACACAGAGAATTCAGTTCTATAGATCTTAATGTCTTTTATTGTTTCTTTAACAATTGTTTCTTCTATAGACTCTCCATAGATCATATAATTCACGCTCCATACCCTGTTCCTTCAGAACTAATCTTATTCAGCAAGACAGAGTTCATTTTCCACCAGATATTGGCTCAACTATCCTTAAGAAAGATAGTGAAAATGCCCCTCGAAAATATCAGTTTGTGGTGGTTGGTGTTTTTTCTTTTTTACTTTCTGCCTCCATTCTTCAAGAATTATTGTGGAGAAGTCTGATGTATAATTAAAGACCTCTAGTGTAGGATCTGCTTGCTAGATAACCCATCTAAACCAGTTCTCTCAATCAGGTGCCAGGTTGGGTTGTTTTTCTGTTTGAACAAATCTACTCTTTGTATTGTAACCCACTGCTTACAACCACAGAATTATGTAGGTTGGAAGGACCTTTAGGAATTTAAACTCCCTTGCTTAGAGCAGATTCCTTTAGTGCTGGCTGCTCATGGACTTCTCCAAATGACTTTGAATATATCGAAGGATGGAGATCCCTCAGCCTCTTTGGAAACTCATTACAGTGTTTGATCACACTCTTGGTGAATTTTTTTTTCCCTAATATTGACCCATAATCTGCCATCTTCCAGTGGACAAGCTTCCAGGCAGCTTGTCCACTGCCTCTCATTCTTCCTCTGAGAGTCCATCTCTTTTGTCTCCTATTTCCTTCCATTGAATAGTTGAAGACAGCATTAAGATCCCTCCCTGAGCCATCTCTCTCCAGGCTCAACAAGCCAAACTCCCTCAGTCTCATTTCATTTCAGCTCCTGGCCAATCTTGCTCCAGTTTATTTGTTTTTCTTGTACTCAAAACCTGGGTAACATTACTTCAGGGGAGAAGGCACTTTCTCAGTAAGTCTGACTGTGTTCAGATACCTGCAGTTTTTATGACTCAGATACAAGTCATACATAGATACATAACAGCCTTCTTAAAATGGAAGTGTTAAGCTATTGTAACAAAGGGACAGTATTTCCTGAGAGAGCAGCTGGCATGCTCGTCTATCTTAAAATCTTTTGATCTCCTCATGATAATGAAGCTAGTTGTAACTTCTTCTGGTCCCACAAGGTCCTGTGTCTCAGCTGGCTGTTCCAAAATAATTACTCTCCATGGAGCAAGTGTTCATTTTTAGACCTGCAGGAAAGTTCTTTTGATCTCCTGCATGCCAGGAATGTTTCTGTCCTTCTTCAGAATAGTTTCTTAGCTCAGTGTTTTCACAGGCAATGATATCAAATTTTCGCTTTCTTCCTGTGCTCTGACTTAACTGGAACCATTCTTTTTGTGTTTTTAAAAAGGAACACATCTCCTGATTTACTAAAAAATGCAATCTTGTGAAAACATATCAATAATCAGTTCAATATACTGACTAAATTGCTCCTTATCAGTACCATTTTAAATACATAACTTGAGTCTTCCAAGCACATAGGTTTTAAGAAGTTTCTCAAATCTCCTTCTGGGTTATAAACTGAGATTAAATATTAGTAATTACTTTTATCTGGATTCCCACCATATCATGCTCCCAGCGGAGGAGACACCAAGGTAGCTGTTTGGTATTAAGTCTTTCACAAATGGGAAATGCTTCCTGTGTAGCTGAGCACAGATGTACAGGTGTTCTATGTCAGGCTGCCTTCCCTAAGGATGCTGAAAGGTAGCTGGGAACACTCCTAAGACCAGGAGTTAAAGAAAGAAAATCACAAAACCTCTTAGTCCTGTCTTTTAATCCAAAAGCTCAAAACCTTCCAATAACCTGACCTGAACACTCAGAAATTATTACAGAGCAGCTCCAAACAAGTTTCACACTTGATAACCCTTGTTCTCATGGGGGACTTCAACTTATCAGATATCTGCTGGAAATACAACCCACCAGAGAGAAAACAGTCCAGGAGATACTGGGGTGTGGAAGAGATCTTCCTGACATAGGGAGCGTACCAGCCTGGAGAAGTGCCACACTGGAAGCGCTGTTAATGAACAGAAAAGGACTGGTGGGTGATGTGATGGTCGGAGGCCTCTTGGGCACAGAGATCACAAAATGATGGAGTTTTTGGTTCTTGGGGAATAAGGAGGAGGGTCAACACAATTGCCACCTTGGACTTATGGAGGTCAGACCTTGGCCTGTTTAGAAGTGTGGGTAGCAGAGTCCCTTGGGAGGCAGACCTGAAGGGCAAAGTAGCCCAGGAAGCATGGACATTCTTCAAGAGAGAAATCTTAAAGACCAGAAGCAGGCCATCCCTGTGTGCTGAAAGATAAGCTGCTGGGAAACAAGTTGGCTGGAACTCATGAAATAAAAAGATTTTATCATCTTTGGGAAGAAGAGGAAGGCAACTCAGGAGCATTCCCAGATGTCATAAGATTATGCAGGGAGAAAATTGGAAGGGCCAAAGCCCAACTAGAAGTTAATCTGGCCACTGATGCAAAAGACAATTAAAAATGTTGTTATGAATACAGAGGGGAATTAGCAAATTGCACCATGGGACATTTAGATTAGATATTCTAAAATCTTCCTTCACAGAAAGGGTTGCGAAGCACTGGAACAGGCTGCAAAGGGAAGTAGCTAAGTCACCATCCATGGAGGCATTTAAAAGACATGTAGTTGTGGCATTTGGAAATGTGGTTTAGTGGTAGACTTGGCAGTGCTGGGTTAACAGTTGAACTCAGTGATCTTGAAGGTCTTTTCCAACCTAAACAATTATATGATTCTATATCAAGGATCAAAATGAATTAAGGAAAAAAGCCTCAAATAAAAAAATCAAATACTAGAACTAGATCAAACATGAATTTTCTTCTGATGTTACTCAAAAGGCAGAACTTCTTTAATTTAAAAGGTAGTGCTTTTTCTGAAGTTTTGTGCAGTGATGACCTGGAAACACAAAAGGCACTAATGACTAAATACTAAATAGTGAATAAAAAATAATGAATACATTAAAAAAAACACAGCAACAACCCACAAAGAAAAACAAGTTCCTTGAGGATCATTTAAAGAAAAAGCATTATTCACTGGGGATAATTATTAAAATGTTGGGGTGATGATGATGGAATTGTGTTCAGTAAAACAGTCTTCACAGATGGACCTGAAGCTTCTGGCCTCACATGAACTAAACACTGTGCTATCCAAAAAGAGGTGTTATACATACAAAAGTGGTCCTCTAAAAAGAATGGAAGTTATTGCTCTTTTTAGGTAAATAAAATGGATTATTCATCAAATCAAATGCACAAAACATTATGACAGAGTGTTTGGAGCACCAGCACTGCTTCTTCTTGCTATCACACAGAAATGTTTTGATGAGAATGTAAAAATTCAGAAATTAAGGGCTTTTTATTTCAGGAAAGCAATGCAATACAGGCATTATGCTCTAAGCAGCAATGATGATGTTCTCAGCCAGATCTGGGTGATATCTTTAGGTTAAATATGTTCAACTTCTCTCTGAAGAGATGATATTCAAACAGTCTGAAATGACAGACAAGTTATCTGCATTTCAGAAAGCTTAGCCTGTGGGAGGACAGGAAAGAACAAAACCAATGATGTAACATACTTATCTTTTTGTGGACTTCTATGAAAATTAAAATCTATGTGTATACAATGAAAACACACACAAATGAACTCTGCATACTTAGAAAACAAGCTCAGGAAGTACTCTGAGATGACAACTGACTGTAGAACTTATTAAGAAGTCTTTTCAATGAAGCAGCTTTTAATTGTGCTTCTCTGATCACAAATACTGATTAAGTTTTCTTTTCACTGTACAGCAAAAATAAATCAGAGGCACTGTAGCACTAAAAGAATATTCCAGCTGATAAGGTTTTCTTGCCATTTGGGTCTCCTGTGAACTGTAGGTTTCAATGCTTCTGTAATGTTAAGCAAAAACTGAGGCTGTACCTCTAATCCTCTGTTCTCCACCCCTCACTTCAAGAAAGACATGGAGGTGTTGGAGCAAGTTCAGAGAAGGGCAATGGAGCTGGTGAAGGGTCTAGAGAGTAAATCAAATGAGGAGCATCTGAGTGAGCTGGGGGTGTTTAGCCTGGAGAAAAGGAAGCTCAGGGGAGATCTTATCACTGCCTACAGCTGCCTGGAAGGAGACTGTAGCAAGGGGCGGGTTGGCTTCTTCTCCCAAGCAACCAATGACAGGACAAGAGGAAAATGTCTCAAGCTGTGCCTGGGAATGTTCAGGCTGGACATCAGGAAGAAATTTGTCACTGAAAGGTGGAATTGGAACAATCTGCCCAGTAGGGCTATAAGTCACTTTGCCTGGAAATATTCAAGAAGTGACTGAACATGGCAGTGCTATTATTTAGTTGATATCGTGGTGTTTGGTTGAACGCTGGACTTGATCTTGGAGGTCTTTTCCAAATTTAGTAATTCTATGAATCTATGAAACTTCAGAGGAGATTGCATCTTGCTAATTTAAGGACAGGTTTGCAAAATCACATGGAATAATAGAGACATTACATCATTAAGCCAATTTAGTTTTCAGCAAGTGTCTCCTATCTTCTTACTAACTGAGTAAAAACAAACAAAAAACCCCCTGATGTACCTCAGACAAAATCACATTTGAAGAGCATTACACTGCAAGTTATGTTCTAAGCAGCAGCTAAGAGAGGTAGTGATTTTTCATAGGTGAGTATTTGATCAACTGTCAGAAAGAGAAATCACATCAATTCCAGCCTGAATTAATGCTCTGACAAGCACTGACACTTTTCACAGAACTCCAGTGAGCGATGCTGCTTTTCTCCTAGATTTGTCCCATTCAGGCTGGCAACAATGAATCAAGAAATCTGTGTAGACAAATCTCTGATGATCAGGTGAGTGAGCAATGCGGAGGAGGAGAGCATTAGTGGAGGAAAATCCTGTAGACCAGGCTGTGTTTTCCTGTCTGACCTACAGTCAGGATGGAGAACAATTTTTGACAGCGTTGCTTGGTTTATAGGGCCATACAAAAAGACTTGCTCCCACAAGTAGTGGCTCAGTAGTCATCCTGTACTTTCTCTGTGCTTTTCTCTGTGCATAATACAGGGGGAGTTGTTCTTTGAGGCTCTTTCAGAATCTTATTTTCTAGTGCCACTTCTTACCTCTCTCAAACAAAAATATTTGAAATTTTTTCCTAAAAGTCCTCTGTCCTAACAGCAACTGTTGAGCAGAATAACTTCAGAACAGACATGAGAAGTGACATTTTCATTAAAGCAACTGCAATTTCTCTGCTACTTGTATAAGTTTATTATTCCATTATTGATGTTGGCCAAGATCCAGACCCATTGTACCATCTTACAAAATGTGCTACAAAGTGAATTTGGTACTACAATAAAGTGCATCTGTCACCCCAATTATGCAAAGCAACTGGTTGACTGCAAAACTGCACCAAAAACTGAATTAGGATCTTTCATCCATTTATACAAGAAACGCCAACATGAAATACATGTTTATTTTGTAGTAAAGGTATTATATTACCACAACTACAGAAAATTGAGTTACCATAATATGAAAAAGCTTTTTTTTACTTTGGTCAAAACCTCAGTTGCTGTGAACAATGTCCTGCAGAATAAAACCTGACTTATCAAAGACATATTTTAAAAGAAGTCCAAAAGAATCTTCTTACCCTAACAATTTTATCAAAGGGGCAGATTCTGATCCCCTTTTTTGTATTGCATAACAATATATCCCATTAATATCCTCAGTAATATCAGTAGAAATCCTTGGGGTTTAATATGTTATTAATTGTGATGGTATTTAAATCTCACTTTATGTAAACCTCTCGTCTGCAACACAGATAGTTAATTTTAGTGAGGATCCAGTGATGTCAGCTGGTGAGTTGAGGTTTGAGCTCATTCTTAGTGAAACAAATAAGCCACAGATACTTTCAGAGCGTTCAGGTCTTGTTGAATTTTGGAGGTACTGAACAAGGAGGTTGCGGAATGTCCATCATCAAAGATCTGTGAGAATGTTACACAAATCTTTTGGAAAGAGGGAAAGAGACTTTATCTGGTCTTGGGACAGACTGGTGGAGAAGAAAAGTTCTTGAGTTCACCTCTAGCCCCAGTGTTTCTGATTCCATGACATGTGACAGAAGGCCATAGCTCTATGCCATTCACATCACTAAAATCCAAATCAAAACCTCCGGTTTCATCCTGAATGACTAACATGAAGACAAATGTGACATTTTGTTTTACAATTGCAGGACTGGTTTTGATGTATACTTTCTGAAGAGGAAGAATACTTTCTTATCTTCACTGGAATATAATTTAGGAAACTCAGTATATTTTTATACATTCTGGACATACTTTTTTATTTACCAGGTATGCTTCACTTCTCATGACAGAATCCACAGCCAAGATTATAATTCCATGATGGTAATAGAAGGCCATCCTGGGTTCTGGTTTACACTGCCAGAGCTGTTTATTCATCTATCTTTAAAAGATTCCACTGTCTTTCAGCAGTGCTTGAACACAGCTACAGGATTTCCCCTTTCCAGTAAGGAAAGCACTGGTTTGGAGATAACTTCCTGCTCACTTTAACCCTTTCTAGTACTTATGAACCTGGTGCTCTTTGCTGTACCATGTTACAACTTCAACAGGAAGGCTGGATGAAAAGTCTTTCTCAGCATAGTCTTTAACTTGGCAGAAAAAAAGAGATGTTCTTCATGAGATAATGAGGAACTCTTTCATTTCTTGCACAAATATACAATAAATTATACAGTAAAAGACTGACCTTCTCCCCCCTCACAGTTTTCGTTATATTGGTGGGCAGTACTACCTTCCCTAACTGTGCTTTTAAATAAATACAGCCACATTGCAAGTTTACTGCTGACTTCAATATGGTGAGTGTTCATAAGGTTTTTTCTGAGCATTTGTAGTCCCTGGGCACTGAAATCTCTGCTTTTGTGAATGATGAAGAAGCCTAAATATTAAACAGACGGCAAGACACTGTTGAGCTGAGATGGTTTTGTCACCACAGCACTTGGAGCCTTGGGATACTTCACCATCTTAACATTCAGACATTTATCTAGGTAGATATAGATGCTTTGTGGGTATAATTTTTGGACTAATTCCTGAATTTCATCAAAGTTGCACTCCATTTGCCCAAGTACTTTTTTCAGATCTCTCCATTTATCAAGGGACTATGAAATATGAAATACAAAATAAAGACACAAATACTGGGAATCTATAACCCACACTAAAAATAAGGAGATGAAAATTCATTATGTCAGTGAATAGTTCACTTACTATATTTTAAAATCAAATTTGGACATGACAGTCTTCAACCCACAGATTCTGCCAGTCACACATGTCCACTATTATTACAGACTCATCTATATCCCTGGGTTTTTCCATCTTCCTGGATTTCTGGAACACAGAGTATTAAAACAGAAATGTTCAGAAAGTGGGGCATTTTATTAAAGTTTTTTATAAATCCTTAACTTTCAGTTCTTGCTTTTTTGTTATGCCCACATGACCCATATAATAAGATGCAATAAGCCTGACCTTGCATGTTGAGGAAAAATTATTGCATACTTCAGAATGTATTACTCTAGGAATCATCTCTTGGAAGACGTTATTCTCAGGAAAAAAAAACGGAATCACTTTAGCCAAAAATGAAACAGTCATCCCTGCTTATTTTACTAGTCATTATGTTCAGCATTGGGAAAAAAAAAAAAAGCAATGTTGCATCTAATAACAAGCATGTTTTTGTTGTGGTTTCTAAACATTTGCAGCAGTACATAGTTGCTTTTCTAAATTAACTTTACTACAGGGAAGGGACAAAACTGGAGAACAAGACAATTCACAAGCAAACCTCCAAATGATGTATGACAAAAATATGAGACAGGATCAAGCAACAGCAAATGTCATAGACCTTTAAAGTATTTTAGTGATTGCTAAATATGGCCACTGGCATAAAAAATGAACTGGCTGCATAAACTTATCAATCATTAATGTAAAACTCCTACTATGTGCCTCAAAACCAGCTCCAGTCCCACAATCTGTTTGCAACACTTGGATTTGACTGCAGTAATAGCTGTAGTCATCTGATCTGACTGACAGCATTAAACACAGACATCCTTTTCATATGAGATTAAATATGTACAGGAAATATGCTATATTACAAACCAAAGACCATTAAATTTGATGTATATGCTTCTTGAAAAAATGCTTTGGTTTATATACTGCTATGGAAATGTGGTATACAGAAAGAGACTCCTGAGTGAGAAGATAGGCACTGGTTTTCCAAGTGTTTTGCATAAAACTAATGCTCACTTATACAGAATTCCCTGGGCTACATCATCCCTCCACCACCACCAAGTCTTAAGGGCTGAAGGACAGGAAATTCTATGAGTTTAGCTTGCCTCACCTCAAAAGAACCCTGTCCAAAGTCCTGCAGCTTAGACACTTAAACCAGAAAAGGTTGAAATCATAAAGGTTCAAAAATTTTTAACTCCTTCACTGTTTTAGAGTAGACAAAATTGAACTTCAAGTATTCAAGAACATAATAAATCTGGGTTATGAGCGTATTGTTTCTTTATCCAGGAAGCAATTTTAAATGAAAAAGAAGATGGGAAAAAAAAAAAGTTTTAAATGTCCTTATATTTTTCAAGCTATAACTCCTTGTTCCTAAAGTATATTTTTGCCCTTGTTCCTGCCAAGTGGATAAAAGAAGATTATTTTTACAAACAAGCAAAAATATTATGTTTTTTTATAACCTTATTCAAGGGATAAAAGGATACCAAATAATTTATTTTCCTGTTTAAAGGACAATCAAATAGGGAATTCCAAATATTCATGTCAACAACAAAATATACAGGACCTAGATAGCCCAAAATTCTTCATGTCAAAACTTTCAATATGAAACTTTTTTATAAAAATGTAACAAAAAATATTCCTAGTACAGGAATTTATGAATAGGACAAGACCAGTTTTGACAAATACATTATTCATAGAAAACCTTTAATTTAGGTCCGTCTTGAAGTACTACATTAGCTATCAGTCACTTCTACAAACATATTGGATGTCACATCAAGACTTCTGTGTTTATTTGGCTGAATATCTTATTTATTTTGATTGTTTTAATGCCAAGAAGTATAGAAAATGGCATTACCTGGTAATGCAGTCAAATAGTCACAAATAATTTCAAACACAGACAAAAAATCTTCCTTTTTCATCAGTAGTTTCATGTTTGGATTACAAGGCAGATTCTTCTCTTATTTGTTGCACTGTAGATTCTCCTTTCCGAGGCTGAAACAGTGAAGCAAACATAAGCTCACATTACAATGTGAGTAGGGTCAGAACTCTCTTTTACTGAAACAGGCTTTCTGAAACACTTGATTGCAGTGTGATACTTACCAAACTGTAATTATCAACAGGGAAGAATATCCTGCGTTGCACTTTCTAAAAGCAGTTTGCTTAGGTAAGAGCATTAATGGCAGCGTCAGCAGCAAAGGCTCCTGGCTCCGTGCTAGGCTGCGTACACCACAGAAGGAGTAGCTTGCTTATTTCTCGTGGGATGCTTACCACAGCTTGAGAGCTCTGGCCCAGACCCACCTTTACGTTTGGATGACACCAGTGCAGCAGTCACCTTAGTCTTGTCACGAGGCAGTGCACACACTGTGTCTGTGACACCTGGTGCCTGACGGGGCACACGGCGCTAGCCCACTGCAGGGGCAAAGGAAAGCGTGCTGGCTAAAAACATCTCCGCAGAGCTGGGGAACGGAATTGTTCTGCACCAGGTGTGCACCCCCGTGGCTGTGGAGATGGCAAAGGGGAGGCTTGCATTAGCAAGTGCAGTATTTGTGGCATAAATATGCAAATCTACCTTTCTACAGGGAAAAATTAATAGCGGTGGTAATGATCGTCATCATCTTAGTTGTTCATATTGCTTAAAAAAAAAAAACTTGAGTGGGATTGTTATTGCATTTTAATTGCTCTTTGAGAGTTTTATTGATTTTATTCTGACATACATAGAAGACAAAGTAGATATACGGTAACTGCTAACATTTAAAATGGAAAATAATGTTTTTTAGCTGCAAGCTGGGATATACTACAGCACATCAGGAGATTTCTTTGTTAATTATTTCTTGTCTTAGACATGCTCAGAGGTCATTCATTGCTTTCTAAATTTGCAAGCTTATTGCAGACCAGTCCAAGGGTATTTAACTCTCCAAACATAATTGTTCTGTGTACAATATTAGCTAACAAGTAATTATAACTACTAGCTGCTCCCAGCTGATAATATGCTCAGGAAATTCATATATTTGGAGTTGTCAGTTTAGGTCAAATTATTTGAGAAAAGACCTGACTTAAGAGAGTGTCAAAAGGAGTATTCAGATATAAGTTATTGCATAGCATGTGCTGCCCGTAAAATTGAATAATTTAAAATCTAAATCTCTTAAAATTTACAATTCCTAAGATAATTTTTGTCAGAATATGGATTTGAAAAAGCATTATAATGATAACATTTTGACAAAGTACTGAAAGCTCAACTCTAGGACCACATGCCAGGTGGCAAAGGAGTTACATGGTTTGCATTTATCTTTAACTAAATTACTACTTTGAAGTCAATAATTTTATAGCCATCTTGGATACCAGAGGAAGCTTTTTCTACCATCTAATCATGCCTGATATACATTTACTTTCAAAATAATGGAAGTCCTTTCACTTAAAAAATTCTGCTTTCAATGATTTTCTTCCATACATTGGATTGTGTTGTTTGGGGGTTTTTCCTTGAGTTTTAAAACTGTTAGGACACTATTTTTCTAAGTACTGCATTACAAAGAAAATCTAATCAATAACAAGCTAGGAAATAAGAAATTAAGTGCCAAAGAAAGAAGCATTTCAAAATAAGCAAAAAAAAAAAAAAAAAAAGGCGAGGGGGGGCAGGGAAAGGAGCCTGGTAACTTAAACCCCCAATCTTCTTTAGACACTGAAAAATCACTGGACCATAAAATTCATAATCGAGTTATTAAAGTAATTACTGCAACTTTTTAGCAAAAGATACATTACTGATTTTAGCCCAGAACACATGGCTAGAAGAAGTGGAAAATGTCACAACTTTAAGTGATTTGAGAGGCCTTTCAGCTTTGAGATGTTTAATGGGATCACCCATCATTGTAGCAGAACAAGTAACACCAGACAATAATCCACGTTAGTGCTTAGAGGCCAACAGGCACCAGATGTCCCAGGAGCCCCACAGCTACGTACAACTACCTCTATGTCTCTCAGTGCCTTTATACCTCAAGGCCAGCACTGGTATGGGCCCTTTGCCATTCTTTCACTAACTAATTTCACCAGGATTTTAAAGCATTTTACATTTATTTGGATTTTGTACCAAGGTAAATGGAACTGGACCAATACGCTAGGAAGTAACATTGGCATTTTTGCCACAAAATATGTGAACATATGTCATAAAGTGTCATTTCTCCAGAAGTCAACCTGGAAAGGGTGGAAACCAATGAGAACATTCAGTTTAAGAACATGTACTCATCATCTCTTTTTGAATTTTTCTACAACATGCAGAGTTCCATAGTATCTTCTGAAACTGTGCAAGTTAATTCTAGGAAGTATATTATCTGCACCAGAAAAACTCCTTGCAAATGTTGTTTCTTGTCCCAATACATCAGCTTTGCTTTATCTGTTTATCAGCCGTTGTCACCTCAGAAATACTACTTGTTGTACTAAAACTGCATGGTTTTTTCAGCCTTCCCAGAAAAGAGTTTTGAGGTTTTGAATGCCCTTGTGTCATACGTGTGAGGACTTAAAGAATGCAGTTGCATGTCTGAAAACATGGTCCCCATAAGATAGGTCACCACAACAGGAACTTGAGATAAGCGCAGATGGCCAAACAGGAAGGCATTAATTCCAGGCCTAACAAAGGTGAGGGTTTGGAATTAGCACACCGGACTGTTACTTTTACTTTTCAGCCTTCTAATGTTTTCATTCTTGTGACAGAGTTTCTCACGCTGTTTTTTGTAAACATGCACATGTTTTTCTAACTGTCTTTTTGTTTTTCATTCTTTCTCCTGGGAGGAGAAAGGTTTGATAGACTTTGTCATTGACCAGTGTCGTTGGAGAGGTGGTAGCTTCACCTTCCAATCGATGGTCGTTTCCAGAACCCTATATAATGGGAAAACCAAAATAAAGTTTCTCTCTTCTTTGCCTTCTCTCGAGTGTAGCTGTGTTTGTCTCTGTGTTTCGTGTTGCTCGATAGAGTAACACCGGACAAAATGCCACTGTGCAAACTGTAGGAACTTGAGATTTATCCAGACCAAAAAATTGCACAGTGGAAAACTGGGAAAGGATACACGTGCCAGCCAAGTTGTGGGAATGGCATCTATGCCCATGGATACCTGGGATTGGACTGTATAAAGGTGTTACCTCCATAAGAACAACCCCCACCACCAAAGACCAGGGTGAAGACGGATCAGCAGGATGCCACAACAATCCATATTGTGGTGATATCTTTTGCTTAATCTCTCTCCCTGTGTCTCACTCTGTCCCTCTCTCCCTCCTTCCTCTTCCTATTTCTTTTTATTTCTCTACTTCACATTTACTGTTAAATAAAATCTGTACAATTTACTTTTCCATATGGTCTTGTTTGCACCTTAATTTAGGCAGAAGCATCTCTTATAATCAGATCTTAACAACATAATTCTCCTTCACATTTATATTTCAGAAGAATGAAAAGTCTCCTCTGTCATTTAGGGCAGTATCTTGAATAACTGCATCCCAACAAAGCCTGTCATTTTAGAATAGACATAGCTACAGTATCAAAGTATTTTTCCTGCTGAATTTGCTTTCTCAATCTTCAGAGACTTCACCTTTACTCAGAAAAAGTATGCAGTCAGCTGAACTATAAAATGTTGTGAACCTGGTGGGCAGCCTTTACCCAAGATGTTTGGTTGCTACAAAAAAAAAAAAAAAAAAAAAAAAAAAAAAAAAAAAGAGAAAGAAAAAAGCCTTTTTATCAGAGATATTTCCTGTTATTTGTTTGCTTTTCTTGGTGGAAATTGCAAAATATGCATTTAGTTCACACTGTGCATACTTCTCTGTAGAAATACATATGCCCCTATATGCCTCATTTGGCTTAGAGTTGCAGTAGTTCTATACCCATTCTTTAAGCTCTTCTTAGTTCCACTGGGCTGAGCTTTCAAGTCTTTTTTTCTTTGATGCACATTCTAGTTGCTGGTGCTTGTTAAAAGCGACTGCAAAAGACCTTGCTAGAGCCATCATACCACAGAAGGGCTCTAAGACACCAGAGAATGTGCGCTCACGCTCTGTGTGAGCTACACATTCACCCAATTTCCTAGGTATCCTCAAATTAATTGCTCTACTGCTTTACTTCCTTTTTTTAAAACATGACCAATGGCAATGTCACATCCATCTGGCTAAAGTTTTGAGCCTTTTTCTAAGGATACTCATGACTTAATTCTCATCTTAGACACTAAACTATTCTCCTACTGTCTGAGCTATAACTGAACCATGCTGCCACCTATTCCTCTCCCTTTCAACAATGATCTCCAAAGGAACACCTGCAAAGGAGAATTGCATCATCGCACTGGTATCTGGTTTTGATCCTCAGCAGAGACCTCTGTTTTTTTCTGCATCCTTTTGGTCCTTGAATTCAGGTGGTTGTCTCTATGTACAGTTTATAAATTATTGAAGAGCTTACTCTGAAAGCAACATCATTATCAGCAGATAAGTAGGCCCAGCTACTTAGGCTCATGTAAACTGCTTAAGTTCCTTATTTACAGCAGAATTTTTTTTTTGTGAAATCAATAGTATAGTTTGTAATGAGATCTTTGTCCTCTTTTAAATTCACTTCTGTTTATACAGTTTGCTCTGTATACAGTCTCTGATAAAGCTAACCCATAAATACCCAACAGGCAAGAGACAATTTCCATCAATACAAAATCTGTAAAGGGCAGCCGGAGTTACTTAAGCCAGGAACCAAAGTGGCTTTTAACTGCCGGAAAAATTATGTATTCTTTGAGAGACTGGTGAATCTTAGCACTGGTTCACTAACAATGTGGATGGTGATACCTCACAACATCATCATTCCACAAAGTAATACATCTTCACTCAAAATTTGTTCTGAATATAAAAAATCCAAGTATAAGATGGCCATATATTTGGGAAAGCATGGAAGCTTTTTTTTTTTTTTGAGGAAACTGGCAAGTTCTGGTGTTGCAGTTTATAAGCCCATATTCACATTGATAAACTCCTACTGATCTAATTAATCATAACTATCACATCAAATTTACTATCAATCTGGCTTCGAGTTTAGAGCTAATT
Source organism: Leptocoma aspasia (assembly GCA_013399835.1). Classification (NCBI taxonomy): domain Eukaryota; kingdom Metazoa; phylum Chordata; class Aves; order Passeriformes; family Nectariniidae; genus Leptocoma; species Leptocoma aspasia. Next base: position 363,157 of record VXAX01004648.1, on the reverse strand, counting down.
AAAAAAAATCTGAGGTGATTATAACTTCTAAAGACACAGCTTATTTTCACCAGAAAAAAAACCAGTAGCTTTAAATGAGTAAAGTACTCTCTTTAAGTAACATGCAGCTTTCCTGACCAAGCTCATTTTCACTTGGGCATGGTTTTACGTACTACATTTTTAGCCAGGTTTGTAACCTAACTGTATGAGAGAAACACAAATAGGTATTTCCCTTGAAAGTGGTAGCTGTTAGTTCAATACCATTCTTCCCCATTGAGTGCTAGTGTTACTAAGGACAGAAGATTTCCTTTAAAAGTTAAGAGCATAGTTAAGAGCATACATAGCAAAGAATGATATATAGCAAAAAGGGAGTTATTTCAATGCTTTGAATAATTTATTTGAGGTTTACTAGTATCACAGTATCTGATTTACTCATTTCACATAACAAAGCACGTGCCTCGTCCAGTGCTTGCAGGCACCATTTAGATCTTTAGTGCATAGTATACTATGAATATTTTCTGAAGTTAATAAAGCATTCTTTTCTTCCCATAGCAGAAAACTCTTCTGGTACTAAGAAAAGTGTAGCATTCAGCAAATATTTAGAGCTTTCAGCTAAATCAGTTGTTAAATTAGCATAATCTTTAGTTTTCATTCTTTGCTGGCTATTCTAGCCAGCCGGAATAAAACAACTAACGCATTAGAGTGTTTGGAGAGAATACACAGTAGAAAGCCCAGGGATGGAGCCAGAAGCCAGTTTTGTTTCTAAAGTAGATTCAGAAGCTACCTTATGGATTTTCAGTAAGTGTGACAAAAGAGTTGGAGACTACAGCAGGCTGGATTCTTTTAGCTACAACTAAAAAAGAGATCTGAGTCACTTTGTACCATTTTGACTTCATGAAACCTGTAGCATGCTGTCAACCGACACAGAAGTCCAGACTTTCATCTAAGTAAATCTGGCTGCAGGAAATGAGCCAAGTCAAGGTCACAATGTAGCGGAGAAATCTTGGATTTGAGTTCCATATGGAGCCTCTCTTTGGGAGCAGAAGATTGCTCTTGTACTAAATAGCGCATTAAAATGGTAGGTAAAGTAACATGTGAGGATTTCTCTCAACATCTGTAACTGTGTTACAATTGTGGAATCTTTCACAGGGTACCATCAACAGCCATTTTATAGCTACAAAACCTTCACTGGCTGGTTGAACTTCTGACAAATTGACCAAAAAGCCCTTTGGTATATAAACATCTCCATGAGCTCCTAAGAAAGGCCAATTGGCACAGGCATGAGTACTGAAATGTGATGTCCTCTTCATTTCTTGGAATAGGTCATGTCACACAGAATGGAACTGAGGAGTCAGCCAAAAGAGAACAGTGATCGAAATAACCATAAGGTAAAAGTTATATAAAGATCTTTTTTTGGCTTCAGCAGAACAAAAGGGAAACTGAGTGTATGTCTAGGCCGGGAGCTGTTTCTGTGCTGTTCTTCAACAGTTTTCATTTTAATTGCAGAAACTCAGTGCCATGTTTGCCCACCAAAACTATGATCACCGAGTTCTGATTCACAGCTGAATAATCAGTGCATTGCCAGGGAGGGAAGGGAATGGAAACAGTGGGACCACAATGATAGGCTTGTGGGAAAAAGCTTAGGAAAGAGAAGATGCCTACTGACATCCGTGGGATTTATGCTTTTACAATTTACAAAACCCGAGGAGAACAGCAGTCCAGAAAAGGAATTTTGACAGTGATGAGGTAAAGGAAATGCACTGAACTTTTGGTAGTAGTTGTAAAGCAAGGTGAGACAGAAGAGAGAAAACTCTCCTGGCACAAAGGAATCTGCACTCAACTCACTTTGTGAGTCAAACACAGACCAGGAGATTGCACCTGTTTACATTTTGGGATACAGCCTGCTCTTGGTGCCTGAAAGCAAGGGGCACAATGCAGCCTGTGTTTATAGGTCCCATGCAATCTTCTAAACCATGGCCAAGCATTGTCCAGGACAGAAAAAGCTGGCACCAGCCAGAATTGGGCTGGGGAGCTAACAGATAATGATACATCAGTGCTCCAATTGTGCCGTGGCACAGTGATTTTATTTATTATGGAAATAGCTTATGAAACTATCTTAGGCAGTGGGAAGGATTCTACTGTGCTATGCAAGACAGCATTACTGCTATGACAGCACTATGCAACGTCTGAATATAACTTGAAATGCACTTGCAAGTACACCATAGCTGCAGTACTTGAAGCATCTGAAAATTTATGGAATTAAAATCCTTTACCCATGGGAAAAATAACCCCTTAGACTGGATGCCAGGTAAGTGGTAAATAGCAGACCACTACAGAGTCTGACTATGTCATACTAGCTTCTCCTGTGTTATAGGAATTCATTCATTACATAGTTTTCTGGAAGGGACACTTGTTAGGCTTAATTTTGGTTACATTATAAATATATAGTATTATGAATTATAGAGAGAAAACACCTTTCTGTAAATTTTCTATTGCATTAAAGTGGTAAATTCAGGCTTTTCTGTAGGTTGCAGCAAATTGTGGAGTTTTGTGACATCTTTCTGGAAGATATGCTGGTGGCATGCTCTTCTGGGAATGCAGGAGAGCTGGATCATTCAGATTAAGTCCCTGAGAATTGACTCTGAATTCTCAAGCAGTTTACTAAACTGGAAGAGATTATAAAAATATGAAAAGTGAGAAGCCAGCAACAGTCTCTCTCTCTCTCTGAGGGCATTCGAGGCAAGCTCTAGCAGATTTTAATGAGTTTGTTTATGGGAGTGCAGATACTACTTCTGGAATTACAAGAGATGCATCCATAGAAACCAATTTATATTACCATTCCACCAGTGCTGTTTTTAAGTTGAATGAAACAGAACATCACAAGATAGGGTGATGAACCCTAAGCAGGACAGTGCTTCTGTCTTACAGCAATTCAAAACAAAATACACTGCCTTTTTGATCCCCAGGGTGTCTATTTGAAGATAATCTATTTTTGGGGAGTCAGGTAAACCCATAGCACTTCTTAATTCCTGGAGACGTTAATTGCTTATATTTCAGTTAATATCTACAGGTGGATAAATAATTACACTGTGAAGAAGAGAGCTGCCAGCTATCTGTATGGACAAGGCTTTCCTGGCCCATAGCTGCCATGGTCAGTTTGTATTTGGGAGAAGCTGGAGCATCCCACCAGAATGTTGCAGGACAAACCAGCAGCCTTCCAGTTGCTGCAGCTCATATGCTCAGACACAGAGATCACCTGGTTCTTACAGATCATACAAGAGTAAGGCAAAAGTTTGAAAACACACTAAATTGTCATCCTAAACACCTCTCTACATAAGGGGCAGCTATACTTTCCCCAGTCCTTCTAAAAACTTTCAGTGAAAGAAACATGCTACTATCTGTGTGCTCTTTCTTCCAGTGTTTCATTAGTTTTACTAATATCCAACCTGTATACTTCTACTTGCAATTTACTAAAGCTTGTTTGGTTGTAATGAGATTCATCAATCTGACTGCTTATGCTAGTCCACCCAGATGGAGACCTTGAGGTAACACAGCAGATCCTTGAAGGATGAGGGAGAGGGTAACACTGCATTAAACCCCAATTATTCCTTGGATCCTGAAAGGATCTTTGCTTTTATGAATCAAGTCAAATGCTAATTGTTCACAATTGGTAACTCAATTAGCTCTTTCTTCTTTTTCAAATGCCTTGTGTTTAACTAGGTTTTCAGCAAAAATGCAACAGATTTCAGTGTTGCCAATGGGTTTCCTACTCTAAGTATGAAAGTCAGAGCTTCCTGTTTCTGAATGGACCTCAAAATTCTAGATTTTTTCTATGAACTGCTACTTACGTTAAGTACCTTTTATTGTATATGGAAATGATGCTGCTCTAAGATATGTTGATGCTGTCCACGGAGCCTACCACCATAGCTGTCTTCAGACTGTATTCAAATTCATGCCAAAAAGCCTTAGGAAGTCAATAAAGCTGCTTCCATTTGCACTATTTACCAACTTGTCTGAAATTAATCTGAGTAGAACTTATATGGACTAACAAACTGATGGAAATTAGTACAAATCTTAAATGAACCAATTCACGTATAAAGGAATCTGAGATTTTTAACCACATATAGAGATATGCAAGCAAGAATCAGTTTTGACTGAAGACCTAGATCAAATTTGTCAAATTTGAATGGCTCAGATTTGACTCAAATATACATATCTGGTGAAATAAACAGATAAATAAAGATGTTTGAACTATTGAGCATATGCAGTACCTATTGATTCATTGAGAGGTAAACAGAAGACATTTTCTGCAACATTTATGTGTTTTAGTAATACTATATTTGTGCTGCTAATTAATTGATTTATTGTCATCAGACAAGGTTTAAATGAGACTTTCTCACACAAAATTTCATAAGCACTCGTGTGTTGTGCTATCCCAAATTAAGTCCATTTAAACAACTTTGCATTTGAGTACTTCGTTGGTTCCTTCATATTTATTGTAGGGTTGCATCTGTTTTTATCAGGTGAATGTTTTTAGCAGGATTACTGATGTGATAAACTGGGCAGTTGGTCTTAAGACCACTGTTTTATACCACAAAAAACATAGATAAAACTACAGCAATGACACTTTGTTACAGGCTCTACTTACAGTGAGCACTTGGAGGTCTGTCTGTGTAAGGACCGAAGAAGTTAGGGTTTTAAGTACTCTCAGTACTACTAAAAGGAAGGAAATAAAAGACCAAAAATCCTAGCAGAAAAAAAACCCAAAACCTAGCCAGCAACCCGGGAGCAATATTTCATTCCAGTAGTTATCCAGAAATCTGACTTCCTTTGCTTTGTGTCAGGCACTTAGCATTATTGTTGCAGTTAAGGGAACTTTATGAGAATGATTAAAATAAAACTTCTTGGAAGAGAGGTGCCACAAGAGACTGCAGCATCACTCGGGAAGTCATTTATCTACTGTGAAAACATAGGTCTCTTGCTTTATTAAACATCTCTGTACAACTCCCCTTGATGTCTGCAGCCAGATATTCACCTGGCACAGTTCCACTGAAATCAATGGACCCATATTGACTTACACAAGCTGAAAATCTGAACCTCTGAGTTTATTACAACATCACTAAAAGGGCTGATTAATTGTAGAATGGCATCACAATATGATAATAATGCTCAGAAACCTCTCTAGAGTGGAATAGCAATTTGTTATGCCTTTATGCAGAGCATTTGTTTTGTGTAATCTACCTCTTTGTCAGTTGTGGGGGAGGTTTTTGTTTTATTTTTGAAATACAGATGGCAATCTTGTTACCATCTTTGGTTTACCCTGCAAAAAACATCATGACATGGTTGTAGTTTGTATTTCCTGAAATCCTGATTGTCACTGGGTCTCAGGCACACAGTGATCCTCTTGAAGAAGAGTACACATTCTCCATTTGACAACATGCAGAAGACGTGGCCTTCCTGTCCCGCAGCTCAGTTGGTCTCAACCTCTGTCCCACCGAGGGGCTTGCTGCCCGTGCTGCTGGCCAGCCCTGATCCGGCGCAGCTGGGACAAAAGCTAAGCTGGGATCAGGCTTCTGGGAAAAAAGCTGTGCAGGAGAGACATAAAAAACTCTGTTAAGACCTCCCCCAGCTTTACTCATGCATTTAAACTGTAGCTGTTTTCCTTGGTTCTGGCCAGAGCCATGTTGGAGGTGTGCCTGTGCCTGGCCAACATCCTGACTTCCTGATTTGACCTCAGACTTTTCTGGACTGTTACAGTCCCTGTTTACCAACGCCAGAACTGCCCTGTTCTCCTTGCTTAGGCACAGTGAGACTGACCCTTTCTTATGAGAACACTGTCCTACCACCTTGCCATTACCCCAGCTCTTGCTTGCCTTCCCTGGGGATTAGCCTGCTCTGTTGGTTCCTGAGAAGATGAACCCTTAAATACTGCACAGACACTGCTACTGCAGCAGGCATAAATAAAAGAGATATGCTGTTGCTTTTCCAAAACTAAGATAAACAAATGTCCCTTACAGGACCATTTTTATTTAATATCATATTTAGCAGGAGTAGTAAAAATTGAGCCTCTCTTTTTGTTTTGCTATGCATAAATTTTCTGTTTACTAGGAGTTCATAATCTCAGAAGCCAAATGGCAGAGAGAAAATTGTATCCAAAGCACCATAGTCCAAGCAAATAATTTCTCTGCTTTTGTTCAATTTTAATAATGTAAGTGGGTAGCGGCATGTTTCCCACTCTGTAGATGTGTCAGCTGTCCTGCATATGTATGAGACACACCCAAGGGTTTACCCCAGCCTGTTGCTGTCCTGAGGAGTCCCTGTAGCTCCTGCAGCTGTGACATAGTGCCCCAGCCTCCTTTCCTCACCACATGTGAAGATACAGAGAGCAAAGGAGAGCAGGTCCTGTGATATAGAAAAGGTTGGGCCTTTTCATGAAGCATCCCACGCAGAAGTCACAATAGAAGAATTATTTAGCCCCCTGCAGCCTCATGCCATCATTCCTGTCCTGTCACAAACTCAGCAAGGGGAAATGAGATGAGTTGGTGCAGAGGGGCAGGGATACATCCCCCGCAGGATCCACCTTGCTGAGTCTCATGAGTTAGGTTAGAGGGAAAGCAGAGGTCGGAATCAAACCATCCCTGACTGGCTTATCTCCTAATTCTGTTTCATGGCAGATCTGGGTCAGGAGAGGTAAAATGAGAAAACCCCAAAGGCAATGAACTTAATGCATGAGGCTCCAGCCCTGGCTGCACAGTTTAATTGTGAAAGAAAAAAAGCCCAAAGCTTACTTATAGGACTGTAAGTAGTCAATAACAATGTAAAGTCAAAATATTTTTAAGAGACAACTCTTAGTAGAATTAAACTGTGCAAAGGGCAAGTTCTCTTTTCATAGAGGAGTTTTACAGTGGTGTACACTCACCTTAGCAGCAACACTAAATGTTAATAACATGAAGAAATAAGGTACAAGTCTGATATTTTGGTGTTGAGCTCCTCAGCATGAGTAACTTCCTGAAATGGCAGCAGGCATGACACATGTTCATCCTAATGCAGCTGCTGACATGAAATGGTGCTTTGAAGTGTTTTGGGGAGCCAGGATGGCAGCAGTCAAATAGACTTTCTGTTTCCATCAGAAGCACCCATGTCCCATGACATGCCAAACCTAGAGCATTGCAGTTTAGCAGCTCATTAAGCATTTCAATCATGCCTTGCAGTTCTCTGAATTGTGCTCTTTCCAGTACATCAATTTTTTTCTCTAATTATATTGATTTTAGTAAATTGCAGTGTCCTTCTGTTGATTTTCAACTATGTATAACAAAAACTTGCAATGTGAGAGAAAAAACAAGCTCATTGTGCTCTAGCAAGTTATTCTATACCATTAGACCTTTCATGGAACAAAACAAAGACATTAGAGCTAAGAACATATGAAAATATTGCAGTTACTACAAAAATAAACAGAAGCTAAGTTTTTAAATTAATATAGACCTTACATCCATCACCCAGGAAAAAAAAGACTAGTCAATTGTCTGGAGCACCAGCTCTGTAATTGCACACCCATTTATCTTCAGTGTGTGGAGGATTTAATTGCTTGTGCCCAGCTCTATCTTTGGGTCATCACAATGGACTGGCCATACTGTGTGCCAGCACCTGCCATCTGCAGGCTGTCCTCCCACATCAGAGACCTGAATTCTAGCCCACACTCCTGACTAAATCATGTTTTTATAAGGCAGAGACTCCTAAAATATGCTCAATTAATTAGGGGCTGCCATACAACCTCTAGAAAACCATCAACACAGCCCCTATCTTGTTGCTTCCCCATGAAGACAAGCTATGATTCCCCTCTACACTTCCATTTTACAAAACAGTTCAGTAATTGTACCGCTGAATTTTACTGCTAGAGGTAGGACTTCTGCATTGGTGAAAGTGCTCTGAAGTCAATGCAGCTAAACAGTATAGCTCCAGTCATCTCATTCAGGGTAGGAAGAAAAAGTACTTTGGTGTTTAGGAAGTATGTATCTCTTCCTGTTTCTTTGACCTTTTTACTCTTTTTAGTGAATGATTTGCTAATAAAAATATGTAAGCACATTGGGGAGCCAATAATCAAGCCTGGAGTGTGTTTTAACAAGCCAGACAGTACCAAATATTTTAAAGAACAGTGGAACCTGGGCCATTTATTTAAGAATGTATATGGTACATACTGCCTATGGCACCTGCTGCATTTCTGGATGTAGGGCCCATGTGGTGGGAGATAACTGGCTCATCACTGCAGGTAAATACCTTATCTTTAAAGGAGGGTGTAACACAAATACACATCTTTCTGCAGTGTTCCCTTCTGGTTAACTCTGAGGTACTCCTTGTTCACTGCTTTTGGTTTAGGCCTTATTAGAGTAAATCAGTCCTTTATTGGATTTAGTTAGTATATTTTACAGACAGTTTAGAATTTTTTTGCACCAATGAATCATGACAATATATAAAAGAAATGTTTATTCTTCTGTTCTTTGTTTTGGGAAAATTAATACATGTTCACATAACCGGGGTTAACCTAGCATCTAGCAGGCAATTTGCTCCTGCATTTGCTGACCTTTTTATTAAGTATAAAAAAACCCAGAAGGATACAGTCTATAGTTAGTTATATTTAGCTGTTATCTTATGTGTATTTAGTCCTTATCTCAAGAATTTTAGATGTATACAAAAGACAAAATAATTTACACAATAGAAGCTTGAAATGACATGTTTAGGGGCATTTCACATGACTTGCACTGCTTTGTGTTTTGAAGTCCCCTTTCTCTGTAAATCAGGAGGCACCTTGGTAGGATCCATTACAGGGACTTACCAGCTTAGTAAAAATGTGTAGCTTCAAAACTCAATTTCAAATCTGCTCAGGTACTTGTTAACCTCACTAAAAATCAATGGACCAAATCTCATACATCTTATATATATCACCAGAATGGCACTTAAATCAAAGCGTTGCCTTAGGTAAGTGAGGAAGGCATTTGTCCAGTGGGGATGTTCATTCAAGTAATCCTGCAGGCTTACGTCTATCCTTGTTATCAGACACTCAGCAATGTCAAGTTAATTAATTTATTTCCTTTCAAGTGTTTTTTCCCCCATCAGTGAAAGAATGCCATGAAATGAGCAAGAAAAAACTACTGCAAATCATTAACATATAAAGATAGGATAAGTGTCTTACCTTCTGTTGTGGCCTGCAGTCTGCAGCAAAAGAGACTGAGAAAAACAATACCAGTTCACATTTGGGGCATATTGTGTGGCAGCCTTCAACTACAGTTGTTATTGAAGCTTTAGCATGTCAGGCACAGCAGCATTCAGTGATGGTGTGACTTCATTAAAGCCACGATAGTCCACTGTTAGTCTTCATTTTCCATTAGACCTTTTCACTGGCCATGTAGGATTGTTAAAAGTTGAGTAGGTATTGCTGATGACTCCTTGGCTGGCTCTCCAGTCAACAAATCAGTTTATGGATGGGAGTGATATTTGGTGAGATGTTGCCATTGGTGCACAGTTGTGATAGTGACTGGCTATGCTGTTGTTTTTAAACCTTCAGCAACTCCACAACACAAGGGTCCTCTGAGAGACTGGGCAAGGAAGACACCTGCTTAATTTCCTCTGTCTTCAAGACAGCTATACAGAAAGCCAAATTTTTGGGTCCTTGAAACACCCTCTTCTGAGTCTCTGCCAAGGATGCATGGAGTCTCTGGACCAGTCACAATGGGGGGCTTTTGCCACTCATTCTCAGTGAGGGTCACTTCACCCTCCAAATACAATTAGCTGTTGGGACACTCTGGTCATTCCAGAAATACAAATGGGTCCTGCTTCTCTGTAGCTTGGTGGTATTAGGACACACTGTGCACCAGTATCCATTAGACCCTTTTACTCCTGTTGGCCTGATGTACCAGGCCATTGAAATCACACAGTCCAGTAAACCCTGTTGTCCCCTTCCTCCACCTGGCTGGAGGCAGGGCCCCTCTAGTCCTGATCATAATATTGGTTATTTGCTTTTTGTATGTACTAAACAGAATTCTCTTTATTAAGATCAGAGGCAAGATCAGCTCTTCTACTCTGTTTTGGGAAACTGCCTGCTTGAAACAGGAGCAGCAGTTTTTCTGAAGAACCCATTTTGTGGCTGTTTTTCCTGCAAATCAGACACCCATGAGGGTGTCAAGGTAGATTTTCCACTCTACTTTCTCTGTGATCACTCAGGTGAAGCCACAGGATGGTCTGTGGTGTGTAATCACTACATCCTCTCTCTTGAGCAGCAGAGCTCTAACTTCTGATAGCTGAGATAATGCTCCATACAGGTGTGGACTAGGACATATCCTGTCTGAATTACTGGAACACTTGGAACACTTTCTCCACAACTGAGACACAGCCCTACTGGGGGAAGAGAGAATTTCTTCATGTTGCTGGAATTGGACAGCCCATTCATCCACTGTTTGTCTCTCTCCATCTTTCCAGGCCATTACTGTCTATGAGTTGGTGTATAACAATGGTGAGCTCCATACAAACTTCTACCAAGCTCCATACCATTTCTACCAATTTCTACCACTTCTAATCAAGTGACATACACTTGATTTCATCTGGATCTTTAAATAATTTCATCATAAATCACCTCTAGCATGGCTAATTCCCTCATGTACTGGATAACTTTCTCAATGGTGATCCATTTGCCTGAATGACATAACATCTTCCTTGAGCCAAATTTTTGCCTTACTGCCTAATAGAGATCACATCCAGAGTCTGAGGTCTTGTGCCCTTTTTCCAATCACTTTGTCAATTCCTTGTCTAGAAAGGGATCCTAGCTGCTTGGTTTTTCTACCCTCTAACTGCAGGCCACTGGTTCTGCTATCCTAGCATTGGAGCAATCAGGTGACAATGTGCTGGTCTGGATGAAGCTGAAATCTTTTCACATATCTCACAGCTCTCTCAGGGATAAGGATCAGGGGTTACTGCCTGGTTTATGAGTTCTTTCACTTCCTCCTCCTGTTCTCATGATGACACTTGGAGAATCCTGCCTTTTCTTCTTCTTCCTTCTTCCCTTTCTTATAGGGGTTTTATTCCCTTATTAAACAAGCTCACTTTTGCATCCAATATTTCTTCTCATGTATGTTGGGGCAACTGTTACCAGCATGAGTTGGTACCCTGGTTCAGCTTCATACTTGCCAGGGTTGGAGGAGCTGCAGTGCCTGTTGCAGGGGATCAAGTAGCCCCAGTGCCTATTATGGTTGCTGCAGTGTCTGTCATTTTGTCGTCACATCCAGAGACCTCCTTTTCCCCCTAAAGAGTATTGAGCAGGGCTAGATCTTCATGGGCCAGGCCCCAGCATGTGGCAGTGATTTGTTTCTCTCTGGAATTGTCAGGGTCAGAGCATATTTTTTCCAAATATCTTACCAGTTTTTTCGGATTCTGTGCTTTTTTAGGGGTGAAGTTCCAAAACACTGGAGGTGTCTGCCCACCTAGACTCTTGCCCATACTATCCTACACATCCTGTCACTCATAAATATCCAGCCTTGGGTAGATCTCTGGGTAGTATACTTAAATATTTGTTTAACCTTAAACAAGACCTGAAATTCATTCAGGAGACAGCAGTAGGAACATGCTTGTTTGAACATCCCAAGCATTCAAAATTCTCAAGAGCTATTGTATCTAGCCTGGAGGAGAAGGGGAAGGTGAAGTAGCAGGGGATTGTTCCCTCTTGTCTCCCCCACAGATCGGCTCTCTGTGGAATGTAATCATTAATAGTTTCTAAGAGAGGGTTCCCAAAGTATAGAGATGACAGTAATGCTAAGTACAAATACCAGATTAGTCTCACGACCACTAATTTTATGATATCATAAGCCAGTGTTACACAGTACAGCAAAATGATAACCTTAATCCAGCCCCCAGGGATGATAAACAGCACAACAGGGAACACATACAGCAAGTAAGGTCTTACATAATATAAACCTGAGAACAAGCATAAATTCTCTGAGACCAGATAAATCAACAGTGAGATCAGCAACTATTAAACTAATATAATGAACTTGTAAAACAATTTTCTTTTTTTTTTAAATCAATTTTTTAAATCAATCTCTGGTCAGGTCCGTTATCTCAGCCCTTTGAACCTGATGTTGGGTACCAAAAGGGACTGTTGGGGTTTAACCCCATCCAGCAGCCAAACACCACACAGCCATTCTCTCACTCCCCTCTAGTGGCATGGGGGAGAGAGGGAGAGAAGAGGGAAAGAGGTAAATCTTGTGGGTTAACATAAGGACAGACAATGTAAAGGGAAAGAAAAGTAATATTAATTATAAGAGAATATATAAAGCAAGTGGTGTACAATGCAGTTGCTCACCATGCACTGACTGATGCCCAGCCCATCCCTGAGCAAGCGTCTGCCTCCCCTTGTTGGCCAACTGCCCTTAGATTTATTGCTCAGTACAGTGCTGATTATGGTATGGAATATACCTTGTGTCCATTGGGTCAGCTGTCCTGGATGTTTACCCTCCCAGCTCCTTGTGCACCCCGTGCCTCCTCACTGGCAGGGCAGCGTGAGAAGCTGAAAAATCTTTGAATCAGAGTAAGCCCTGCTCAGTAACAGCTAAAACATCAGTGTGTTATCAACATTATTATCATCCTAAATCCAAAACAAACCACTGCACCAGCCACTAGGAACAAAAATAACTATCCCAGCCAAAACTAAGGTACTAGTTCTTTCTCTCCCTCTTCAGTTTTAGTTTTAGACTGACTTAAACTTGGGTAACATTAAGGACTTCAGAGGCCAAGGAGTCGAGCACCTAGGGAGATGCTGTGGTGAAACGAAGTAAAGAAAGGCCAGCAGTGGAGGAGTGGAGGGAAGTAATCACAAAAATTAACTTCAGCCCTGGGGATACCTGACCTGCTTCTCTAAGCTTCTTTATAAAGAATGGAGGATAATTATGGAACAGACAAGTCAAAGCAGAAACCTAATTTTAGGCTGTCTGAAACTGCACCCCCAGGGGAACTTCACTCACCATCACAAAGCTCCAGTGTCCACATTTTACAAAGGGATCTTCTAAAAGTAGTCTGTGAGCAGAGAGGAAACACAAAAATCATTTATGAACTGGAGAAAATGCCATTCTTCTAGCTTGGTCTGTTTATCTTTTTAGGAAAGAAGACTTGAATGTGACTAGATTAAGGTGTATAAATGCTTTCATGGGTAAAAAATGCTCATGTACGAAAGGGGACTTTAATCAAGCAGAGGAATACACAACTAGAACTAATTGTCTGGAAGCAGAAGCCAGAAAATTTGAATTAGAAAATAAGCATACATTTTTAACAGTGAGAGTGAGTAGGCACTGGAACATACTACTGAGGAAAATGCTAGATTCTCACCATATTCAGATTTTCAAGTCAGGACTAGGCTGAAAGAAAAGTTTCAGTGAAACTAAGAGTCTCAATGCAGCATCACTGTCTGATACTTAATGGCCTGTGATATTCAGGAGATTAGATAGTCTCTCCCAACCTTAAACACCATGAAGCTTAATTCTATGAGTCTGTACCCATCACCAGGGATATAGGTTCTGTATAAAAAAAAAAAATACTCCCCAAATTCAACTCAACAGTTTGATGACTTCTGGTATCTTTCAACCAATCTCTGAAAGATTTCTGGCCATAACATCACTTTTGCTGAGAGCTGAAGAATTGAATATAAGCTGAATACAACTGTTGCAATAACTGTTTATTAATAATGGGACTGTTTTCTATTCTTTTATAGTAGTTCTTAAAACAATAAGGTGGCTGTAAATTTATGGCATAAATTACCAAATTTATTATAATATACATGGTATTTAGCAGCTGTAATTCGCCTAGAAATCAAGCTACAGAGAGGGAAGCAGAGTATGAGTATATTATTGTTATTTGCAAATATTCATTAATTGAACATCACTAATGCTGTGAAGTCAATAAATATTATTACTGAGATTTTACAGAACTTTTCATGTCTAGGACAACTGGCTTGTTCCGTCTTGTGTGTGTGTATATATATATATATAGAGAGAGAGAGAGAGAGTATCAAACCCATATAGGAAGTTCTGACCCTCTTGACGTATTTTGCAGATTTAAGGGAAATAAACTTTAAACCAGCTTCATACCTCAGCTTAAAAGTAAATCTATCCTAAACACTGTGAAATGTTTTTCATTCATTTGGTATCTGACCTGAAAACCTGTGCTTAAAGAAGTAAAATGATCACTTCAAATATATTTATTTTCTCCTTTTTCTGCTACTATGTCTTATTTGACAATCATGTTGAATTATCAAATAAAAAATTCTTCATTCTCTGCTCACTTTACAGTATTTTTAATATATTTCCCATGAGGGTAAAGTGAACTAAATTCTGCTAACAGAAACATTTGAAAATCCATAAGAAAAATGTCCAGGGAGAATGATATTGGGCCTTTATTCCTGGTAATACAGTTTATTTCAGATGTTACCTTCAGCTAAGTAATCTGATGCTTAGATTTTCCTTGTTCCTAAAAAAAGAAGCCCAACAAGTCTTATGAACTAAAAATGTTTAATGTTAGATGAGAAGTATCTAAATGATTTGAGGTAAAAAGTATAAATTCTATAACTTGCAACACTCTGTTTAATGGAAACTCATACAGGGATGGGGGAGTTCTCCCCAGTAAATTGACATACTCTATTAGTTTTGGATTTTGGATCTGTTTTAAGGGATTTCCAGCATAGTAATTTTGACTAGATTTGACTTAAGCTACTGGGGGAAGACAAAAGCCACTGAATGTAACACTGAGTTTTATTGTCAACTTTTTCTACCATATGGCTGCACTCTCGCTGCCCACATGCACTCTTACACTGCCCACACATCAGCATGGCTTCTCCCTACCTTCATATCCAAGAGGAGAAACGGGCACGAAGCCATAACAAAACCATGATCTCGACCTCTTCCCTTCTCTGGCCCTCAATTCCACACAATTCCTCCCCTTAGCCAGTATCCCACCTTCCCCTCAGAGTAAAAACTGCAGTAGCTGAGTGGTTTCATTACTAGAGTGGACAGGCCACAAAGCTTTCCTCCCTCTAGCCATGGTGTCCCCAGGCAGGAATTATTGCCTCATCATTTCTAACTGACTTCCTTCATGCCTTTTCACTCAATAGCTATACAGATTTACCAGGGCTCAGCAGTCTGCAGCAGTTTTCAGTTCAGCCACTTGCAAGCCATCTGAAGTTTCTCTTTCCAAGGAAATGGCATTATGCAGAAAAGTGACACATGTCACCTGGGAAGCATTGACCTTGCCTTCACTTCCTGGCAAGGTCGTTGCAATATATGTTTGTATATTTGTAGTACTTTCCTTGTATATAACAGCACTTATTTTGCTAGACCATCTGCTTCCAGTGCTGGGTAATATATTTATCAATTATCTGAATGAGAGGATCAAAGGCACCCTCAGTCACTTTGCAGATAAGACTGAGTTGGGAGAGAGTGTTGACATGCTGAGGGGTAGGAAGGGACATGGACAGGCTGGATCGGTGGGCCAAGGCTAATTGTCTGAGGTTCAATAAGGCCAAGTGGTGTGAGCCTTGGGTCATAGCAACCACATGCAGCTCTACAGGCTGGGGGCAGAGTGGCTGGAAAGCTGCCTGGTGGAAAAGGACCTGAGGGTGCTGGTTGATAGCAGCCAAATGTGATCCAGTGTGTGCCTGTGGCAGGACATCTACCCCCCTCGCCTCTCTGCCACAGATGGTTGGTGCATAAAGAGATAACTCAGGCTGAAAGGCCCAAAAATGGGTCATCTCTGGTACCAAAAGGGCTCAGACCTCAGCTAAGAATCAACATTTTAGTCTGGAGAGCTGGTGTTGGAAGAGATAAAAGAAATATTCTTGACTAAGAGACACTGGTTTACAAATTATAAAAGACACACAAATTATGACAGAGGCAGAAGCCTTCTACACACACCCCTTGAAAGTGTTCAAGATTTTGGCCCGGAGCCTGGACACAGGTTCCATGGTTACTTCCCTGGGGATAGAGGGAAAGGATCTTGATGCCCCACCAACAACTGGATGGTTAGATACATTGAATCCTAAGTTGCATTACTTCTTTGCTAGCTGTAACACTAATAGGTACCTTTAACCTCACTCTGTATATATGTACTAGTAGTTTCCTTTTTGTCCTTATTCCTTGTAGTACTTAGTTTGTTTTAGGTCTTATGTCTGTTTGTTTTCTGTCTATTAAATAAATAATTCATTCTATAATAGACCGAATCAGCTGTTACTAAAGAACTTGTGAATGAGACTGGGTTTTGGGGTGCTGGCTGCCCCAATAAAGCTACTGCTGCCAGAGGCCTGGGCAAAAGGCAAGGACTTATCTAAAGCCCCACATCCATTCATAACAGTGCCCAGGTGGCCAAGAAGGCCAATGGCATCCTGGCCCATATCAGCAATAGTGTGGCCAGCAGGACCGGGGCAGTGATTGTTCCCCTGCTGAGGCCACACCTCGAGTTTCTGTGTCCAGTTCCGGGCCCCTCATGACAAAAAAGACATTGAGGGGCTGGAGTGAGTCCAGAGAAGGGCAATGTGCACTCTGCACAAGACAGATTCTGATCACCACATCACTCACCCATCCTTCTCTGTTCACAAACAGCAGGTCCAGAGGGACACCTTCCCTTGGCTCACTTACCAGCTGTGTCAGGATGTTCTCTTCCACATATTCCAGAAACCTCCTGGATTGTTTTCTCTCTTCTGTGTTGTATTTCCAGAAAATTTCTGGTAAGTTGAAGTCCTCCATAAGAACAAGTGCCGGTGATTGTGAGACTTCTCCCAGCTACTGAAAGAATATTATAGATTGTTTTGTCTGCCAGTATTATAGAATATTTGGTCAGTTGCTTAAGCAAAAACAAAATACTTGAAAAATGTCTCTATTAATGAAAACACACACAGATGAAATCACACATAATGGATACACATCCACAGTGTCAAACATCTTCACATTGCTCTATTATGAGTCATACTAAAGTACTGTCCTCAAACCATGTGTTCCTAAAATAAACTTCAGTGTTGGCTTTGTAAGCTGGAAAGCAGACTTACTGATTTCTACCAGCATGAGCCATGTTAGGTTACAGGTCATTTAAGCAAATTGCTTTTTGACTTTTGAAATGTGCAGGCTGCCTTTGCTGAAGGACTTGTTGGCATGAGAAGGCATTTTTGAGATCCATTAAACATGCTAGTTATACAAAAGAGTCTGATGTAATTGTTACATTAGTACATGAAGGCACAAAGGTGAATACAAATATCTTTCTCCAGAATGATCAGTTAGGATTTTGCATACAAAATTTGACCCAGAACATAAAGATCAACTTATTTTCCATTTCAAAATAGCAAGCTTTATTAATCTATCATCAACAATCCAAATATATTATAACTAGCACCCTTAATAACAAACTGAACTTTTCATGTGAATCTTACAGGATGGGTTAGATACACTAAAATTTTAAAGTTCCTTTTGCTTCCACTGTCAAATGATCTTCTCAAATGACAATAATTAACACATTAAATTTCATCCTGGAGCAATCTGTGGTAAATCTGATGATACATTGCCTTTCAATAACTTTCTGTCAAACTCTTTTGGGGAGCATCATTCTCCTGAAACCATCAAGAAGGGAGCCTTGCTGCTTCAGGCCCTGTCATGAGACAGCTGTGTTGGAAACACAGCTTTGGACTACATCATTTGGTGGGACAATGACCAAGCCACAATGCAGCTCAAGGAGACCCACAAAGCAGAAGAGCAAGGTCTTTGAAACAGCTTTTCTCCAGTTAACCATAACTGCATTTTCACTTACCATTCCAGTCAACCTGTGTTCATGCTACCAAAGACACACTGCCTGAAATACAATTTTCAATGTTATGAGTTTGTAGACCTTAGTAGCAGAACTAATAACAAACTAGATGCTTCTTCATCACAAACCAGCTCCTTATGCTAAGAGCAATGGGATATTTCTTCATTCATGCCCATGCTGCATTTCAAATCACTTTATCAAATTATGTTGATCAGCACACGGCTATGTTCCTGCAGAAACAGCTTCAATTTGAGCATATTTGCCCTTGTATCTGAATGTCATCAAGGATGTTCTCCAGGAATAAGTTAGCATGGCTATTGCTCCTTCACATTCTCCTTCTATGTTCACTTGTGCTTATTGCCTTGAAGAAATCAGACAACTACTTGTTGAGGAATACATCTGAAGTTTCCTTAACACTACAAAAGGTTAGGTTATACAACAATGAAGAGAAACAGATGTTATTTGTTTATGAAAACAAATTTCCAGATGGTTCAAGATCACCACATTGTGCAAAGCTTAAACAACTGCTTGCTTTTATTGTAATTACCCTCCAGTTCCCTTCTGCCATCACCCTCTAGTGTGTGCTATACTTCCTTACTTCAGTTTGTGTTCCAGGGTTTTATGTTATTTGAGACATGAACTTTGTCTGCTAATAAAGTTTCCAGAAACATCTGGAGTAAAAATGGTAAAACAGAAATTGTTATAATGGATTATAATAAGACCATCCCCATTACCAGAAATACAAAAGCCCAACCAATCAGGTAGTACAACATCTATTAGTTTTGAAATTGCCTGGGAATGAAGTAGCTATGCTTTTAAGAAAAATATGTACTTTCTCATAAATGTCTTACCCCAATAGCAGGAAAATGTCAAGTTAATGCATTGGTCACAGCCTGTTGTTCACACAGCATGTTTCCACACAGCAACAGCTTCTAAGTCCCCAGAAGGAATTTTCTGCCTCCATCTGATAATGAAACACTCTACACACAACACATTATTCTCCCTCACAGAACAGTACAAAACCTTACCTGTGACCTCAGCGAAATGACAAGTACTCCACCCTGAGATGTTTGTCAGGAGTAGCTGTGCAGTATTATACTCTAACACCTGTTACAGTACAAGTCCCTGACAGACACTTGGCACTGTACTGTAAAGGAGACCTCCATGTAGCTAGTGTCCATTAAAGATATAAAGCCTCAGCACCTTGGTAAGTGCAGATCCAAAAGAAAACTCAGTGTAGCAGTTTCCCCATCAGATATAAAACACCCATAACTCAATCAGGTTCCCACTGTCCTAAGAAGAGTCTGAACTTGGGCATCCCATGTACCTCTGTGACTCTTGTTGCATGGAATGTTGGAAATCCCTTAGAAGGCCTGATTTCATCAACAGTGACTGCATAGGTTGACTAACTTAAGGACTAACCTTAGACAGATGGGGCTACACTTGATTGCCCCAAATATCTCTGATAAGGTAGTAATTTTCCACAGGATATGCAAGTCTTCATAATGCCTATACCTGCATATGATCATGGATGCAATATGAATTCAAGACTGAATGTGACATGAGTTCATGCTCAAAATGTTCTATTGATCCCCCTGATCCTATCTGTTGTGCTATTACAGCTATAGGCTGCCCTTCAGAGTAATGCCACTGAAGCATGTTGGATACTATTAACTATGTCCATTGAAAATTCACTCTAGTATTCCTATGCCTTGGTGAGGTATACACTGTAAAAGCACACAACAATGAGTATTGCCAACCCTGTTAATAGTTTTACCTGGGTAAAAATTATCCTGAAGATGTTATTTTTGGGGCTGAAATTTTTAACCTATTATTCAAGATATGATACAGATACAGTTATTGGTTATTTCTCCTGCTACAGTTTTAAGTGGTGAAAGAAAAGGTTATCATTCAGATGAGCTAATTCTCTGAAACTGTGAGACAGCAACCAATTATAGATGCCTTAGACAGATGGGATTCTGCTCCTACTATGCAGGATCCCAATTATGTCACATACACACTGCCACAAGGAACAAATAAAGAACTGGAAAGAATAAGGACTTTGTTTAACAGATGTATTTGTGTAACTCATTCTGGGCTTACACCTGAGTAATGGTGGCCTGCTTTTCTAAAACAAGCATACGCCTGCTCATTAGTGGCACTGGAGCACCCCTCAGTGGGAGCAAAATGTTAACTTATCCCCATGTAACTGGATAGTTAGAGAGGTGAAGTGTGTAAAACAGTGACTGTGCTTTCCAGGCAACACATGACCAATTCAGCATATTCATCATTCAGGTCATTGTGAACAGAAATGTGAGAGATTATTAGTAGCCCATCTTTAGCCATCTTTAGCTCCGGAGGGTACTACTTCATACAAAGATTTTAAATTTCTTCTTTTGACCCATTAATCGTAGTTTTGCCTGAAGGTTTAAAAAGCACCAATGAACATGAAGGGTGTCCTTCAGACCTTGTCAAACCAGACACCAAAATGGGACTCACCTGTCACATGTTGGAGATTCTCAGAATTCCTTCATTTCCTTCCTCTGTGTCCCACTTAGGCCTTTTGGAAAATATACTTGTTAAGAAGTAGTGCCCTTTTTTTGATATATGGGCTTTGTATTTCTACAGAACATTTTGTATATAAGTGTTTGAGGTAGCTGAATCACTCCCAGCCTACACTGTACATTTTCAAAGGGACTATAACCACAGAGAGAGGAAATTACAACTTTAGCTTTATTGGAAATGCTGTACCTGGCTCAAGTTAGTTAGCCAAGTGAATAAATGAATGAGTGTACAAACAACTAGAAGTGACATTTCAGTTACTTTTGCTAGCATGAAAGCCATTAATCTTGTAATTAAAGGGCCTGAGATTTGAAATTTTATTACAGTATTTCTGTCAATGAAATATTTCCACAATAGCTCTGGGTCTGGAACTCAGACAGGTAAAAACCATCTTCATCATTTTCTCTCCAGCCAAAGATTCAAGCTGGGACCAGCGTATCCCCAGGCACTCATCACAAGTAATTACCCTGCAGAGGGAACACAGCCAGAGAAATGTTACAGCATTACTATTATTACTTTTTTTGGATTAAGTAATAAATATTTAAGAGACTAAAGCTAGCCCACATGAAACGACAAATGCGTATACGCCAAATCCCCACCTACTCGATTGTGCACCTTTAGGCCTCTTCTACCTGAGATAAACAGCAAAAATAATTCCCTTCCCCACCACTGTGAGTTCTTATTTTCCTTAACAAACTAGAATCTCCTTCAAAACTAAACTCTACTGTGATATCAGTTACTTTTATAAAAGTTTCTAGTCTGTTTCCAGAGTAAGGTTAAAACAACTTCAGACAGCACAATAAAGGATGATTTCCTTTGTAGAGCTAAGGGTGTTTCTCAATCTTTTCCTAGGCCTGTCTGATCCCTGCAGATCCCTAGGCCTGTCTGAGAGAGGTGCAAGTCTTTGTCCAACAAAGTTAACGTTCCTGACCACAGGAGCACATTTTCTATATGCTTTTGCACAGCATTTTAATGTAATTCAGAATCCCAAATATTCGCAGGCCCTGGAGTGAAAATCGACAAAACTGTTCTTTTTCTATTGCCATGTCATTCTTTGTCTCTCATTTACTACTCACTCAGCTGGCAATATTTTTTCATAACTAATTTTTGTGCCAGAAAATTTGCAAAAATAGATAGTAAAGAAGCAATAATGAGCTGTGAGGAATTTATAAAAATGTCACTTTATATCAAAGAAATGAATTTTTAAATGACCCCATTATTTGATCTTGCACTACATTTTTCCTAAATGTAGATGAACAACATCAAGCTTAAATCTACAGGTATGGTACAGATTTTGGGAAATATTTAGACTTCTTAGAAGTTATTTCTAGTCATTCTAATATTTCTCAGTTTTTGATAAATGATCAAAATTCTACAAAAAATTAATGCTGATTTTGAAAATTAGCTGGATATAGAGTATATTCTCAATTCCATTTTTACACACATTTTTTTTAAAACTTTATTTGCATGTGGTAATAATAAAAAATATCCTCAAAACTCCAAAAATTTTTCATAGATTGATGTGGATAAATACACTTTTTTATTAGAAGTTTTAAAAATATTGACAGAATGATTTCTCACTAGAGAAAATAACCTAAAAAGTACATAGATTCCACAGATGTTAAAGGTCCTTTTTATTTGTCTATTTATTATGTAGCATTGGCAATCTATGTATTTGGTGTATCTGAATATCTTCAGGTCACGGACACAGGAATGAAAAAAAACTGTGTTGTATTGCTAATATTTCTAAAATGCAAAGACCTCAAACAATTCCCTGAAAGCAGTTTAGCCCCACCTGAACTATGAAAAATTAAATCCTTTGTGAATCAGAGGTGCATGCACCATTCCTCCAAATATCTGCTTTTCATTTTGCAGCTTCTCCTTCTTTAAAAGCTTGTGTCATATAATCTGCTCCAACTTTTAATCACAGTTATTCTCTCTTTTTGTCATTCATCTACAACCAAAGAAAACTTTTTACAGACATGAAAAGTAAAAACTAAAAAATAAGACACTGACAAAGTGTCCTCTCATCTGTTTACTACTAACATTGCTTTGGTCTAGAAGATTCTGGAGAAGTTCTTACTTCAAATATATTTCTGTAAGGAAACAACACGGCTTTTACGTAGACTGATATCTCTAACTAAAACATTATGAGGAAATTCAGGACAGTAAATACAAGAATGCAATCATATGACTTATTTCTAACAAAAATTTGAAGTGTGACAGAGACAAGCAGTATAACTGTAAATTTCTGTAAATCCAGAGATTTGCCTCACTTTCACTCTAGGCTAGAAATGCAAATGCACATCTCTTGAGAGATCCAGGTGAAGTCCACAGAGAGAACCTGAGTGTTTAGAGGCAGATTTTAGTCACTTTCTCTAAAAAAGGATATCTTATAAACTCAGTCTCAGAGGCGTTGTTTGAAGGACACATTACATACAGAACTTGGCTACTCCTTGAAAACCTCACAAGATCAGACTAAAAGAGTTTCAATATGAGAAAATCCCATTTCTAATCTGTTAGAGATGGGCTGGATTCTTGGGGCATGAGGTTAATAAATCAGGATTTTATGATAAGTATTAGATTATTTGTGATTATAGAAGAACACTGGGACAATTGATAAGATTCTTTTTTCTTGGAGCAAAACTACTATCTACTCATAAAATAAAAAACAACATAGCAGATGTCACTTATAATATTTCCCAGTTTTAAACTTCTTACCCAGACACGAGGCTTTGGGATCAGCCTGTTCATCCCTGTGGTGTTATCTGTCTATGTAAGGCCAGCAGATGCTCAACACAGCTTCCCTTCTCCCAGAACACCTGTCATGGCCAGTGCTGTCTCCCTGAACTGTCCTAGAAGGTGACCATGCTCTTCTTAATCTTGTGTTAGGTCTCTCTACTGTGGTAATTATGATTTTGGGTTTTATGGATCTCCTAGCAGCAAGCCTGCTAGGTTTCATTCCCAAGGGAAACAAGAGAGATTTGAGAAAATATCTCTGGGCCATTTCCTATTCTCAGAGTGGTTTTGCTCTGCTCTGTTCCAAAAACGTAGAGAGATAGTTTTCTCTGTCTAACCAATGAGGAAAGCTGGTCTTATCAGCTTTCCTCACCTTGGCATTCTGGACACAGAAGCATTCTGGCAAGACACAGAGCATTCTTGCAGGTAGCAGGACATTCTTGTACTAAGGCACTTGATAGAAGAAAGAAAATGTACTAAGATTGTACCAGGCTGCATGGCTGAGGCAAAAGTCTCAGCCTGAACATGGAGCCATCATAAATAAACTATCTTAAGCCTTCTGATACCTGGAGTTGGAGTCTTCATGCATGAGGGGAAATAACCAGGACAACTGGTAAACCCCTCATGCCAACAACAACCACACTCTACAGCAACACACAGGCAAAAAAAAACCAAACAAAAAAAAAAAAGAAAAAAAATAAAAAAAAAAAAACCAAACACATACTTGATATCAAGTAACAGACTTTAGAGAATTTTCAACTTCTTTTTCTGTTTCTTTTTTTTGGTTTTGGTTTTTGGTCTTGATTTTGGTTTTGGTCTTGCCTTCTTCTTCCGATTGTTCAGCTTGGAAAAGAGAAGACTTCAAGATGACCTAATTGTGACCTTTCAGTACCTGGAAGGGAGCCTACAAGAAAGATGAGGAGAGACTTTTTACACTAATAAGAGGGAATGGCTTCAAACTGAAAGAGAGTAAGTTTAAATTAGATATTAAGAAGAGGTTCTTTACTGGGGGGGTGGTGAGGCACTGCAATGAATGTGTTGTCTAGAGAAGCTGTGGATGCCCCATCCCTGGAGGTGTCCAAGGTCAGTCTGGATGGGGCTCTGAGAAACTTGGTCTAGTGAAAAAGGAATTGGGACTAGATGATCTTTAGGGTTCCTTTGAACCCCGGCCATTCTATGATTCTCTGATTTTTATTAGCAAGGACTAAGTTTTGTCATAAGAGACCTTCCAGGTCCTGAGCAGGCTCAAGACAGCTGAGTGCTACAGTAACATAAATATTAGGCAGTAGTTTGTGTCTCCTTGTGCCCACAGCAGTGGAACTGGGCCCTGACATTTACCTTGTAGAAAAGTTGTATAAAATGTATTGCAACCTCAATTCATATTTACTTAGTTCCACCCCTCCAATATCATATGGTCTTTAGAACTAAATAAATCTTGAGGTTTTTTCTATGTTCTTAAACCTATAGTATGTGCTGGGATCAGTCTAATAAATTGTTTAGTGTGAATCTAAGAAATTCCGGAAAAAATCTATCATTTCAGGCTAGTTCTGTGAAACTTTTCATCAAAACTGACAAAAAACCACCAGAAATAACATTTAAAAATACATCAAGGAGCTGATATAGTAATATTTTCCCCAAGAAATCAACACAACTTCTGACATCCACTGCAATTTTTTTAGCAAAAAATGAAGTTAATTCTTATAAACAAGAGTTACGTCTCTTTAATTAACTCTAGTTAGACGACTAATTTATATAACCTGATGGAAACTTCTCAGTGGGTACTCTTGCAGTGGCTCAGATTTTTACTTGTAAATTTACAAGTTTTTTTCACAGTTTTTACTTGTAAATTTACAAATTCAACCAAATCAACAAAATCTCACCTAATTTGAATGTGTACACCACAGAGACTTTGTACCAAGCCACTCAAAGTACTCACTCACTTCAGACATAAAACAATATGTCTTTGTGGTATCTAAGATGTTTAAGATGCATAAAATTTTAGTCAGTACTTTGACCCACAGCCTCCTAAAATTAATTTTTGTGTGCTCCCTATGCTAGAAGAATTTGCTGCACGATCTCTCTACAATAGGGAAGCCAGAAGTAAAAGCACCCTACTGGTTTTGTTCTGCTGCTTATGGCTTATTCTTTTACCTCCTTCTCTAGAGACACCATTGACAGTAAGCCTGAGCCAGAGTTTAGCATAGCTCTCCTCTGTAGAACTCAGATCCAAAACTTTATTCAGGTCTTCAAGCTTTTTTTTTTTCTTCTAACTTCAAATATTTAAGCAATATTAAAGACTTAATAATGAGACAAATAGAAGTTAATAAGAGAGAGCAAAGAGACTTCACTTCAAGCAGAGAAGAAAGCTCTTAGCTCTGATTGACAAAAGCTGGATGCAGCCTTATTGTCAGTGGTATTAACTCTATTGACCAGAATCTAAATCCAGGAATATTAATACATGCAGAAATAAAAAGAACATGAGCTGAAATTCAAATTATTTCTGATATTCGTGAAAAGTCTAATCATAATAGCTTGTCAGGAAAGGAAGAGTTTGCATTCTGTGGAGTGTCAAAGCAAAATATATACCCTTACAGAGGATCTACTTTAAATTATTCTCTTATTATTTTAAAATTGTGGTTTATTAGTTAACCTTTAAAGTCCTTTTCTCAGTATACTCCTTTGAAATTATATGCTTATAGTTTCAAAGTCAATAAACAAACTGAAAAAAACCTCAAAGCATATGTTTAGTTAACATTTGTTAAAATATACCTCAGTACATGAAAACTATTTGACATACTTCTATTACAAAAACAAACAAAAAAAAACCTCTGGGGGAAAAAGTTAGTGTGCTATGGAAAAAAGTATTTTCCTAAATACAAAAACTTTCACTTTAATATGATACCTTGCAAATGCTGAGAAACTGATCAAATGTACTGTTTCTCCACTGTTACCATAGCGTTAATACATGCCCAAAGCATTCTCAGTTGAGTTCTAAATGCATAAAACTAGTCGATATTTTTAACTACACTTTGTTCAGACACCATCCCAGTTTCATCTGCAAAATTTCACAGCCTAATGTTTAATATTCCCTCTAAATTTTAGGACAAATGAGATGGAAGAAAGGCTGTGGAAACTCCAAATCCGTGGAAAGCATAATCTGTCAAGTCTGCTCCCAGTAGCAATCTTCCCTCTCAAAACACACAGTCAGTCCATGAGTGGGCAGGATTTTTTCTCAAAGGTCTCTACTTTTCTCAAAGAATAAGGATAAAAAGACTTGGGGACAGGCAGATTTTCACTCTTTCATTTTAATTAATCCCTGAAGTTTCTGTCCAGTGTTACAGAAACTGGGAGGTCTGACCTTTCTCAAGTGTTCCCAGAGGAGAGGTAGATCAGGGATAGGTTCCAATAGCTGTGGTGCTTCTGGGCTTACTTCTCTCTGCCGAAAAGGCCAGTTTGGAAGGGGGTGGGGGAAGTGGTGGGCAGTGCAAGATGGGGAGAGAAAAGAAAATAGAAGGAAAAGAAAAAAAAGAGAGAGAAGAAGAAAAATCAAAACTAGATACACTTAAAAGCATATTAAAGTTAGTTGCCTAGCTCAGCTAGTCAGTTATGCTGCTCTTCAGTCACTAGACATACATGTGATGTACACTTCCCAAGATGATCACTTCCATTGCAGGAAAATAAACAGAGAGGTGCTTAAGACATGCAGGATGAATAACCTGGGGCAACTCCAGAAGGGACTTCACCATGGTGGGCCATCAAGGTCCCTCAGGGTCTCAGTGACCATCAGAACCCTCCATCTCTTCCCAAGGGAATCTAGAAAGTGTATACTAGACACTCAACTCTTTAGCCAGCTAACAGAGGAAATGGAGCCTGCTCTTTATCTGATACTCAGTGGATAGCTACATCTTTCATGCAGTGATTCCCCCAAGCAACACAAAAATATTCTCAAAGTCAGGAGGCCTCTCAGAGAGTCAGTCCTATTCTGCAAGTTTCCAAATGACACCCCTTGTGCCTGCCACTCACACACAAATGGACAGGCAGGCAGTGCTGAGGGGCACTGTGGTGGCCCTCTCTACCAGTTATATCCAAAGGGAGCAGATCACAATTCAGGGCACTACAGGAACTTATCTGACTCATGGATGCTTTACAGTTATAAGGCAGCAGGACAGAGTTTCCTTTCTTTTTCTGCTTCAAGCTATACAGCAGCACATAACAGGCTTGGCATGGACATGAAGGAAATGAGCTCAGATTGTTACCAGCAGCTCTTCTGCTCCTGTGCCATCTCTGTTTTCCTGTCACCTCTAGCTCTCTGGCCAAGGACAAAGGCTCATAGTTTGGTTCAACCACTGCCTCTAAGAGTCCCAGCTTGATCAGCTGTCATGATAATGAGTAAATGATGGGAATGAGTTACAGAAAGAAATCCATATTTCCACCACTGGGCACTGCTGTTATTAGTAGCAATTAAGACATTGCTTTGGAATCTACTCTCTCTGTCCAGCTGAGAGCTCCTGCCCAAAATTTCTGCCAGGAAGCTTGGCTTCCTCTGAGTCTTTTAAGAATTAACATGCTCAGATTAACCTCCATCACTGGATTAAAATTCTTGCTTTAGAATATCAAGTGTCTATTCCACTTGTTCTGGAACTATGTGGGAGCTTACTGTGCATAGCCCAATGTGGACACTTACAGAAAGCTCTGAAAAATTTGTAAGAAAAATCTAACAGGGCTGAGGAAAGGTGACGAGCAGGCAGAATAAGCACAGGGAAGCAATGAAATGGAAGGGGTTAGCAAGGCAATGTTATAACAAGAGGCACAATTCAAGCAGACACAGTTTAAAGAGAGGGAGTTTAAAGATCTGCAAATATCTAAGCAGCAGGGATCCCTAAGAAGAGGTGGCTGAATTTGGGAAGAGCATATTTTTTAGTTACCTAGGTCTTGGGGAAAAAAAAAAGCACAGATCTCAATTTATAGTAATTTTTCACTTGAGAGAAATTTGCATTTTGTATGAAGAAAACAGTGGCAAGGAGTGACTAAGTGTCACAATGGAGTATAATTAGCACTACAATGAGTAAATGGCCACCCTACTTAGGGTGTGGAAAGTCCTAATAGAGACAAATAGCACGGCTGCTTGGCATGGTACATGAAAAAATAGCTTCAGCAGTTCACTGAATCATAACAGTTCACCTAATGTAATGACTGCAAAGAAAAGGTATCTGATCTAAAGGAGTGTTTTATCTATGTAGGACATTTTTTGTCCTGAAAGCTGTCAGAATCACCATCCACCTGAATCCAAGAGCGTATTCATTTGAGTTGAAGAACAAAGAACCTCATCTTGTCTATCCTTTGTGTTCAACATGAAAAAGTGTCTTGACCAAAAAACAAGTAAAGTGACAGTCTTGCAAGTCAACCCAAGTTTGACTTAATTTAAGGGCTTTCAGTAAATTTTTGATCAGATGTAGGTTTAACCCCAAACATCTTTCGCAAGCACTTTTAGAAGTAATAAATTAACTGCGTCCCTTTCACACATGTATAGCTCAGTCCCTGCAATAGGAGGGAAAGAGTAAATCCTCTTCTTCTGTCCAAAGGGCAGAAACATTTCAGCAAAGCAAACGGAATCCCTCAGCACAGCTACCACATAGGTCTACCACATCAGTGGTGTGCAAGAACAACTTAGTTTCATGATGGCCCAATTTTTGCATCAAGGCAATTCTAGCCATTCACAGCACACAACATGGTAGAAAATAGAGTCTTTGTAAAAATTCTTTAAGTGAAATATATAAGGTAATGGCAGATACACCATTTAAAGGGTACTCAGGAGTTTATCTTGGGTTTTGTGTGTTGGAAAATTAGTCATTAGTCTTCCTCCAATGGATCTAAGCCACTGGTTTTCCTTTAACAGCAGTTCTACAGGTACAGTGAACTGAATCAGTACATAAAGTTACCACTATTCCCCTGAGAAAACAGCTGAAATCACATGCCAATTAAATTTTTTCATTGTGTTCACTTAATAGCAAAATATTACACAGCCCAGTAGTGTTCCATGTATAAAAATAGCTTTCCAGAAATAGCGGTTCTGCTGTATTGGAATTTCCCAGAGGACCAGTTACTGTTGTTTTATATGTTAACACACTTGCTGCAGAGTGAAAGTACTGAAACCAAATACATTAAGCAGTAGTTTTCTTATTGCCTACAAATGGCATTTAAGCAACAGTAATACTGCTTTAGACTTGAAAAGCTTGTGCTTTCAAAATTTTGGCAAGTTGTTGGAATAATTCTGTGCTCCATTCCCAGTGCATAAATCTCAACACAGTAGTTATATTCTCAGTCAAATTACTGCAAGGGGAGGAAGCCTTGCAGTTGTCTGAGTGCAATGAGTTTGGCAAGATAGCTCTATTATTGTACTTTTTAATCTGACTTGTTTTTTCTCCACTGCTCAGCAAGAGCAAGTAATCAGAACAGAAAATGATTCCAAAATGTAAATTAGCACGTCTGATGTAGGGAACCAGTGCATACAAAAAGTCTTGTATCAAAAACATTTCCTTTTCTAGTTCACTGCTGGCAATCCAACCTTTGAAATTAAAGAACTGCTTTTCTAATTCTAGTGTTACATTAGTGTTTTCTTTAACTATGTGGTACATGGGCACACACATATCTTGTATCTTTGTTTAGAGGCTGCAGTTTCTATTAAATTTAATTAATTTTTTCTGTTTCTAGGGTAGCTTGAAAACAAGGGCAGTTTCTATTAAGTACCATGACATTCTACAGAAACATACATGCTAAAGGCACCTGGCAAGATGTGGCTACAAAATGAAGTCTTACCAAGGCACTGCACTACTGAATGCAAATACATGGAAGATGACTACAATTGAGGCATCTCAATGCTAACAGCTTAAACTTTTAGCCTAATGAAGCACATATTCAAAACAGTTGAAACCACAATCCTTCATTCACTGCATCTTGAAAATTTCATTACAGTTATTCTAATGACTGTGTTAAGAGTTCAGAACCTGCAGGGTCAAACCTCTAAGTAATGTAGACAGGCATTGCTTGAAATTTTGTTCAGTCGTCTTCACTATTTTTTCTGGCATATGAATTTCAGGTTATGGGATTTAAATGAAATGGAAATAAGAATAGGAGCCAAGCAGATACTGTTAAAAGTTCAGAATACATTATTTAGAAGATGCCTTCCACTGTTGCTTAATATTTTTTTTTTTAAGAAAGAGAGCAGATAACATGTATGTAACATCACTGAGGTATAGAGATATAGAGACTACAAGAGGTAAAAGTATTTCACTCAATAAATATGAAAGAGTGGATCAGTAGGTTCACAAAGAGTCACTAAACTCTGTAAAAATTCAAATATGGATCTGATTTCAGAAGTTGAGCTCCAGCTCCTGGTTTGACACAGTGCCAAGTGATACAGGGAAAAGGTCTGACCCCGACCCAATATATCATTAGAATCCCTGTATATCAAGGAACATGTATTGCTTCACTGGCTTTGCTGTAGCTAGGTACAGACACTATTATTATTTATTATTTGCATTATGGTAGCTGCCTTCAACGACCAGGGCTTGAGTGAGCTAGTCATTATAGAGACATTTACAGGGCTCACAGTTTTCATGAGAGGCAGTATATCAAAAGAGACAAGCATGATTGGGAAGGATGACAGTACAAATGAGCAAATTGAGCAGGGAAGTCTGCAGAAGTCAGACGGTTTCTGTGTGTAAAATTATAATCATCCTAAAGCATATTTCAAAACAGCGTTCTATATTAGGCAGGAAGGAGACACATCTGCACAACAGAAGACTTTAAGTATTCTTGTTTGAGTAAAGCACATAAAATTTCTAAGAATTTCTTCACCTTTCTGCACACCTGTCATTCTTCTATGGAGGGTTTTTTTCTAAACTCATTTCAGTTTTAACAGATTATGATATGTATTTGGGCCATGGACAGAATGAATAAATCACAGTCACTTAAATTAATTTTTCTATGCAGCACTATCATTTTGCTTGATTTATTATCATTATTATCATTATGCACATAACAGTTTTAAAAGATTATTGGGAAAAATAGATAACTAACACCCTTTATGAAATTAGCTTCTATTCCCTGTTTGAGTTTAATACAAAAGTATTTGTTGAATAAAAAGGGTTTTAGCCTTGAACCAAACAATCCTTCTTGGAAGAGCCAGTCATTATTTTGTTGGATGTGATCTTGAAAGTGAGGTATTTGCCCTGAATATAGGACAAAGCAAAAAAAGATGCATTTCAAGTGCATCAATAGCATGCTTCTGTAATGAAATTGTCAGCAATAATGACTAGAAGCATGAAAAGAGTGGAGCTCTGCATTTGGCATCATGTCAACATAAGGAAAAATTATTATTTTTGAGAAATTTTATTTATTAGAACTAGCTATGTTCTTTGATTATATCTTCAGCTATGCTTTAAGATCATTTAGGACTTTAGGCTAAATCCCCATATTTAAATTCTCCAAAGTATTAAGTGTGTTTGAAAATAAAATTTCAATCCAGAACATAATTTCTGAAGTTAGCACATTAAATCAATAGAGTAAGATCATATCCTCATTCCAAGCATACCGGTGTAACTTTGAACTGAATTGAATTTTGCAGGTTTTGCCCAAACACTGACTCCTAAAATGTTTCAAATATGATCCTTAGAACTTACTACCATCTTACCTACGACAACTAAAAATCAAGCTTCAAAAATTATTTAAAATTGTCTTTACAGCAAGTATTCACTGTGAAAATGTAGCTAAAGTTATCCAAATCATAAAAAAAATCTGTGTTCAGATTCTTTTACCCCTGCTTTCAGATGTCATGATTATGCTTCATATGATTTGAAAACTTCAACTATATATTTACTTTAATTGTCTCCATAGATAGAGAAATTTTTTTCACCCTGCAAATTAATAAGCCCATTAAAGACTTCTGTAGTAGATGTGAAAATAAGAATATGAAGGGGGAAAGAAAATCAAACAGTACTTGGTTATGTTTCTGATTTTACAGTGAAACTTAATTGACAGCTGACCTTTAACCATAATTCCTTGATTATATGAAAATCCTAGTTTTCCTATTTTCCTTTCAATAAAAAAAGAAACATTAGTGCTACCAACTTCCTATTTCTGTAAAAATTATTGAAATTATATCCTAAAAAGATTCAAATCTTGTATATCCTTCAGAATAACTTCAAGTATTTTTTACAATTCCATTGCATTAAAGCTATGGCCATATTGGAGAGAAAACCAAGGTTGATTTCAGTAGTTCGGTGACATCCCAGTACTTGGGTGTTTGAAAGCAGATGATCTAGTAGAAAGATCCACTCTGTTCTCTGATACAGCAAAGGCTCTGCTTTTAGCTTAACTGACATGTCTCACTGAAGACAAAATCTACCAGAAATTTACTGATGCATTATGATAAAAACTTCTTACAAATATCCCTGTTGCGGTATCTTCAGCAAAGCTGAGATGTTTTTCAAAAACTACTTATACATATGAAACAATACAGAAAACTCTTAGAGCTTCAGCTTCAGCATTGCCCATGTAACTAAAACACCTGTCCTTTCTCCAGACATCTTATTAGTGATTGTAAATTCACCTGAGTTTCAAGGTATAAGTCAGAAAGCGGATGTTGAAAGCAAATAACTAGCATTTCTTTGTTCAACAGATAACATAGCAAGGCTCTATCTGTGCATAGGGGAAAGTTTCTCAGAAAGAAACAATTTGGTGTGGGCTCACACATGAGGGAGAACTCCAAAATGTCAGCCTTCCTGACACTGATAATAGTACTGCTTTCTAAAATAACATAAGCAACTGCTAATTCAAATGCTGAAGATAAAGGACATCTAATTTGAAAACAATACTTCTTCCTGCTTTGGATATTTTCCTTAGAATGGTCTCTAAAGGTAGCTGAACCACAATCTATCTAAGAATCTTCTGGTACAAGGCTAAACAACTTTGAGGAGAAAGACCAGATTATGTGTTTCTCGCTCAATAAAACTGTGCAAATATTTCCACAGTGGACAGTTCTGAAATCTGAAATGCTGCTACAGGTTCTCTAAGCAGTATGCTAAATAAATGGTAAATTTATATTTCTAGAAATTGAAACATATCCTGTTATACTAAATGCTCTTAGCACAGTTACATAGAGATTGCAACAGGGAAACATTTCAGTAGCAAATTAAATTAAAAAAAACTTCCAACTGAGTTTTCAAAGAGATCTTGGGCGTTTTTTTATTTTTATAATGGGAACAGACAATCCTTTTAGATATTCTCTCTGAGGCTGAATATCCAATTCAATTACCAAAGAGCTGAATTGAAGAAGTTCTTATGAATAAACAAAAAGCCGTTTCTTTTGACTCTTGAGCAAAACATACTAGAGAAACATTCAGACTTCCTGTGTGACATTAGTTGCCAGTTTATTTCTAAATATTTCCAGGAACAAACACCTATCAGGATTCAACCTAAAACTTGAGGGAAGTAGATTAGGATTTTTTGCAATTCTGTGATCACTGTTATACAAGATCTTAGGCAAAGGAAACATCTATTACTTCCTTGGGTGTGCTTGTGTAGATTTTCCCATGAATTTGAATGTAGACTGACTATTTGCTGAAATGTAACAAGAACCTTGAGATCTTTAACAATATCAAACCACTGCTATTTTTATGACTCTACAAACCGATATCTAAATCGATTGTGTTTGGACAGGTTAGAGCGCAATAAGCATCTTCAGCATTGTCTAAACCTCTACTGAATTGTATTCAGCCACATTCATCTCTGCTATCATTCAATTGATAGGTATGTTGGTCTTAGAAAAGCACCTAAATTTAAATGCACATAGCTTAACATTTTGTAGTGCTTTTAATCCAGTACTAGACGAAGAAGGAAATGCCAAGAAGAATTATTCTCAAGTTTGCCAGGTTTTAGCTGGCAAAATTACTGGCTCGTGACACAATTTTTTTCAAATGTGATGAAGGGTAGAGAGAACTACTGAAAAGTCAGTTTCTAGATTTTAGCAATTGTGGAACTTTGCTGTCAATGGGCAGAACAAGTATTCTTTGACTTTTTCCTATCATCATGCACTCCAAATCCCCCAAATACAAATTCTGATGTGGGCTCTGAAAAAGCAATCTAAAATCAAGTACGAGGTTCCAGCCTAGTTAATAATTACCAGTTATTTTATCTTTGTGATTATCAGCCATATAGAATCTACCTAGCCTTGTAGTGTATCTATGTACATCAGCTCAAAGTATCACAAGAGCATTTCAGTTGCATTTCTATTTTCCTCTTTTGGGAATTCTTGTCTCCCAGGTCTCACAAAAGACTGTTAATTACTAAACAACTCACATGTAAAGACTATTAATGATAACCTTGCATAGTCTCTGCCCTTGAGAATGTGTATGGCCTATCCAGAAAGTTTTCCATGGGTTTCATTACCTTTCCCAGCCCCTGTATTTGTTTTAAAAGAGCATTGGAGTCAGAGGTAAACAAACAAAAGTTTTTAAACAAATACTTTTCTCCATTTCTTTTCCCCTCTGGGTCTGTTCCCACACCCAGAATGGTATGAATTACCAGGTGTATCCTGCTGTTATTACCCTCCATGGGAGAATTGTTTCCTGCAATCTGGATCAGACTACAAGTTATATAACTGAAAGTTTCTGCAAGGGGAGAATACATTGTTGTTAACAAATGAAACTTCCTCACATAGCTCAAAACAAAACTAGGTAATAGCAAATAACAACAAATATTTAGTTCTTATTATAACTCTTTCTCCTTGTCATAAGGTCACCTCTAATAGCCATTTACTGCTGTCTTATAAAAAAAAGTGCAAATAATTATTCCCCAGAATTGTTAACCATTTGCCTCTAGGAAATACCATAAAACATGGCTTCCCACTTTACAGGGAGCTATACTGCTTTTTGTCTGTAAAATTAATAAATCCTAAATTCTGGCAGGAAAAGAACTAATAACAGGACTTGTTTCCAAGTTCCTCTCGATTTCCATGCTCTTGGGCAGTTGGCCCAACATCACAGCACTTTGTTACAGATTTAAGCCAACCATTTACTCATTCCATGCAGCATAGGAGCCTACCACTGGCTCCTCCAGTAAAATCTTTTCCTCAGTGGACTTTTGGCACCAGCAAGATGGAGATACACTAGTGCTGTAATGGAAAACGTCTGGTTTATTTGATAGGAAAAGAAGAGGGAACTGAGTTTAAATTAAAATCATCTTGAAACTTTGAACTGCAAAATAACATTTGTGTTCTGTTGAGAATTTAAGAAACCTCCTATTATAAGCAATAATTTGAGATCTTAAAAACTCATGTGATAAATAAAGCATTTTTTTTTTAATCTTGTGAATGTGGTATTCTGTTTACTTGGAAGGCATATTTGACAAGAAAGAGGATTATGAAACTTTTTCATTTCCCTTTTTTTAGACAAATATGTTTTAACTGGTGGAAGAACTACTTCAAAGAGAATTGTGGAAGCAGGTTCACTAAAGATGGAAGTGAGCTCCAAGAAGAAAATATAAAGAGCAAAAAAACAAAGAGAAATTTAAGTGGTGCTAGATTAAGGCAACTGAGTATGTATGAGACCAGGAAAAAGTGAAAGATCAGAATATGAGAAAATTGAACCCTTCTGGAATTGTAGAAGAAACTACTAAAGGGATTAAAAAATGAAGGTAATGAGGGACAGATAAGACAATTTTTAGCAGCATTTCAGGGACTGGATTCTAAAAGGCAAGTGCTGTAATGTGGGACCACAATAAGTCCATGTAGTGAGGGTAATGAAGGTTGTAGGGGTAGTTTAATAAATAATCAAGTATAACACTTAATTCAAAAGCTTTTGCAGAGGTCACTTATACAATCCTCATACATTTTAGGGAAGCTTGGGTATTGTATTGCCTTCAGGCAGATATAAAAGCACAAATTTTATTTGTTTTGAATCATAAACACTAAGATTTATTCAGCCATCAACTTTACCATTAACCTTTTCATTATTCAGAAAAAGAAAACTACTTTTCAATACTATTTTTCATGTTAAAAAATGCCATGATGGAAAGTGATGGGTCCACAACTAATATGAATATGTGTATGCATAAGAAACTTCCAAGGGCTGCCCTGAAAAGCATTTGAGAATCAAGTAACCATGTAACTCAAGGATTACAAGAGACAAGCAGATTACAAGAAGATAGACTCTTAATAAACAACCCATAAGTAGTCCAAAAGCAATATTTAAAAAATATTACAAAAAGCATTATCAATTAGTGAGCCAAATCAAAATTCATTGACACAGAAAAATAGGTTTACCAAGTAACTTACACCAGTCTGGTGGGTAAGCTGTTTCTATATAATTGCATTAATGAATGCATTAATATCTCTATCTTTTCTTTCTCCTTTATGAGAAACAAACATAGCTACAGATCTTTCTGTAATAGAATTTCTTGAGACTCCAGCAAAAGGAGCAAAAGTCCAAGAGAGAGAGGCGGGAGTCCACAGTGACTCATCACTTCAATGCAGAGAAATAATGAGGTGAATCAAGGGAATACAAAAAGAAGAAAGGTAAGAGGAGCTGTGGCTGTTAAATAGGCAGTTTCACAGGCAGTGGCAATGTGATACGGGGACGAGATAATAAGTAAAGCAGAAGACCCCATAGCAGCATTCTGAGGTATTGAATATTATCTTCTATATTGTTTTGTTTTCAAAACAGACAATATTGTGGAAGAGCTACCAGTCTATAACACAGAACTCCACAAAATGCAGAAGGCTGAACACATGGATGAAAGGAATTCTAAATAAACAGTAAAAAACTGTAGTCAGGAAATGCAGAGAAGATATGGCTTGAGATTCACACAAAGAAAGCAACATGAAATGAAAGCACATTATACATCATCAGGTGTAAGATGAGGGAAATATAGATCAATTATTTTAAGAGGAAGAGTGAATAAATAACGAATAATACTAATAATGTCAAAAGATTTATTGCCTTTTTGGTATGAGCCTTTGGACAAAAGATTAATAGCAACCATGCATGTAACACAAACTTTGTAATAGAGCAGTTTAGGCGAGTAAACAGATTACAGAATACTTAGAAATATAGGAGGTAATCAAGACTGTAAATGGGGTGGATTTCAATGAACAGTTTTAAAGAAAGTAGCAAAAGTGATTTGTGAATCATTTGCAATTAGTTACCTAAGAGAATTTGAAGGGAGAGAGACAGAGGTGTCAGTAAAAACTGGAGGGCTGGAGAACAGTAAATATAAATTTAGTCTTTTTTTCCCTTCAGAATGAGGAAAATATAGGACTGGACACAATCTACCCAAAAAGATATTGTGGAAAAGTATTGATCATTCAACTAACCCCTGAAGGAAATGTGATAGGAAACATCTCAAAAGGAAGCACAGAAGCATACCCTGTCAAAATAATCTCATCTTCCACAGTGTAGAGTCAGTAGGGAAAGCAAAAGGTATTTCACATCTTTATTATGGAAATGCACTGCAGCTAGGATTACCTTACAAAAGGGAAAAGACTGGACAATAAAACCGATTAAAGTGTAGTGTTCAGTAGTTTCTAGCTGTACCTATCAAATTCTTTTATAGGTTTGTTCTGGGCTTTCACTAATAGCTTGAATGCTGGAGTAGAGACCATACACAAGTAATTGCACTAAGAGCAAGCTGGGTGAGAGGGAGCACTTTAGGAAAAGAAACTACATTTGGAATTTTTTTGCTCAATTTACAAAACAATCTAAAATTAGTAAGACAAAATAAAACTAAAGAGGAACAAAAAAAGGCAGAAAAATGCTAATTATGGTTTGAAAGTATAATAGGAGGCTGAAAGTAATTCAGTATATATTGTAATCTAACATGAATCAGTCATGCCCTTATAAGAGTCTTGTATTTCTGCTGCCACACGTCCTCCCTTTTTCAAGGGAAAACCATTGGTATATCTATTCTGCAAACCATATCAAAGACACAATGTAGGTGAAAAATAACCTCTTTTGGCAGATTAATTTTCAGTTCAAAGGTGAGAGATGAGGATGGAGAGAGGAAGGGTGCAGAGGACTGACTTAATACAAGTTTATTCACATTTAAACTGGATTAACAATGTAACACTTATTCTAAAAAGTTCCAAGAGGAAGACCAGATGTAAGACATCAGAAACAGCAAGTCACACTGACGAGCACCTGCTCTCCAGCCCTCCACTGCAGCTCAGGAGAGCATGTCTAAGAAAGGAGTAGATGTTGTGAAAGGAATCCAGAGGAATGCAGTGAAGATAAATCTTTGAAAGAACTGAGGAACTCCTATCATTGATGGGGTTGGGTTGGAATCAAGATTTTACAGTCTTGATATGCTGGAGCCTATTTCAAGTACCTCAGGCTCCTTTTAGCCATGTTTTTTATATATTTTTAAATTTATTTTAAACATTTTATATTTCAAACTTTATCATTTTAAAATACTTTGGGTTTTTTGAAAAACACTTCATTTTTTGAATTTTCAAGAACTGTATAGCTGTATATATGCTTTATCATATCCTGTTATCTCTATTCTATGTAACACATCCTATGTAACACAACTGTTCATGTAGCTATGAGTTACATTCCAGTAATCTGAACCTAATCTTATATATGTTTCTTCATTTTCTGAATGCTTTTCTGAAGGTTTCAAGTTTAGAAAACCTTCTCACTTTAAAATAGAAACTAATGCGTTTTCAAATATGGCCATTTTCAGTTGTTTTCGACAATAGAGGTGCTGGCAAAATTTTCATAACTAAGACTTGAAAATTACTGCAGAATTACCAAACATCTTCAGGGAAGATGGTGATATGAAACAATGGTATAGGCAGACTCGTGAATTTTGACTTTTACAGCTTCTAAGAGTATATTCAGAAGACTGTTGAAATAATGGTTAAAGAACTCCACTGAAAGGTAGTCTGCTGCCACCAATAAACTTCTTGGGTAAAAAAATCACAAGCAGCTGCCTGGAAAGACATTTCTGTGAAACCTGTGTAATCAAATTTTAGCTTTCTAGTCTTAGTCCATTTGTGGGACTCTTGGGAAAGACAAAAAGAAGAAGTCCTTTGACACGGTCCCCCCCAGCACACTTTTCTCTGACTTGAAG
This sequence comes from Leptocoma aspasia, assembly GCA_013399835.1. Taxonomy (NCBI): domain Eukaryota; kingdom Metazoa; phylum Chordata; class Aves; order Passeriformes; family Nectariniidae; genus Leptocoma; species Leptocoma aspasia. The sequence goes on along the minus strand of VXAX01004648.1, from coordinate 323,932 downwards.
AGATAGAGATTTAAGAGACTAACTATTTGGTGAAGGAGGAATTGGTTGGACAGTCGCATCCAGAAGGTAGTGGTCAGTAACTCAAAGTCCAGATGGGCATCAGTGACAAGTGGTGCCCATCATGGGTCCATATGGGGGTAAGTGCAGTTTGATATCATTATCAATGCCATGGATAATGGGACCCAATGCACCCTCAGCAAGTTTACCAAGCCTAGTGGTGCAGTTGACACACCCGAGGGACTTGATGCCATGCAGAAGGATCTGGACAAGCTCAAGAGGTGGGCCCATGGGAACCCCATGAGGTCCAAGGTGCAAGGTTCAGCATTCGTGTCAGGGAAATGCCCAGTATCAGTACAATCTGGAGGAAGAACAGATCAAGAACAGCCCTGTGAAGAAGCACCTGGGGTACTAGTAGATGAGCCAAGAGTGTGCATTCCCAGCCCAGAAGGTCAGCAGCATCCTAGGCTGCATCAGAAGCAGTGTGACCAGCAGATCAAGGAAAATGATTCTACCCCTCTGCTCTTCCCTTGTTAGACCTCATTCCAGACCCCTGGAATATTGCAGCCATCTCCAGAATTCTCAGCACAATAAAGACATACTGGAATGGTTCCAGAGGGATAAACAGAGGGCTTGAACACCTGCCCTATGCAGGTAGTCTGAAAAAGATGGAGATGCTCAGTCTGGATACGAGAAGGCTCTGGGGAGACCATATTGCAGCCTTAGAGGGGGATTATAAGAAAGGTGGGGACAGACATTTTAGCACAACCTGTTGTAAAAGGACAAGCAGTTGTAAGGATGGTGAAACACCAGAACAGGCTGTCCACTGGGAGGTGATGGATGTCCCATCCCTGGAAAATATCCAAGGTCAGGTTGGATGGAACTCCGAACAATGTGATCTAGTTGAAGATGTCCCTGCTCATTGCAGGGGATGTTGGACTAGCTGACCTGTAAATGTCCCTTCTAACCCAAATCATTCTACGATTCTATGATTTAATGAGACTGCTAAAGGGCCTCCAAGGGCTGTGTGGTGTAGGAGGAAAGGCTGGGAGGGGCAGTTTTTGGTCTTGGGAATAGTCATCCAGTTATCTCCTCATGCAGAATGCAAAAACTGGATTGAATCACATCATATTGTATTGGAATTATTTCTCTACTCATAATTTCAGCATCTCACTTCAGCATAACATAGTTATGTTCGATTTACTGACTCTGATGATAAAATTCTGGGAAAGCTGCACTTTCGTGAGGTGGAAAAAAAGGAAAGGAAAAAAAGAGAGATGAAAATAAAGGCTTATGAGCTTCTCCAAGGAAAAGAGACAGAAAAATAGTTAATCCCATCTCCTGTTTTACTACAAAGTGAAGTCAATAAGTATATATTGAAGGTTCAGTCTCCAATTTCCATTTCTTTAATTTGAACCTCAAAGTACAGGAAAAATAACTTTAGCCAGGCCAAACATAAAATGTGAGCTCAGTCCCAAAAAACATTCCACGTTTTCTTGGCTATTGTTCACAACTCTGTAACAAGCTATTCAGTTGGCAATTGTTAGGGCTGGATCAATAATCATCTTTGTCCTAATGTTTTACTTAGATGGAAGCAGAATGAAGAGTCATTCTTGCCTCTTTAGTGAAGAAAATAGTGACAAAAATCAAAGGAAAAACCAAAATTTTATTTATCATAAATATTTATTAAGCTGGTGATTACCACAATATATATCAACCATAATGCCAAGCATTATAATATTACATACTCTGGAGGGTCACAGGGGTTTTGGTGACCTGTGATAGGGAGGAGGTTCTCTCTCTCTCTCTCTTCTCCATTTCAAAACCTCTTGCTGCATGGCTGGTCCCACTGGAAGTGCTTGTTGCCGAGGGCAGTGGAAGCCTGCAGAGCCCAGAGACAGCCCCAGTCCGTGCCACAAGCACCAACTCCACTATCCCCATGACAGGATTCCTCATCATCAGGAAAGCTCTGCTCTGCCATTTTTTGCTGGTGCTTTCTGTCAGCAGGAAAAGTGAAGAGGGCTGGAAAAACAGAAAAGGGGTAAAAGCCCCTAATAGCTATTTTCTACTAAAAAGCGTGCTTTGAATCTGTGCAGGTAGCTCACATGTCTGTTCTCCCTTTAGTAAAGGTAGTAAAGAGTTAGTAACTCTGCATCTGTGACTTTGTGACTGCTTTGGGCTGAGCTGCGAAAACCAAAATGTAGTTTAAATGCTCATAAATTTGAAACAGTGCAGGATTCTAAACATCTCTGCCCAGCTTTCCAGAGAGCTCCCCCTCCTCCTGCCCACAGCACAGAACTCCACACCAGTCCCTCAGTGCCATCAGCCCCTGCCCCCAGGATGCTGCAGCAGAGCTGGTCTCCAGCTTCCCACAGCCCAGCCCTGCCCAGCCACGGACTATGGCCACGCTAGGATGGGCCCAGCCTCTGCCCAGCCTCATCCCCAGGGAAGTGTCCAATATCTGAGGCTGGTGCTATCTGGTGTCCCTGGCTGCTCTGCTCCCAGCTGGGATGGTGAAACAGGCCTGGCTGCCCATCCCTACCTGTGCTGATGAGATCTTCAGTGATTCCCAAGGGAACTCATACCATACCTGTGTTTAGACACCTGCACTGCAGACAAAAAAAAGCAGATGTTTTAATCTGAAGCTAACTCTCATCCTGGAGGTCATTTCAAGAAAATGTCTGGTATGAGGTTTCCTGGACAAAAAGTCAGTTTGACTTTGACTAATGTGAAGTCTTTATTGGTGATAAGGAATTTTATATAGCTCAGTACTACTTCATAAAACCCTGCAGTTTTCCTCTGGGTGAAATACCCGGACTTCTGAATCATTCAGGAAGATGAGTAACATGACCCTGTCAATCAGCTCGGTATCTCCTAAAAATCCATAAAAGTTTATTAAAGTTTTGAAAGGCAATAGTTGCTCTCTAATTCTATCAGAGACTTTGTTTCCCTGAAGTGACCAGCAAGAATACAGGAGCAGAAGAATCTCAGAGGTGCAGCTGAAGTAATAAATGGATAAGTATGACTTTTGTAAGATGTCCCATGTTTTTTGACAAGTTCTTCTTTAAGACTATAAGAGCTCTGTATTTCAATTGCTACTGTCTGTATTTCATTGGATGGAATTATTTTATAAAATAAAAATCTTATCTGGGAACCATAGTCTGCTCTTAAATGCATTGACTCTTGGGCAGAAACAGACCTAACCTATATTTTAAAATCTGAATGACAAGAGCTTTGCTAGTATTTTATCAAGAATAGGTAAGAGACAGCATTGCTGATTTTCAGTGTCACATGTCACCTTTTCCTTGTGTAGAAAAATAGCAATTGTACCACTATAATCAACTAGTGAGGTGTCATATTCCCAAACAGATACAAATCACAGTTTATGCCCATGAATAAATGCTGCAACGCCATCATTAAGAGGAGCAAGAGGAAATGCCTTTATGGTCTGGTGAGCAGTGACTTGAGCTGATGTATAGCTTTCTGATTTCTTCTGAAGATGGTGCTGCTGCTGCTAGCACTTGAATTGTCTCTGCCTGTGCTTCTTTTTCTTTTTTTCCTCAATTGCCCTCTGCAGAAGGTTAATAATGGGTTTAGAATGCCAAAGTTTTGTAGCCAGTGAATCACCATTTCAGATTTGTCAGTTAGTGATGTGAAACCAGCTGCTATTTTAAGTGGAACACTTACACTTCCCCCCACCTCATTCCACAGATGCTTTTCAGTTGTATGAAGAAATTGATCATTTTGTTTCTTTTGCCAGCCTTCAGAATGTCACTAATTTCTTATTTACCACAAATTTTTCATCTTGTATAAGTAACACTGTAGAAGCGTTACAGTTACCCTATATGCTCTGCACTGTTCTCACAGCTGGATAATGAAAGAATGAATGATATCCAGCACAGAATTAAAATTCATAAATATGGAACTTGTTGTAGACATAAAACTCCATCCTGTCTATAAATATCCTGTAATGGTGCTGTGAATTACTATACTTAAGTTATTTCCAGGTTAGAAATTCATTACTCCTGCTATGAAGAACAATTACAAACAGATTAGTAAAACCAAGCTGATTTTACAATTATTATTTTCTTCTGACAGTCATGCTATTTGCATTTTGCATTTTCCTCAACCTAGACAACTTTTATTAGGAAATGTCAGCCTGAAGCAGCTGCAGAGAGTCAGCAGCTGAGATTTGCATTGGTTTCCTTATGTCTTTTGGAGATTTTTTATTCCCTGTTGCACATTATAAATATTAACATAAAGGAGCAAGATGAAGTTTTAGACATTTTGATCAACCTCAGGAGGAGCCACTGTCAACAGGATTTTGACCAAAACCTTCTCTTTCCAGACCAAAGAGGGAAATGGCTGTCACCACAGAATAGTGACATTTTTAAGCCTGCTTGCTCATCTTTTTTTTTATACCCTATCATTACAATACTCATTACATTACATCATATATGCTCCCCTGATCTCCAGTTTCTCTCTGCTCCCAGATCATTCTACGTTCAGCTTTTGATAGGTCATTGCAACAGTGAAGAATATGCACATAGTTCAACAGCTACAGTGTCATTTTTATAAGTAATGGAAACATAACTATTTTAAAATAATCTGACTCCACAAAAAACGCATTATTTAATTTATTACTTAAGGAAAATATGACAATATCTGCCTCAAATTATAATTTAAAAATTATGGCTTTTAGTTAGCTTCTTTGCTTTTCAGGAAAAACATTATAACAATTACTCAGCTTGAAATAACTCTCTACATGATGTGAGAGAAAAAAAGATCTCATAAGTGGAGAGATTCAAGTACTGTGTTGCCAGTGTTGCCAGCTCTTATCTTGTCTTTCAAACTATATATCAATTGCAAGTAATTGAAGCCCATCATCTGAGAGATTTTAATGGATCTTTCAAAATTCAATCCAGATTTCACTAATCCATTGTTGACATCCTTTATTCAATAGAAGAGCTAGATAATATACATTATTGCCTTACATTCATCATCATGGTACCTAAAATCATGGATAAAATTTGTCATTCAACCTGAAGACATCCTTGCTAATTCGAAATGTTTAACAATGCCAAATAACAGGAAAATTAATTTCTATCCCTTCCACATATAATTAACTCTGATAAAGACTAGCTAAAAATAATCAGACTAGTATTAACTACTTTCCACTGCGTAATTATATATATTTTTTTTAATTGTGACTGATACATCTTTGTGCTCAGAATAAAATGTTATTTATACATAATAGCACAGGAATATAAATCACCCCTGCCAAAGATAACTTGGTATAGAAGGAGTTAAGCTTCCATGTCAGCTTCCAGAAGCGGCTGAGATACAGTATGAAGAATACGTGGCTGATCTGCAATGATTTATTAATACTCTATATTGCCTAGTTGTGGCTGTATTACCTTGCCAGAATGTTTACTATATGCATATGTTGACTTACTTTTATAAGAGAGTAGTTAGAAAACTGCCAAGAAGGGAAAATAAAGATTCTCAATAAGCATCCTGCTGGTAAACATTTCAAAGGCACTATGAAACAATATCTGAATTATTAGCTATTCCAGGGACCAGTCAGGTCATTTTTTTGCTAACACTAAAAGCAGTAAGATCAGAGAAACAGTAACATAGTAAAAGCATTTTAAAAAGAAGGTGGATGTTTTATTATGCAAGATTAAACTTTGAGCTTCTGACAGTGATAAAAAGAGGCAAAACCTATAGACAAAAACTTTCTACATTTTACCTCCAGTGAGGATGCAACTGACGGTAATTAACTTTTCCATGGTTAAATTAACAATGTGAAAGGTGCAGAATCCTGACCTTATTTGGTACAGACTCTAATGAAAAAACATCACTTCTAAATGCCCCTTTACAAATCAAAATCATCTTTAAATGAAGGTCAAACCATCAGTACATGTAGACAATGGTTTTTGCAAAGCACTATTTTCCCTAACTTAAGTGATCACTAAGATTGATGACCAGTGAAACCAAATTGCATTGCAATATGAAAGGACACATATTTTTACTGGGTTTGCATTGTTGGTTTTCTTTCCTTCCTGCTGTTTTTTATTATACTTTCCAAAGTTTATAAAGGAAAACTGTTTTTAAATGTTTTTCTATGTTTAAACTTTTCCCTTCATGAAGCAGACTGCCAAACAAAATTACTGCCCTCAAATTTTGAATACAATTTAAATGCATTTTATTGAGTTAGCTTTCATAAATTTTCTCGCAACAGACAGAAGTTCTAAAACGTTTGTGCCACAGTTAAACTACAATGATAGGAGCCTCTCAAAATCATGTAATTAGCAGCCACAGGATCTTTGTAAACAGGTAATGTCAAAGGAATCAGAGGCAAGCTAGCATGAAATAGTAAAAACAAGTGGCTTCAGCAGCAAGTAATCAGCATCACTATAGGGAATATTCAGGAAACAAAGAGAATTAATTTTGAAAGCTTTAGTCATTCAGACTAAAAAAACAATCCATACACTTCTGCATATCCTTCAATTTACATGTGTGAGTAGGAGCAAGTTGACTAGAAAGTGCAGAAAGTTAAAGAAAACTTGCAAACAATTCCAGTTGCTGCACTGATGTTCCAGTGGCAACAAGATCAAACAAGCAAGCAAATTCTAGGAATAAAGCCATGCACAGTTAGCAGAGATACAATTCAAATCAGGAGGAGTCTCTACTAAGTGCATGGGGACAGAAAACCAGGATCAGAACATAGTACAGTCAAAACAAAGGAAATTAAAAGGCCTAATACTCTACAGTGACTTTCTGAAGTGCCGCATAGCAGTCTCAGGAGGTAGGCACAACCCTTTATAAAAGAAGAAAAGAAAGACAAAAAATAGCTCTAAACCCAATGTATTGCTCAGTAAGGAAGCTGCTCTGGCCAGAGAGCAGAAATCAAAGCTCTGTGAAGGCAGCCAACAAGAAAATAGCAGATAGGTCATGAGGTGTCAAAATATGTACATTAATTAAACACTTCATAAGCTTGAGAGAAAACTGTGTACAGAAAATATATATCCAAAAAACCTTTGGGATTGCAGAGGAGACTGAACTATTTTGATCTCTGTCAAAATTAGGGATGCTAACTCTACTAGCAAACAAATATTAAGAAACTCACCCTGATGGTACCTTCATGAGAGTAGTCTCAGCACTGAGAATAAGAATGACTTTGCAAAAGCAGAACTATCTGAAAGCATATCTATAAGGTAATTTAAAACTCAAAGGGATATACATGATTGAGCAAAGCATACCTAAAAGGTTTAGCTGACTCTGTCATGCAGTATTTCAGCAGCTTTCTATACTGCATATTGCACTGACCTGCATTAACTTTGCTTTTCACTTTTGTCCTGAGTGAGTTCTCCCAAGGAAACAAGACACACATACAGAACAAGCAGTTGTTTCTATGGGAAAAAAATGAGCAAGGTCACCCCACACTGTGTAGAAAGAGGCATTAATGGCATCTCAGTATCTTCCAAGAACAAATCCATTTATGTATGCCATCACAGTAAGTTCTCAGCAATCAGAGCACTACAGCAAAATTTATCAATATGCAATGTATTTCACTTCGAGCAAAATTTTAGTACTGTTTTTGACAGTACCTTGAGGTATGCTTTGGTAAATGGTAGCTTCCTAAGGGTAGCCTAAAGCCATAAAAAAACAGATAGGCCACTTGTTTAATTTTCTTTTCAAAAGACTAAAGTATGAAATGGAAAAACATATATCATGTTTTACCTAAGCAACAATATCTTTTTGTGGTTAACAAAATATATGGAAGACGTTTCTTAAAATCAAGTTGCCCGCAGTCAAATACACATAGAAAATGAATTGTCTGAAACTTTCTCACAAAGGGAATAACTTCCATTAGGTCAGACTAACGTAATGACCCTGTTGACTTACAGGTTATAATTTAAACATAGCTCCTATTTCCTTAACTGATTTCAGGCTCTTGTACATAGTGAAGGTATGTGTGAGGACATTGACTAGAGCACACAGCAAGTTCTTCCAGGGATAACTCATTTCTGTAATACTGAATAGAATCCAAATAGAACATATGTTCAGGATAGATTGAGTACCTGATCCCAATTTTAGAGTGCATATAAAAATATATATTGTATATATAAAAATATGCATTATATTAACTTTAAACAAGACATTAGTACTTTTGAAAACAAAAGGGCTTATCGGTGTACCTAATGATTTTACTGGTTTTTGTAGCCCCTTTTTTCCCAACAGTTTATGTTCTCTTGCTATTTTCTGAAGGCCAAAGGCAACATACATAGAGGTACACAAACTGCTTCTGCCAGAGGACTTGCTTCATATTTGGCTTTAGCCTACCTCTGGTATGAGCTGCTCATGCTACACATTTCTTTAAGCAGGCATGAGAAGTGTTGCACAATTCAACTTCCTCATGTCCCATCCTCTTTTATCCTAATGCCCAGAGGAATCCTACTTGTTTTCAATAAGTATAGACAAGGATGCCTCAGGATATTCTGTTTCTGCCAGGCAGGCCTGTGAAGATTTTGGACACTGCATGGGCACTGATAAACAAGTGAAGGAGACTAGGTCTTTGCTTCAGTTCAAGTCATACAAGTACGACTTACTCATCTATTCACTGAAACAATTATTGATTCATGCACTAATAATTACTCTTTATGAGTCGGTCTGCAGCAATATGCTATGTTACCATCTTCCTCTTCCCTATTCCCTACTCCCAGAAGTTTACTTGGGTTTTCTCACTGTCTATATGATACCTGGAATTCTTCTCCCAAAGCCCCAAGATACCTGTCTAGTTCTGAGGCATTGGAAATGCAGACGGGCAAGTATCTCTCCCAATGTCAAGCTGGAGAGTCAGGGCTCCAGAAAACAACACAATCCACACAGAATCGAGGTTCAAGGATCTTCCCTAGGACTGGGTAAAGTGGCTCTTCTGTTTAGGGCTCTGGCTTCAGTAATTACTATAAATAATACATAAGGTGACACCACTATCAATTGAAAACAAAAAACAAAAAACACCCCACCCTCTGCAAATCTCTTTGAAAGACTAATGTCAGATATCTATAGACAAGATACTGTAGTTGAGACCTGAAACAGAGAAAACAACTTGTTATTGTCTTGAATGCTGAAAAAGGACCCCAGTAAGAGCTGTGCTTTAGGGAGACACCAACGTGTTCAGGTAGGACTTCAGGGGGCTGCCACCAATGGCTTAGTACTCCCTGTGCACTTACTTGGAGACAGAAGCCTGCTTGGAGACAGACAGCCTCTGGTGTGCAGATTCCTCTCAGGAAGCCACAATAGTCTCTGATTGCTGATGCATTTAGGTCTTTTACTTGATGGATTCCCTAACCCATAGACACTATCATGAAAAATATCCAAAACAGAAAAGCAAATAACCTTTATTTTTTGCACATTAATGTAAAAAGAATTTTTATCTTCCTTAATTGTAAATCTGAAACAGTAGTTTTACCCAGACAGACACTTTATATGTCATGGACACTGGACACAGCACATTTAAATACCTTCAGGGGTCTCTTTGTTGATAAGAAGCATTGCCAATATAATCATGATACTCTTCACAATTTAAATTCATTTAAACACGGGAAATAAAGGCAGGCAAAGAACATTAATGGGAACAATTACAACAGCAGGCAAACAAACAGCAGACTCTACATATCTGCCAGGCTGCTTCCTCTCCCTTTCTGCACTTTTCTTTCTTCAAGCACTACTGAATCATTATTTAGGTAGCATCTCTTATTTTGTCAACAAGCTCACTTAGTTCATCAGTGCGTTCTATTCCCTCTTCCACAAAATAATAAAAAATTGTTACTTAATAAGTTTTCAAGGACTAATAACTTCAGCATAGGTTTTCTTGTTTAAGCAACATAAACTGCTTAATCTGGTAGGGCATAAACTAGGTCCCCAGCCAAATTTCAAAATCTGACTAATAAAGAGATAAAGGATTCATCTCTTTCAAACAAAAGGTTTATTTGACCATGAGGGAATAGGGGGAATAAGCAAGAATCTAAGCTAAAGGTACATGAAAGGAAGAAAGAAGATGGAATAAAAGAGGAGGGAGGTGAGAGAAACAAAACCTTTGCAAATGTCCCAGGTTCTTTCTGAAGCAAACACAGTATAAAGCACTGTATGCATTTAGGCTCCATCAATTTGAATAACCCAACTGTGATCAAAGCAATTGTTCATCAGAATTAAATCAAACCCACACAGAAGTGTTTGGAGCATAAGAACTGTTATTGCAACAAGATGACAGAAAATACAGAGTCAAGAAAAGCAGGGCTTCAGCAGCAGTTTGAATTTTTTAAAGGAAAAATTGTACCGCAATAACTAGTGGAGAATCAATATTTTCCTAATTGACTCTTTCCTTTGCAATTTTGAATCTGTTTTACCACAGGTATTTCCTTGTAACACAATAAATGAGGCAAGGTTTCAACTGCAATTTTAATATCAGAGGGTCAAATACTAGTTCACACAAGTAATAATAAGCTTGCAGCCAAAATCATCAAGACAAACATTAAGGACTGACAAATTCCATGAGGAAAAATGTGATATCCTGCTCTCCTTGAGAGAAAAACTGCACTGGCAAGGTCACTAAAAGGGTCTCTGATTAGCTTAAGAAATAAGTCAACAGTAACTTTTAAATTTAAAATTAAATTTTAAAAGAAAACACTGAATAATCTAGAGAAAAGCAATTTGTTTTAGCAATTTGGAGCAACTTAATAAATTGTGAAGAAGCGTTTGGACTAAGTATACTCCTAACATCAGCACAAGCACATTCTTTGAGAAATACAGGATTAACATTGTCAATGACTAAAACATCATCACTCTGGCAACAGAATATAAATGGTTTCTCTCCAGCAGGATTCTTTAAGTGATAAACCCATGTCTTGTCAGAATATATACATTACTTCGTCTTTATTTTAAAAACATTGATCCAAAAACAATATTGAAATCTTAAGTGCAGAGAGAACACTGGACTATTAAATTACATGGTTGCAGAAGGGGCTGTTGCAATCTTTTGCCATGAGATAATTAGTTTTACTTCCATCTTGTTCAAATTCACTTTAAAATTAAGGTGTTCAGTTCTGAATTTCTGCCAAACACTGCGACAAAACATATGCTGCAGTTGAAGTATCAGGAAACAGAGAGGGAGGGAGCTGGGAGCCATCAGCAAAGCAAAAGAACATTATATTGTGATTGTGAAAAACTGAAGCAGGAGACAGCATATAAAGAGAAGAAAATATAATCGTTGTTCTGCAGAGCCCTGGGATGGAGCCATTCCACAACAAGCCAAATACAAAGGAAGAGGAGGGAAGAATTTGGTCAACAATCTAATGATCCCAAAGACTTTAACAGCCTTGATAAGGTAGAAACAGTTGCCAAAGTGGCAGCAAAATATGATTCAGTGGCACAGAATATTAATTCTGGAACTGAATAGAAGGTCTGGTTTAAAGTAGAGATGCATATGCCATAACAAATAAGTAAATAAATGAGAAAGAAGAGAAGACCTGCAGGAAAGTATAAACAATGTCTCAGCAATTACCCAAAAATGAGAAAATCAGTGGTTTTCTTTTTTTATTGGCATGGAAATGATCTCTTCAATTAACAGATACAGAATGGAACACAAAACAAGGAAGACAGACAGCATATAACATGACAAAAGTTAGCCTAAGGTGGCAGTAGGTAAAGCTTGTTACTGCTCAGTACCCTTTGGTATAGCAGCTATGTTGACACAAACAAATTCCTAATGGTCACAAGAAAATAGCCCGAAGTCAGCAGTGTGAATTTGTACTTTACCACTTCTTTATGCTTATAGACAGGGTCAGAAAAGAATAAAGACTAAATAGACAGATAAAATGAAGAGCTGGAAAAGGGACTTTTCACAAGGGCATGTAGTGCTAGGACAAGGAGAAATGTCTTTAAACTGAAAGAGGGTAGATTAGATAATAGAAATAATTAGATAATAGGAAAATATTCTTTGCTGTGAGGGTGGTAAGGTACTGGTTCAGGTTTCCCAGAGAAGCTGTGAATGCCCCATCCCTGGAAGAGTTGAAGGCCAGGTTGGATGGGGCCCTGGGCAGCTTGATCTAGTGGAAGGTGTCTTTGCCAATGGTAGGGGAGTTGGAACAAGATAATCTTTAAGGTCCCTTCCAACCCAACACACCAAATATTCTGGGAACCTGTAACATGGAAAATTGTGCACCATTTCACTCTTCCAGGCAGTAAGTGTGAATGGAGAATGCAGCACTTGGATAAAAGCAGTAGGAGGAATTCAGTACTTCTGTTGACTGCAGAATTTTCACTTCTGCATAATGCAGGATGGATGGTTGGACAAGCACCCCTCCAAATGCTGCATTTTGCTTTATTTTGCAAATAAATTTTAAAACTCTTGCAAAGCACTTGAGAGTAAAATAATAATAGCACATACCTTCTACCAAGACAAAAAATCATCTCCTCAGCAAGCAGCTGAAGGATATGAGTGCCTTCTCTTGACTAGGAGATGGAGAGCTTATGAAGTCCTTGAAGACATTATATGCAGATGCAACAAAGGACTTGTGGGAAGGCCAGTTAAATATCACACCCATCTGTGCTGAGGACAGAACCCAGAGCAGGGACTGACACACTGACTCGTCTGTGCAGCCCACACCGAGCGGGACACACTTATCAAAGGAGTACTTGGTGGCTCCACAGTTCACATAAGGTAACTGCCCTAAGGCCGGAGTGCTCCTCTGGGCAGGGAACCCTAAATTCAGTGTCTTCCTTATCTAGATGTCCTACTGTCTTTTAAAATTATTTGTTGCATGTACATGCTTCTCCAGTCTGTGAGGGGAGTCCCATCAAAGGGAAGTCAAAGCAAAACAACTGTGCACAGTATCACTGTAGGGAATGGCAGGAGGGAGAGAGAGACTCTGTTCCCTAGGAAATTAACTAGAAGATGCAGGCTTTTTCCTTTCACTTAACAGGTTTTTTTCTGGTTTTTAGTTTGGGCTTCTTGGGTTTGGAGTATTCTGTGGGTAGTGGTTGAGTTTGTTTGTTTGTTTGTAATTTGTTTTTCCCAATAACAACTAGAAAAAATTCTGTCATACGCATTCAATGATGAAAATGCAATAAGAAGTTCTGCCTGTATGTAGGACATGGAGTTGGTGTTATCTTTAAAGCAAGAGAAAATTAATTTTCAGGTTAGTAGGATGGCACACTAACCATAAAATCACTGCTACCCATGCACTGAGAATGCGTGGTACAAAGGTTTTGCAAATGCCTATCAAACCAGGCCCATTGAGCCTGGTTCTGCAATCTGTTCAACCTGACTCTGGATCCTAATCACACTTAGTCCTGAGGTAGGTGCTGATCTGCTCAGCACAGTGCATGCTGTGCTACACCTGCTCAGATGAGCAGCCAGTGCCTAATGAGTTACACGTACCAGGAACAATTAGGACAGAACACACAGTGCACACAGTCCTTAGTAGGGACCATACCTCAACAACTTATCTTCTTAACAAGAAGAAACAAATTGCAAATGCATAATAACACCCCCTGAGTTAATCCAGCACTAAACAAGCCATCAGCCAGTTTATTTTCTTTGTTTTTCCCATGAATTGCCACAAAAACTTTAATATTAATATTAGCCCGTCGCAAAAACTAGGCGTATAGAGAAAATTTTGAGTATGGAGTGAAATTAAATAAAATCATCAAGCAATTTAGTGTCTTCTCTTAAGAAAAACCTAGAAATAAATATAAATTATATAAATATCTATAAAACAAAGCTGATGGCTGCACAAAGGACTGATCCCAAAGAGTGAGACCTGCTTTCGTAAGTCATACATTGCAGGGCTCACAAACTAGGACAGAATTTAGAGGGAATGTGTTCTCCAGTTCAGGTGAAGAAACATAATGAAAGCGATTTTGCCTGGGTCAAAAACTGTCTGCACTTTAACATCCAGAGCAACAAGCATCAGAACTCAAATGGCGTCAGTCGTCTCTTGAAATAAATTACTTCCATGTTCCTACAGATATGGTTACTATTACCAAATGGAAATGTGGGATTTTATAAGCTGTCAAAAGTATGTATATACTTTTGTAGATACATCTTGTCATCTTGAAGGTCATCTAACCAAACTTTATTCTGTTCTTTTCAGCACATAAAAGTGAGAACAGATTCCAGAATCAGATCTTTTTCTATGGAATAAAATAAAACATTGACATTTTAGCCGAGTCAATGTTTATTTTAAAACACAAATGTTCATATCTCATTCGTATTAATAATAATAATAGATCAATATTATTACTTTTTTATTATTGTTATCATTAATATTATGTATTCAGAAAAGACACTGGAAAATCTTTTCTCAAAATATTTATACAATCCTGTCCTAAATTGTTGCTTGGAGAAACAGATCTAATACATGCCTATGTTGATACCATATGAATGTTGATACCATGCGTAATGCACATTCTGCAAGTATAGTGTTCAATCTGACTCAAAACAGTAACCTTAAAAAATGGTGCTTCAGAGTTAGAGAAGGATTTATTCAAATGTGAAAATTTCAGTTTATTATATGTAGGGGCATAAATAAAAAATAAAAAAAATTTAAATTGTATTTAAAAATGTCTTTTGTGTAAAAATGCTAACCATAAACTTTGCAGCTGATCTTTGGGTAGAATTTATTTTTCCTAAGTTTAAATAGCTACAGTATGGACATTTACACCTGAGCTTCTCCCTCTGTCCTTCCCATATAATTGATGTAGAGCAACAGGCACATCCAGGGAGTAATTCAATTGATCTGTTTCCACTGTGTAGTATAGGATAATATACATCACACCCTGGGGATGTCTATTTCTCAGCAATGACTACAAAGGGAGCTTCAGGTGACTAATTCACAAAGGTACTATAGGTATCTAGATTTGTTCAGATGAAACCCACCCTAAACATGTTCCTGAAGAGAAAAGTAATGTATCTTAAGGCAAAGAGAATTGCGTAGGATAAAATGAGCATATTGAAGAAGAAGGTCAGAAGAACGATTTAAATTTCCAGGATCAGTTTCTAAGAAATTACCATAATCAAATCTCCTGTAAATTCTGAACTGTGTCTCATTATATTACCAAAAATCAACTTTAGAACAGAGTTTATTAGCTTACACAGGTACAACCTGGTAATATGTATGGAGAAAATGTGGACTGGAAAGATACAATCCATGAGTGGCTGGAATAAGCATTGCACAACCAGGTATGAGAAATAAAGACCATACACCAGAGAGGGAAGGGACACTTGCTTCTTGATTTCTATTTGAAGATAAAGATTTTTACATTGTTAAAGCTATCAAATTCATTCCTTTGAATTTCCCTCACTCTGTTAGGCCAGCATAACGAAACCCTGAAACATTCAATAATATATGAATTTTACTAAAGCACTGCAGGACAATATAAATAAATGTTTGCCTTGATTCAAATGGTAAAAGACAGGCAGTGCCTGAATGTCTGCCGGCCAGGACCTATCCCTCTGCTGGGGATGAGACCCTCCATCAGCTGGGAAGGAAGGAGGAGCTTTGAGGACAGCCAAGCTGTCAGGGAAATCAACCAGAGGAGATGTGCTATCCCTGCTTTTGGAGGTTTTCAAGACCTGATGGGACTAAATGAATTTCCACAGTCCCTTCCAACCTACATGATTCTGTGTGCATGTGAGTCTTTCAAAGATGCACATATATTAAAAACCAATTATCATTAATTATTGATTACTATTAAATATTCATTAATATTAATTAGCATAAAATTCTCATTTTCAAGGAACAATGTGTAGTACAAATCTTCTAAATGAAATAGGGGCAAATATGTAACACCTATAGATAACTGAATATAATAACTCTCTCTGACATCTTTTTTCTTTCTGCCCAGCAGTGATATTGTTTAAACAAAACTAGAAGAAAATGTATAAACATGCTTTTATTGCACGTCCACACACAAAGTCAAAATATAAGACTTGTTTCAACTCCTTACAAGCTGTGAGTAATCAATTTCTGTTCTTTTTGCAGATAGAGAGATGGTCCTCATGAAACCATTTCATTTATACCTACTTCTATCAGAACTACTAAAATTTTCTAAAAATTGTCCTGATTAGGTTTATTTCTTTTCTTTTCTATTTACTTCTTTTAGGTTATATTTATTTTCATTTTTTTCAAAAGGACAGTTCAGAAATACGCACAGAAAAATCTATATCCAGTTTATATTCCTGTACATAAATGCTACTTACTTTAAAAGTAAAACCTTGAGCTCAGGCTAGTTAGTTCATGTGAAGTCTTTAAAAAAAGATATAAATCACAAACCTTAAACTTAATTAATTAAATAATTATTTAGTATTTACGCTAAAAATATGCAGTAACTTCATTCTGGTAGAGCAACATCTTTCATAACAGCTATAGATTTTATACATAGACAATCTGTAACACATTTGTCTATATTAATTTAGCAGTTTATGTTTAATAAAACAAAAAATGCTTTTCTTCATTTGAAAACTTGACGATGTAGTGTAAATAATGGTATGGAATGACAGCAGTGAAATCAAAGTACGTCTTTAAACACACTTGATTAATTAAGGGGTTTTAAGAGAACAGTAGTAACAGTACTGAGTTTTGGGGTTTTTTAAATGTACACAATTTCATGGCCACTTGCTCTGTACTCACAAATAGTAAGTCATAAACTTCTGTAACCTCAAAGAAAGGAATTTGCATTTTATCATTGCAAGAATTTGCATTTTATCATTGAAGTTGGAAATATTCTCTGTGGGATTTGATTCTGCCTTAATTCTAGCCTCATCGCTGCAGTTAAACTTCAATGGTATTGCACTTGATATTTTTCAGTGTGATAACAAATTCTGCCCCTAAACAGTTGCATTCATTATGTAATGGTGGCCCATTAGTTAAATCTGAGACACAGATTCAACTGATCTTTTATTTCAAAGCTAAAAGTCTTTCTGAGGCAACCAGTTTAACCTGTAAAGATAACTTTGATATTGTGGGTATAATTAATCCCACATTAATTTTCATCTGAAAAGTAATCCAGGTATCTAAATGTGGGTGTCTACAGCTGTTTGAGATCTTCCAGGATGTCTAAGCCACCTACATGGAGTTAGAAGGAATGGCACAGAGCCCATTTAGAAATATGTATCTTTCTTTGCAAGAAAGATGGGGATGGGGACTTCTTGAACTCGAGAGGACATTCAACACCTAAATTAGGCAACAGAAATCCATTTTGGAACATATTTATTAGTACCAATATTAGCATTAGCTAAGTATTATTTAAGTCTGAACTGTTTTATTAGTGTCTTTTTATAGGCAACAGGAAGAAGTAAACAAGTAAACACTTCAGAATATATTGCTTATTAATTATTTTGCATCTCTACATCTAGGTCAAATGACATACCAGAAGCAGTCATTTCTTTGCACTGAGTATAAAAGAAACCCAGTAATTGCCTGTCCCTCTGTGCTTTCAATCACTTTTATATCTACTGAGCATATAAGTGGGCATTATGATATCATATGATTCAAGTAACTTCCTTTCTACTATCTAATCTAAATAGCCTTTCCATTAGTTACTACAGCACTGCATGATGAACACAGAGGAAAAGAGCAGAGAGAGAGCTAAGAGATATCTGTTTTAGACTGATAGCACACTTGAAGAGAGGGAAGATTCATAACAATGATGAAGGATGCATTTATTCTGTTTCACCATGTGTTACATTATACAGAAGCATAATCACAATGATATTACCAAAATAAAATACATCAACAATTGTACAGTATCTCCAAGTGTAAAGTAAATGTAAGACTCTCAAGTGTACCTCTCAAAAGGGCTTATTTCAGATATTCTGCTCAGAGGTGAGCAGTTAGTGATCACATGCTGGTTTGTAAATGGTTTACATTGAAAGATTTGTGTAGATAACCATTTTAACACAAGACATTTTTTCCATCTAAGACTTTCACTCAAACCTTTGTTTAAATAAATTGTGTTTGATAGGTCACCATAACCTTCTGTGGCTACTGACTACAATACATATTCTAAAAAATTGCCACAACTAGCAATCCAACAAGGGAAGTCAAACTCTGCTGATGAGTCAGGGATGGGGTTCAGTGAGATAAAATGAACAGTACAGGCTCAGCTCAGGACACTGATTTCATTCTGCCATCAGATGTACAATTATTGATCTCAGGAGTTTAAAAGAAAAGCATGTATTTGAGGTAGCTGACAGCAGCCTCCCAGTTAAATTGCTCGTCAGCTGGCAGACTGTTCTGTGAGCTTTGTTACAGAGCAGTGCAGTAAATGGACACAGTTTTTGTATTTCTCACCATACCTAAGACAGTGAGTAATCTGAACAACTATTTAACTATTTAAGTATTTTCAGTCATAAATGGGTGTAAATGCAGCCCATTGCCCTAAACATGTGTAAATGCAGCCTGTGTGCATGGAACCTGCTGCTTGCCAACTGATCAGGAAGAATTCACTGCAACAATGTAATCTTCTGTTCAGCTCAGAAGATGTGTAAGAGAACGAATAGAGAAAGTCAGTGAGTCCATTACAGATTTGGGCCTACAGTGCTTGGGAAGAAAGTCTTTGGGAATAACATATTGTTGATATGTGATAAACTTTGGCTAAGATGGTTCATAAATAGATTTACACTGTCAAAGGTGCAATCTTCTTCCTTTCTTTTTCTCGTGTCTCAAAGAAATTCAGGATAAGAAAGGGGAGAAGTCAGGGATAGAAAAGCTTTTCCTAAAAATGTTGAAAAGTAAAATATTGCCAGAAAAGGATAATGAAAGAGGTAGATCTAAAACTTAAAAGTTACCTCTGTGCAGGCTTGTACCTGATCTTTACAAAAACTCCTGCACCACATGCTGTTAATATAGAATCTATAAAGGAATTAAAGCATGGGCTTGTATGAAATTATCTCATTCCCTAAAAGAAATCCCAGCTGAGGTCTGAAGAATGAGAGCACAAACAGTAAAATCTAAGGGATAGCTGAGAGGAGAGAAATACAAGGGCTCTGTAGAAAAGGTTGTTGTCCAAAGAGAGATGGAGAGGGTGAGAAGAGTCAGAAGCAAAGTAGCAATTAGGAATAAACTCAGAGAAGGAAAAGCCCAAAAGACAGAAATAGGTCTTAGAAAATGGAATGGCAGCCCAGCCAAGTGGAGGGATAGCACTTGTACAAACTCTCTCATGGGGTATATGTCTGGTGTCAATAAGAGATTTTCTTGCAGGAAGAGCTTAATGAATAGAGAAGGAATACATTGTGGAGATAAATACAGGTGGTGTCAAGTGAATCAATCTCCAGGGCATACCACCACCACCCTTCCAAGAACTCCCTTTGAAGTTGTAGGTATATTTATTAATACAGTCTACAGCACAGTGACCATGTTCTATTTTGTGCATATATAACATCTCACACCAAGGCCTTGATTGCTTGACAGCACCTCAATATTAACATGATACAAGTGCTTCCTACAAGTATCAAACAGTAGTAAACAAGCAGTAAACAACTGAATGGAAGGAGAGAAGGAAGAACTAGATGACCATGCATACTCTCCATTCAAGCACACCCTAACATAAAAGGACTAAATGTGAGCTGTTTTACTTTCTCCCCTTACAGCTCCTTCCTGGTCCAGGAAAACCACACCTATATAAGAATGAATATTATTGCAATAGCAGAAGGGTTTTCCCACCTGTTAGGTAGGAATTAGCACAGTGATGTGTGTACTGCATGTTTATAAATGCTTATAAGGTGACTATAAATATAAGAAAGTAACTATCATGTTTATGTCATAAATCATTGTACTTTGCAGAAAAAGAAGGTGAACTTAGATAACTTAGGAGCCAATTTACATGTATGCTTATCACTATAAGTACATTGTGACATGTCTTTCAATTGCTCCTCTGCAGAAGACTGAAATCATTACAAGCAAGGTCTAAAGATTTGGGTTATTCTGATTATATAACGCCCAAATATGTCCTGCAGCCACTGCTGCTAAGTGGCTGACAAGATGCATGACTCCACCAGGAAATAATAGCTCAGCATGTTGCAAGAAGCCCACTTGAACTCTTCTGGCAAGAGCAAGTGAGTCATTCATTATCCCACAGCTGAATCCATTGAAGACTTATTAACACTAATTCACAAGAAAGGGGCTTGTTTGATTCCCAGTAGGGACGGAAAAGCTGAACTAGACTGTTATTAAAAGGCACCTGATATTAAGGTAGTACCTCACAAAGTAATAGAGTTTTAAAGTAATATTAGTAAGATTGTCTGAAATATATTTGACCTCTCTATAAATATTACTATTGTATTACTATGCAATTACTGTTCATTGCAAAACAAACTTGCCTTAACTATATTATTTAGAATAACCTCTAGACCTCCAAAAATTACCTGAACTTACTCCAGTTATTCATGACCAAAAGCTGACTCTGCCTGTTAAAATTTCTTCAGTACTTAGGAATTCAGACTGATTACCATATAAAAATCTATCATGACCTAATCCAGAAGGAATTAAAGAATGTTGCAAAGTTTTTCAAGGTATAATCAAAACCATTAAAAATTACTGACACTTACAATTTAAACATTGCTGTCATAGGAAACCAGAAAGCAGAACTGGAGTTAATCCCATTGATGATGATTTTTCTGTCTATGGAAGCCAACAGTAAACAAAAGCTCTAGACTGAAACTGGAAACAGAAGCTGGAAATATATTTTGTATCCCTTAAGAACTTTGAAAACCCAACAAAACGCTTCAGAGTTAGGTTTACTTGTGTATTTGCATTAAAAAAGCAGTTTCCATTCTAGTTGCATTGGTTTCCTCTGTGTAAATCCACATGCAGGCAATATTTTGGGATAAAGCCACCTTGAAATGTTTTCTTAATCAATAACTGAACTGACAAGAATGATAGAGCAATTTGGGAATCTATAATGGACTAAATTTTCAATTTTTTAAAAAAATGTCTTTAGACCACTAGTTAAAAATACATTTTTAAATATTTGGTAATAAAGCCATCTTAATTTTACTTTTTAAAATATTCATTGCTTAATCAAACTTTAAACTTCTCTGCCATGATTGTTTAATACAGTCTGATGCCTGCTGGCATGTTTCGAAAAAAGCTGAAATGTCTAAAATGGAGAGAAAAGAAAGGTGCAGTCCTGAAACCTTGTGGATGATGCATAATCTTGAAATTGCAAAATTCTAAAGAAATTGTCAATTCACCTTGCATTTTAATTAAGAGTTTCCCAAACTACTTTTCTGGACATCATCTTTGGATTTCATTCAGTCTTAGGAGCAGCCTGGTGCAACACTCAAGACTGACAAGGAAGCATTTATTTGCTTATATTCATTAACAAAGTATTCTCAGGATGTCTTTAAACGTAGTTTAGGGTCAGAGTACCTATCTATATGATGTGCAGGGGTTTTTTTTCTCTTTCCCAGAATCTGAAGAAATAAATGGTCCCCAGAAGAGGACGGGATTCAGACAGTTAAACCCTTTTAGTTTCTCATACTTCTTGTGCTCCTTCAGAGCTAGGAGCACAAATCTTCTTGGCACACCACTCTCTGGAATCCTGCTTTGCCATGCCCGCCCCTGCCCTGCTCAGCTCAGGGAGCCTGACATGCAATGCTGGCACCCACTTAAGGGAGCAGGCTAAAAGGCTCTTCAGAGCTCACTGACTGAGTTTTTTTTTGTTTTCAAATGAGTTCTTTTTGTTTTCAAATGAGATCATTTGCCTGATAAAAGAGAAAATATTCCTTGTAGGATGAAATTATTTTTTATTTGAGTCACTGGGGTTTTTTATATGCAGATACAAAAGAATTCATAAGGATCTTTATCACATCAAAATGTGACAAACACTGCAGTTGGCACCCAGTTGACATAATGCTCTATTATGGTATGTGGAGTCAATACCCTGTAACACTCAAGGCACTATTTATATAGCAGAAGGCTTTAGTTCTTTAAAAGAGACTTTAAAAGAATGATCACTTTTTAAAGGTGAATAAATGATTAGAGAACAACAAAGCTTTTTCTGAGCTGTTAGAAGAGCCTCATAATAAAGTGATTATGTCTGCTTGTCTATTATAAAATCTTCCTGTTAATAAACCACTTTTAATATCTCATACTGAAGTTGCACACTCAGGACCTACAAGCATTTCCAAAAGTGGCCATGAATTTTCAAACTGATTATAGCAACCTGACAGAAACATTTTTAAAAGCTTGACCTGGAAAAGTGCTGAGCAGTTTTCTAAAGTGTTGGACAGACTCAAACCCAATTGTTTTTAGGGAAAGCTGTGGCTACTCACTGAATTTTAGGAATACTCAGCATTTTGCAATTTAACTCTGAAGATCCTTATTGAAAGTCAATGAGAGTTAGTTTCCTAAAACTCAGTGTCTCTAAGATATTTCAGTACTTGAAATCAATGTAGTCAGCTCCCTAAATGCATTTGAAACTCAGAGTTTTTACTTTGTAGAGTGCAGTGCCATGATGCCTGACTCCAGTGTAAATGTTCAGAATAACTGAAGGATATACTGATGGATTTGCATGTCTGCCATCTTCTGCAACATATTTATAGCTGCCAAGGAAACAATAAGTTAGGACCAGAAAAGGCCTTTAGTAATAAGCCCAAACAATTAATTTTTTTAATGTGTGCCATTTGTAGCAGAGATATCTTAATTTTGCAGGGTTAAAGGAAAGTAGAATGGAGAAAAGGAAACAAACAAGTTAACATTGGAATTAACAATGGAAATTTTATTTATCAATCCAGGTGTGTTTGTACTCCTTATAAAAGCAATACAGAGGCATTCCAGTTATTTCACATGTAAATAGTATGCTACTTTTAAAATTTCAGCGTTACTTTGAAAAAAATGCATCACTGCAGCATTTCTTCATAGGTAATACCAGAACTTGCTGTTCAGCAGACAGAGCACCTTGCCCCAAAGGGAATAAGCATATGAAATTTGTGTACCATTTTGCAGAAGACAAAACTTATGAAAAATATCCTTCTGCCATTTGAAGAGCCTGATAAGGTCTTCACTGATGGTCGCAGATCTGAGTCCCTCATCTTCCATGAGTTCCCTCTTCAGCACTTTGCAAAGTCATCAGTGGAGAAAAGGAAGAGGCACATCAGCACAGTTGCGAAGATATGGAGAAGTTAAGTCTCTCCAAAATACAGTCTCTAAGTGTCTGTTTGGCAGGTGGACCAAGCTTTGTTCAGAAGTTTCTTCAAGACTTCCCTCCTCCACCTGCCTCCTCCACACTCCCAGCGGTGGACTGGCTCTTCCCCACATCTCCCAAACAAAGGAAAAGGAAGGATTATCGTTCAAGTATCGGTAACTCCAGCAGTATTGCCTACAGCAAGGTCATTATTACTCAGAATATGTTACCAAATTTTTTGTTAGGATATTATAATAGTGCATGTCATACCTGTGCCAAGCCTTAGAGGAACAATTTGGGTGTTAGTCTGATTGTCTCTAATTAACTGATGTGCCCCACACTGCAGCACCAAGAGCACTGGCCTTGCCCTGGCAGAGCCCTCCTCAGCCACCTCCTTGTGCAGAACCTGTTCAAGAATAAGAAGCACAAAGAAAAGACAGCTGATGTTATGAATTTGTAGTGTGCTTTCTCTATATAAAAGCAGAGTTTAGCATTATAGTTTTTGATTAATTTGGGATAGGCATTTTGTCATGCAATTAAAATGCAATTAGACTACTGTCCTGCAATATTGACTTGATTTATAACCTGCTGCTTAAGTAAATTGTTTTAATATCTCTCTTGAGATAGTATCTCCAGTTACTACTTTTTATTAATACATGTGTTTTAGGAGACATTTAATCTCATTTTAAATAAAAGGAAAAGAGAAATTGAGTGCAATACATATAAAAGCAGACATTAACCATTTATGCAGTAAACCTAATGAAGGTACAATTGGGATGACCTCAGCAATCATGCGTTTTCTACATGGTTATGTGTGGTTTGGTTCTGCCCCCCAGATCCTAGCACCTGGGCAAAAATGAACATAGTCTATGCTCTCAGCAAATAAAACCCAGAGGATTCAAAACCAGCAGAAATGCTTGGACACCCTGAGCAAAAAGTGCAGCTCTGGTTCCACCTGCCCTACCTCGTCAGCTCGTGGAGCACGGTGCTGGCTGTGAAGGGTTGTGGCAGCTGTCACTGCTCTGTTCTTTCCTTCAGGGACATTGCATTTGATTTTGGATAATGCTTCCATCAGCTGCCACAAGAGCTTCTCTTCACACAATGCATAGCAACCTGTAAAAGTTGTGAAGTTACAATTTATTGCTAAGTATTTGTGAGCTTAGGTTTATTCTGAAAATGATGAGTCAAATGAACCTTAATGGGTTAGTCTTATCATTAGTAATTCCAGCCTATGACCAGTGACATTTAGGTCTGTTACATATGCTTGGGATTCACCACACAAGCCTCACCTGCTCAAGCTATACCTCATCTTGCAGCCTCATGTGGTTAGAAACTGGGAAGGAAAGAATTCAAACCTTGAGTCTAATTGTCTGAAGTGTAACCTCAGCTAGGTCCACTGCCCTTTCACTTTTAAAAGCAGGACTAAATATTTTCTGATTTAGATATACTATTGAGGATTCCATTCCTTAGCATTCATGGTGGAGCACATAATTCTGTATTGTAGTAATATTTTTAGTATGTCATGTCCACTTCTATTTATCCTTTTCTTGTATGTACAGTTGAAAATATTTATATAATACAAAGACAATTTTAAAAAATCCAACTGCATTCATTTCCAGTTTAACACAGTATAAGGTAACTGTTAAATAAGTGTATATGCTTGTGTATATACAACTAAGCAAAGCTAAATCTGAAAAGCTTACTGGTTCAGGAAAAAAACCAGCATCATTCTTATTGCCTTTTCTTATTTTTTGAAATTATTTGAACAAAACAGTTCTCTTGTTTGTATGTATTTACCAACAGTGCACAAAGGTGTGCTTCAGTTGCTTTTCAGTACTTTTATTTATATAAAAATCAATCTTCTCACCATCACATCCACTGTAGATGATGAATTCTGTACATGTAATAGTGTAATTTTAGAGCAGCTTATCTATTTTTTAGAAAAAACCCAGCCATGTTGTATTGTTGTAACCACCTTTGTGTTGTCTTACACATAAAGTATTTTTAAGGGTGATTTGAATCACATAGGACCAGCAGGCAGTTCATTGAAATGCCTGTGAAAAGACAGTTAACACACATTGATTTTAACTTCTGCAGTAATAAACACAGTGAAAAACTGGCTTGTTAAAAGCCAAGCGAATACAGAAAAAAATAAAATAAAGTTAAAAGCTAGTTAAAGTTTAAAAGCTAGTTATAGATTTTTTTAGGCTAGAGCTCCTTGCTTCTGGCATCAACTGTATTTCACCATCCAAAGAAGTTGCAATCCTCCTTTACCTGTTAGCAAAAATCACATCTAATGGAGTCTACAAATGTAGATTTGTACATTAGAAATGTACAAATGGAGTCTGGGTAACAAATGAAAGACTATGATTTTCTAAACAAGGACAGCACTTACAAGAAGGAGCAGAGAATCTTGATCTAGCAGTGACTGAGGCAGGTGTAGCTGCAGAGAAACAGAAAGGGGAAAAAAGCAGAAATTCAGAAACAGGAGGGAAAATTCAAGGAAATAACAGGCTCATTCACCTGAGAGTGGAAGTTGATGTTGGAAAGAAAATACCTTCAGAAATGCCCTTGATAGATGGATCCCCATGTTGTAAATAGAGCCATGATACATATTATGCAGGGAAAAGTGTTGAGGGGGCAGCTGAAATAGCAATATACTCCCAGGGTTGCTCTTGAGAAATGCATTTTAAGAATTGAACACAGAAGGCTCAAAATATTATGCATACCTTTTTGTATTGCCAAGTGATATCCAGTATTAGATTTACCATAAAACTGCATTAAATCATTTCACAAGTTTTTGAAAGATTACCTGATTGATAACAAATTTTGCAAGGAGCTAAAACTACCACACTCCAAAACCAGATCAAATAGAATATATTTATCTCTGGAATAATATGAGGTGTGGAAGTCAATAATCAGGCCACCAAATTAGATGCCAGGTTTAGAGCTGCCGATTCCTTACTGTCAAAGTTTGCAAATATTGGCCTTTGTCTGTAGTACCACCTAGTGTCAAAAACTCTTATCTCTGAGCTGAAAAGAGCTGGATTGAACTCCATCTATGCTCCTTTATTTCCTCCATTCAAAACAACCAAACCATATAGGAAAGGTGCCCAGAAGGCATTTTTCATTATATTGAGCCCAAGGAAGAGTTTTTCATACTTTTGTTTGCTTTATGGAAACAGAATTTTGAGCCAAAATAGAGCTTGTTTTTTTGTGACAGCAGGCAAAAATTCTCCCAATGTTACACACAATTTTAAGTGTGGGTAATTTTTTCCACAATGTGAAGTAGAAGAAATGCTATAGGGCTTCTCTGCACCGGCAGTGGGAGAAAAGCTACTGTGAGTGAGGCTATGGTGGTGCACTCTGGGCACTGCTTTGCTTTGTGGGCAAGCCCCAGAGTGAAATCAGAGAACTCACTGAGAGACTGTCTGCACACCAGACAGCCAGCAGCTCCAGCAACAGCCTGAAAATTCATCTTCCCACTCTACACATATTAATTCGCCCATGTACACTTTCTTTTAAAACCAAAATATTCTCCCCAAGATCCCAGGTTCCCAGATTGCCTAGGGAGGTGGCCATGCATGGAGCCTGCCTTCTGTCTGCCCATCTGGCAGGGAAGCCTGCAGGGCACAGGAGCAGGAGAGCTGGGTAGCCCTGGAGCCAAGGCACCTGCCTGCCTGCCGAGGCAGGAGCGCTGCCCGACTGCCAAGGCCGGGCACCTGGCAGCTCCTCGGGAGCAGGGGCTCCAGGCAGCTGGCAGGCTGTGGGAGCAAGGCAGCCCTGTGCTCCCGGAGCCCTGGGCCTAAGGGGCAGGAAGCAGAGGGAGAGAATTGATGGCCACCCACTCTGGGGGTTGCCAAGGAGCTGGGCAGCTCCTGAGCCTGGCAGCTGGGAAACAGCCAGGCTGGCACGGTGACAAGTTGCACCTCACTCAGCCTAACCATGCCTGTTGGGACTTCTCCCCTCCAAACCTTTCCAGTGGAAAGTGGTTTTGCCCCAGAATTTCTTACCCACTCTGTTTGTAACTTTCCAAAACCACATTATCTAGAAGAAAAGTTCCTGAAGTGACTATAAGCACAGAAAACTCACACACAACATGAATTCAAATTAAGTTAAAACAGATCCAGCAAATGTGAAAGGATACACAGCAGGTACATTTACTAAACTAGAACGGAGTGTGTTGACTGTGAATTCCCTGGAGATGCAGCCAGCCTTTGTACAAGGGCCTCATGTTACTAATGAGTAGATGCCATGGCAGCTCAATGTATAGCTTGTAGGTTTAATGATAAATTTAATACAGGAGCAGGCCAGAGAAACAACATAAAGATTAAATATATTACAAAAATTTGCAGCAACATCAGTTAATTGCAAAGCTGAGTCAGGAGGTGTTAATTACAATTATAGATGAGCCATTTAGTAATTCACATTAGTGAGCATAGAGCAATTATCAACCTGCTGGTTTTCTTGCTACTTATAATATCCATGTTTTCTTATTTTTTATGAAACATAATAGCTGTATTGAACAATGTAAAATAACAGTAATGGATATAATGCCTATTTAGGCAACCTACAGCTGTGATGCTCAATATTATCACAAAGACATTCAATTTGGAGTAAGACACTATCCAGAAAGCTAAGTGTTTCTGTTGCTAGAGTTAGGTAGAAAATACATAATGGGCATTTCACAGATGGACAGATACACTCTGTTTGTTGCATTAAAATTTACAAATAAAAATTAACCTTGAGTGGACCTGAGGCAAAAGTACAGTTTAAATTAAACACCAGTAAAAATTTAAGTCCAAGAGTATCAGTATCAGTGCATCTGTTTCTAAGTGATAAATTGGGGGAAAAAAATAGCCATCCACTGACTGAAGAAATGAAGTCTCTAAGGCTGGTAAATATATTATTCCTATGAGATTCCAACTGACTTGGTTTAATATGGCTTACCCAGGACAGACCATGCCATCATCATGTTAGCATCCTTATCATATAACATACAATCATGTGGGGTACTAGAACAAAGGTGTTGAAGACAAGTGACCTTCTCAGGAAAGGTCACTTAGTGCTTGCAAGTCATAGCCCTGCTCTTCACCATGAATTTATTTCAGTGTCAAGGCTCTTGTCACACTGATCGTGCACAGGCTCCCAGAGGAAGATAGAATGCTGGTATAGCCCAAAGGTCCTGGAGATAGAGGACTGGCAAAACTAACTTTTCCCTGTGTACTGAAACACAAAGCTCTATTTTATGCTTCTAAGACCCTGTGCTTTGTCCTGTGTACAGACTACAATGACAATCCTTTCCAGTCAAAGGGGAGCTATGCATCTGTAACCAGGCTTCCTTGGAATGAACTCTGCACATTCAGACTTACAAGATACTCCACTGGTATATTTCTGACAATGCCTTACCCTTGATCAATCAAGCCTTAAGAAATGTTTTAAAGCCACTACTTGCTTGATACTGAAGCAGAACATGAGCCACATTTGGAAGATGTAACACTGTTGTTTCACATGCTTTTCATATATTTACACCATTAGTTCGGTCACATTGGAATTCAATACAACGCTATCAAGCAACTATGCAATTTGTCTGAAAAATAGTACCTTTTCTGGCAGTTGTTTATCAATTAACAGATATAACTAGGATATTATAACTAATCTACACATTTTCTGCTTGTTTAACAGTAATTAAAGCTGAATTCATTGAGCACAAATGACATTCCCCCGTGGTTAATGTACAAAGCAAAACTTCACCACATTACCAATATTATTATCTTCCTAATCATGTTTTGAAGTATTTGTAAGCTTCAATGGAAATAATAACAGTTAGAATTAACTAAATATTTTTAACTAATTCCATTACTACTTACTCATATTTTAAATGAAATTGGAGTTGCTTTTGCACCATTTCTGTGTTTCATTTCTGGACTACATTTAGCCAAACCACCTGCCCAGCAGAAGATTTGTGTACTATATAAGTGAACATGGCTGCTATTTTGAGAGCTTAGCAGAAATAGAAAGGAGCATAGCCTTCACACTTTCTATGAAGCAGTATATATACCTAGAAATATGATACATCTGTGTGTTCTTCTTCCTCCATTACCAAATAGGTTGTCACCCTGTCTTAATCTGGGGTTCTCTGAACAACTCTTGATTAGACCAAATTTCCAGATGAGACATTACCATTTTCAAGCCTTTGAGTCTGAATAAAAAATTATGATTTTCATCTCTATTTCTTCCTTCTCTAACACTCAGATTTAGAAATGTTTTTACTTTTTTTGTTGTTGTTGTTGAAAGATAATTTTCCTGAGAATAACTATAACTGTATACATCTTAAGCCTTACAAATATTGCACTCTTAATCCAAGGAATAATTTCAAGTGTCATCTCTCTATCAACCCACATAAATCAAACCCTCTACATGTCATTTCACCTCACATAAATGAATTGTTAGAGAATGTGAGTGAAATTCAGGTACCAATGGTGTGCATTGCCAAGTGTGACAAATGTCTTAGGATACCTTAACAGGTATTCAACACTTTTAAATACTGAAGAGAACCTTAC
Organism: Leptocoma aspasia; assembly: GCA_013399835.1. Classification (NCBI taxonomy): domain Eukaryota; kingdom Metazoa; phylum Chordata; class Aves; order Passeriformes; family Nectariniidae; genus Leptocoma; species Leptocoma aspasia. The sequence goes on along the minus strand of VXAX01004648.1, from coordinate 294,176 downwards.
AGACTTTAAGTGTGAAGTGCTGTCACTATGTGAGTCACTGGAAAATTCTTCATTGACTTCTTTAGAAGCCATATTTTATCTTTTCTACTCATGGTTCATATGGATGTAACTCCATGTTCTTTAGAGACTCATGAACAAATAAAATACAAGTAAAGAGTTTCAAATTTTAAATGTCGTTAAGAGAGAATAAATTTTAGAAGTAATACTTAGGTGTTTGTTACCCAAAGTCAAGCATCAGAGATGATCAAATAAAATCAGAGTTTAAAGTCCGGTATTGGGCTTAGCTGAGATGTAAGTACTCCTCTGTATTTGAGCATCACCACAGCAGTCACTGCAAATCAAACCCCACACTGATATATGTAACAAAGGAATCTCTTGCCACTTTTTCCTTGGTGCCTGAGAGAAGTTACAAAATTCAACGTATTTTATAGTGAATGAGTTTAACTTTAGTATCCTTGAACTACTCCACCCACTGAAGAAATATTTATGCCTATAATTTTTCTAGCTAAGCACGCTCCAGCCATGAGTTCATTAATGACTTTACCAACAGTTTCCTCTTTTCTTCAGTCCCATGTAAGTCTTTTTACTTCCTATTCCCCCAAGCTCTCAGGCATTTCATATTCCTGTGTTCTGTTTCCAGTTCTGTTTAGCATTGCAGACCACCAGATAGTCCTAATTCTGCCCAGATGTGATCCCAAATACAGGTTTTAAGATCGCTTCACTCACATACTAGGAGAAACTTCTGGAGTAAAAAAAAGCAGTAATTGAGCCGCTGAAGAAAATCTGGTCCTTCAGCAGTACAAATGTCTAAAAGCTTTCAATTCTGTGTGCTGCTGTGATTCAGTTTCAGAAATCCTAGACATAAGTTCCAGAGCAAGTGTAGATGTCATCAGAGGGAGACATGTAAAAGGCAAGAGAGCATAGAGTCACATGTGACTTTTCAAACAATTTCTGAATCACAACGCATGATATCTTTCACTTGTGAACATCACACAAAAACTCAGAAAATTATTGCAAGGTTATTGTTAAGGATAGGTGAGTGTGATTCTCATGCTGTGACCTGATCTGTGACACCAATTTGTGGGAGATAGTCATAATTTGTATTTTGTTTGTATAGGCTCAGTTGCATTTGGCTTGTCATGACTAAATGCTATAAAAAGAAGTAGTCCAATTACAAGAACCTATACCATACAAGAGGACTGATGTGAGGCAGTTGAAACACAGAGTACAACCCACTTCCAAACAGCAACTGACTGTGTTGGGGACTAGATGATCTTTAAGATTCCTTCCAACCCAAACCATTCCATGAATCTATGATTTTATTATTCTATGTCCTAGTTATAAAAGCCAGCAAAGAGTTGCCAACCAGACTTTCAGAGCCCTTGGTGTTTGAGGTTACAAGTGATCCCTGGGGTGATCTTGCCCCGAACAGCATTGTAACTCATAGAATTATTGATCCAAACAACATCTAACTTGAGTGGGTGCAGGTCAGTGCTCTGCTATCATGTGGAGCCTGGCTTTCAGGCTGTTGTGCTGCACACAACCCCTGGCTGCAGGGTAACCTCATTGTCACAGCACAGCCCACGTGCAGCTCCCACACAGCACCAGCATTTACATCACCTCTGTCACCTTGCCTTTAAAAAGTGCAGCAAGGTGGTCTCATGTGAACACCCTTTTTTTCTGACAGTAGAAATTCATACAATTGTTTTCTTTTGAGAACAATGTGTAAGATCTCAAATGATCAAAAGGGAATGTACTTCCCATGGATAGGATCCACACAGTATGTTGTGCCCTGGTTGGAGACCTGTTTGATGCAGTGAATCTAGGGTTTCCCAGCATCTGAAGGTACATAAGATTGTCTACACCATCTTCTTTCCCTTTATAGTGTTAATAACAAAAAAATATGGGATTTTAAATAACAGTTGACAGACTGAATGCCTTTCATTCTGGGATCATAAGATATCAGCACCTTCTGCTGTAAAACAATACCATGTTTTCTTTCTAAAGCCTGCAGTAGGAAAGCAGAATTGTTTTTCATTCCTCTAAGTTTATGGGGCTTTATTTTGCTTCATTTTCAAATATCTTAAAATGTATCAGATGCTAGTTACTGAAATAAACCAGGTATTAAGGAAGACTGGTCATCCGTGTTTTATGAACATCCAAACTCCAGTTTTAGCAGCACTAGGAAACAGAAATGTCATTTTGTTGTAGCTCCTTGGCACTTATGATCACAGCATGTCCAACTGCTGGCAGAAAGACAGGCAACTGAGAAGCCCTGACACACCATAGTGCAGGCATCCATCATTATGTCACCTTTCGCTATCGCTTTTATTAAAAACTAAATTAGAAGACTGACTTAAATGTTATCAAGCTTGGTCAAAAGCTAACCCCTGGCCACCAACCTTGCATGCAAATTTTGAAGCAGAAAGAGCAATTTCTAAGGGTTTCTTAGGATAAAACATGGAAGGTAGGCTTATAATGAAAAAGTACTATACCTTTTCAGTGACAGTGGTGTGAAGCATTATTAACAGCTCTATTTATACTATGGGGAAAAAATAGACCTGAAAAAAGAAGATGCAGGAAGTTTCAAATAGAAGCTAATATGAGTTTTGTACCTAGGATAACTCTCTATTTCACTCCAGAATTTTTAAAGTTGAAGTTAAAAGTGGCTGCTAAAATAGGCATTCTTTTGATATAAGACAGGGTGAGAGAAACTATCTAAAGTACAATTTTTTTCAAATTTTCTGGAGCTTACCATGGTATCATTTTTGCTATTAATACCTATTCAAAGATGCACAGCTCAGACACTGAAACCCTAAGCACTTGACTGAATGTGCAGAAGAACATAAACACTGTGTATCCAGTTGTTCTCTTTCCTTCTCCTTTAGTTCATGGGAAAAAGAAAATGAGATCTGCTCTGGTAGCAGACTCTTAGCTCTTGATATACTTGTTCACCTGTTCCAGGTAGGACTCTGCAGGCAGAGATAACACTCTGACTTGTAAGACAGAGCCCCTGCCTCCACCACTGATTATAATAGTGACATAAAACTCCAGGATCATTACTGTAAATCCAATAGTTTGGCCCAGGTAGTTTTATAAAACAAGTCTGAAAGATATATGGTTTCATTTGTTTTATTTTATGTATTTCTTTATAGAAAACTGATTGTGACATAACATAGGTTCAGAAACAGTTTCCGTCAATCACTGGTGTTTGAGGGGGGTGTTTTTTATTACTGTTTTTAAAATAAATAGAGATTTTACTATTTAAAAATATTTAAGAGCATTGGAAACCAAAACCACTGTGCTTCTGAATCTTTTCGGATGCTCTGTAAAACCAGTGAGAGAGACAGAGACAGAATGAATGCCATCACATCTTCCTTGGCTCTGCAACACCTAACAAAGGGAAGAATGAAGGTTCTGCAGACTGGTTATTTCCTTATTCAAGGTGTATTCCTATGGTTACATGTGTGGTTGGCTATTACATTTCACTAACACACTGGCTAGCTAACCACACCTTTACATGCTAAGTTACCTGTACTTTGAAGTGGACAACTGCACCAGAGCCTAAGGTTCTGTGCCTTTAAAATTAAAGCAGAGTAGGCATCACATGTGCCCTGGAGATGACAGCCATTACCCACTACCCCACTACCAAGAAATCATTTTAATGTGCTAGCAATAAAAGTTAATACTAAAGAACAAAAAAAAATTACCTTTTCAATGATCTTCTCCTTCCAATAATCAAATCCACTTTTTTTCGGGGCGGGGGGGGAAGACAAAATTTTACCTACAAAAACTAATCAGAATTTATAGGCGCTTAATAGTTTTTCTCAGTCACTGGGAGCACACAAAGTTTAATGGTCAGTGAAACATTAGTCAAGAGAAAAAGTTGAAACACAAAACCCATATTGGACTTTGTTACTCCCATCTCCTCAAATGTAATGCTCACACTTTATGTAATACAATTAATAGTGATTTCTTCTTCCAAAGGTCCAAATGACAGCAAGAGAAAAGGCATGCTATTGTCAGATCTTATTGTGCTTTAAGTAAATGTTTAATCTATAAGCAACTCTAAAAATGGTCTGCTTAAAGGAACAGGTTCCAGAACACTATTTAGTAGCATGTCCTATATGCAGGTCCTGCCCCTATCTGAAGTGCTACAAATCAGATATGAGGCTATAAAATGTAGTTTTTCCTTTCTAAATAGAGCACACAAAGCAACCAAAGTTACAGAAAGCAATCTATATTGTCCTAGTGTTATCACAAAGAGCACTTTCAAAATGACCCACTCAGAAAGCTAATGTTCTCTATGATACAGGGAAAATATAATTAACTGGAATCCTATAAAACATTCTGATAAATATCTTATTTGTTAGACTACTTCAGCAGGATCGATCTAATCAGAAATCAGGTTACTTTCAGAATTGGCTAAAACTGCCACTACCTGGCCACAAAGCAGTGAGAAACAGACTATGTTCCTTTAAGCATGAAGTGTCTACTGGCTTCCCTGCATTTACTAGAAATATGACCTGAGCTTATGAAAAGGTCTTCAACCATTGTTTCACTAAAACAAGAGCAAACAGAAGAGCAGTTCTCATATGGCTGCTGATACCACTGAAGGGCCCGTTATGGGGCTCACTGCTTGACCTGTAATGTGTGATAAGAAGCTTTTCTTTCAGCTGCAGCACCTCCAAATTACATTTAGGATGATTAGATTGTTTTCCTTAATGAAGGCTGCTCCATTTCACAGATTTTGTACCATCACAGTTATTCTGGCACAACAGCGCTGGAAACTAATAATCCCCTCCCAAAGGAGAAACAAAAATTCTGTCCAAATTAGCAAGTCTTTAAGACAAATAGAGGGTCAGTAGAGTGAAACAGTCAGTGTTAGAGAGCGAATATCCATGGCTTTTTTTATATATTTCATTTGCTTTAATCTAGTCCCATTGCCCAAATGTTCATCTGCAGGTGGACTTCAGCTTCCAGATTTCATTTAATCTAAAATCCAACTCATGTGTACTAAGGTCACTCCACAGTGTGAAATGAAGGAAGCAAGTGGGGGATGTCAGAAAATTAATTTCAAACATTCACTACTGAACACTATGTCCATATTGTCCATAAATAAAGAAGGAGTTTTCCTGCTGGTGTAAATTTACTTCCTCTTTAAATGACATAAAGTCCATTGCATTATTCTCTGCTCATTCAAGAGCTGACATTTTTCATGCTGATACTCAAAGCCAACTTGCTTGTACTGGAAAAAGTCTATTTCATAAACCTGGTATACAAGTAACATCAAAGGCAAATCAGAACAAAGTATTTCTTCTGAACATGAGACTGCATGTCCCAAACAAGTTTCCTGCATTTGCATCACTCTTGTAAAGTGATAGATATATTCATCATGCCATAGACAAGAGCTGCTGACACTTAATGCTATTTCTTCGTGTTCTGAATTTATTAACATTATGTAAAATGCAGCATCAACCACTCTATGCATAAAATTTGTACTTGTTGGACATTATTAATAGAGAACACAAAGATTCTGTAGGTATACGTATGTACATGGTCCTTTAAACTATGGTTCACACAGCAATTGTCATTAATTTTAGAAGTCATCCATATTCTTGGACAAAGCTTTGAGAGTCCAAAGAATGCACATAAGAATGATAAACGTATTCCTCACAATTTATATTCACCAGCACAGTGCCCATCATTTTTATGTAATGTAATTCATTGTAGTGACTTCTAAGTAAATAAATACTTGAAAATAAAATAAAGCAGGGAACTTCAGGCTTGTTAGAATTTTTCAGTGAAACTTCTATTGTTTGGGAGACTATTTATGAAATGTTTTTGTGGGATTAGCATGACTGTCACTTACCAGGAAATGTTTCTGATCTCTAATATGGACATGCTAGAAATACAGAAAGCAATGCAGGCAACAGAAGCATTCACAATTGCAGATCTTTCAAAGTACCAGACTTTTAGGAATGCATCCTTCTCACGATACTTTTCTTATATCTGCAACTATTTATTAATCCAGAGAGACACTAAAACTGTCACACATACACTAAAGGGGTGGCCTCCAGACTGGTTTGATTGTTCACTCCATCAACTAAAAATTTCTGAACACATAACCAGTATCTTTTTATTTATTTATAAAATGTATACATTTACTCCTGTACTATTATATTACATATATTATAAAACATACATGAAAACAGAAAATAAAAATTATGAGATAAACAACTATTTTTAAATTTATTTTATTTATTAATGGTACAGAAATCATAGAATCATAGAATCATACAATGATTTGGGTGGGAAGGGACATTAAAGATGATCTAGCCCCAATCCTTCTGCCTTGGGCAGGGATGCCACCCACTAGATCAGGTTGCTCAGAGCCCCATCCAAACTGACCTTGAACACTTCCAGGGATAGGGCATCCACAAAGTCTCTGGGCAACATCACAAGTGCTTCACTACCCTTTGAATAAAGAACTTCTTCCTAAAATCTAACTTAGACCTGCCCTCTTTCATTTAAAGTTTAAAATCATTGCCTTTTGTTCTGTCACCAACTGCCTATTATAACAACTCCTCTTCTTCTTTTTACTTGGCCCTCTTAAGGTACTGGAAAGCCACAATGAGGTGTCCCTGATGTCGCCTCTCCTCCAGTCTGAACAAGCCCAGCTCTCTCAGCCTGGCTTTGTAGAAGAGGTGCTCCAGCCCTGTGATCATCTTTGTGGCCTCCTGTTGACCTGTTCTAACAGGTCCATGTCTTTGCTGTGCTGAGGACCCCAGAGCTGATGCAGCACTGCAGGTGGGGTCTCACCAGAGGAAAGCAGAGGGGCAGAATCCCCTCCCTTGCCCTGCTGGCCACACTGCTTTTGGTGCAGCCCAGAATACTGCTGGATCTCTGGGTTGTAAGCACACATTGTTGGCTCATGTCCAGATTTTCATCCATGAGAGTCCCAAAGCCTTTTCAGCAGAGCTGCTCTCAGTGAATTCATCTCCCAGTCTGTGATCATGTCTGGGACTGCCCCAACCCAGGTGTAGCATCTTGCACTTGAACTTGTTGAACTGCATGAGGTTCTCCGGGGCCCACTTCTCAAGTTGTTTTTTTTCCCTACACTCCAATGGATTGCTTTGAGCATCCTGACACGTGTGTACACCCTACTTTGGAGGCCTGTGGTGAGCAAGAGGACTACTGAACAGGAGTACTTACCTCAAAGATATGAGTCTGAATCCTTTATCTGAATCTAAAAGCGCAAGGACTTGGTTTCTCACAAAAACTTCTTCCAAGCAGTCTTGACATTGCTCTGATAGTTAAGATGGCATATTCCTTTTATTTTAATTCTTCTCTCTCACCACTAGCAGGAACATGCATTGTCATTTCAGCTATCATGAGTCTTGATCATGTGAAAGACAGCTCACTAGAATTTCTGTATGTAGTAATGACATCTGTATTCAGCAAAACTGCTGTTATCCAATAGAATGCTCAAAAAGTTGTCTGCTAGTACTTCTATAAGAGCATTTAACTTACTCTCAAATTATTCTTATTACCCAGCCACATTTCATACATACTCAAATAACTCTCAGACATAGATAAACAGTCTTAAAGTTGCACACAAGAATGCTTATTCAGTCTTGTTTAAGCTCTGACATAATTGCTTAATACCCGTTTCTAAGACCCAAACACAAAGTCCCCAGAAGCATACTAGTCTTTCTTTACTGAATACCTGTTTCTGCTTCCCTGATTTCCCAGATGCTCCATTCAAGTCACTAATACATGTGCAGAGTGCCTTTTCCAGAAATATATGAACCTCTCTCTTCCCTAACAGACTGCTGCTAACCAGGTTTAGCATGTGGGAACCAAATCTCTGCCCATGCTGTGGTAAGCCTTAAAAATCTGTTGCAGTCAACAACACAACTAATTTAGTCTGCTGTGATGGTAGGTTGTACACCATTTGTATAATGACAAGTTCTTAGAGAACTCACATAATGGTTGGAAAATAGAACTCATCCCAGGAGATGTGGGATTAACCATATGGCTTTCAGTTACCGCGAAGGGCAAGGTATGCCACCTGCCTTCAAAACTGATCTGCCGAAAGCAGCAAATAGTCAGAAGGTGGGCCAGGCAAGGTCTGGACCTCTAATGACTAGACAAATCAGGGCACAGAGACATTTAAAGCTCTGCTTATGGTCTCAAGCCATGACTAAAAAGTTTCTTTTTTAATAAAAAGCATTCTCACTGACACAACCAAGCTTATCCCTGCTGGGTCTTCATCTGGTCCTGCGATACTTTTCACTATGTAAAGAGTTCAAGATGCAAGAGAAGGCACAAAAAGTTCACTTATTCATATGGGAAAAGAAAATAACATTCTTTTTAGTCAATAAATTTAAAGTCACCTAATACATGCATATGAAAACCTACTGGTAAGACCATAACTACAGCTATCTTTTAAATACACTGTTGTGAAATCCCAGACATGATGCACAGTCATAATTTAATCATGGCAATAATATTACCTTTAGTAATCAATAAACACAATGAATTTTACTTTGCTGATATAAAATCATTAATATGCCTTGTCATTCCAGTGCATCAGCAAGTAGTTCATTTTGCAACAGAGTCATCCTACTATACCAGTTAAAAGGAAGCTCATTCCAGGGCTGTATTATTCATACAGAGTTCTTTCTCCCAATGGAGAGACAGGTTCCAGTCAGATCCTGGGTGTTCTGCCTCCCTCTTACGTATATAAAATTGTAGAATTTTAATTCAAAATGCAGAAAAATTATGCTATTTAAAAATTAAATTCTACTTCACAAGGTTCACATTATGTTTACAAATCCTTTTTCTGGACATTTGAGTAAGAAAAGCTTCATCCATCCAAATGTTCACAAAAAGCCATTCTGAATCCATAAAATTTATGTGTTTTAGTTTGGTTCCAAAACAATAATTGTCTTAAGTGGTAGTGGAGACTGCTTATATGCTTCAAAGTGAATTGAAAACAGTATGATAGGTTTTGCCTGACCAGTCACAGCCTGCATATGAGATTGTGTTTATGAATTCCTGAAGGAAGAAGGGACTATTCTAGATCTACACAAACTGGTCTTAATGTTCTTTGACCACAGTGAAATATTAAGAATTATGTTTGAAACCATACAATGCGTGTACAATGGATAAGTCATGATTAGGCAAACTGTGCCCTTCCAATAGTAAATAATCCAGAATTCATGCTCTGCCAGAGAATCTTGTTTAAAATATTATCATGCAGAAAAGACTTATTCAAAATACATATACGTTCCTTTCTTAGGGCAGGAACCACATTCACTTCACAGTCTGTGAAGCTCAAAGAAATCCTTATTGCTGAGAAAACAAAAGTAACTATTGACACAGTCATGTCTAATTGATCTCTTGGAATCATGATGATACTTGGTCTCACTGACCGCAGTAGCAGCCTTTATTGAAGAACTGTTAAGAAATCTAAACGTAACACAAAAGCCTGGTTTGTCAAAAAATGAACATGGAGGGAATAGGGAAAAACAAGGAGAGCAGGACAGAAGAGTCAGATCACTGCTTTAGCATTCTCCTGAGCACTCAGGGAGACAGCTTGCCAGTACACCTGAAACCTAGACTTGAAACTATCCATGGGCCCTATACAGTGTCAGTGCAGATACTGCTGACTTTTTTTGAACCTGGTCAGGGACATGTGTCACAATATGGTGTCCTCCAATTTTCATGGTTAAAAGTCAGAATTTGTTACATGTTCTTTCTGTTTGGAATGTCACAGTCACACAGTAAACTAAAATGGCATTTTTCTGAATAGAACATTTCTCCAGCAGCAAGCTGCAGATCTGCAACAGTACCTAGCACTGTGATTTTTTTATATCCATTTGCAGAAAATTAAATATGTGGTTTATGTCCACTTTTATGCTTAACATAACAGCAGCTATATCAAAAAGTTGGTACAGATCTGGTCCAAGCTTTCATATAGTATTCTGCAGATGACAGAATGAAATCCCATAGATATGTTTTCAAATAAACATAAACATTTATTTAAAGTAGCTACTCCCAGGACAGGTAGTTTTTCCAGAAATACTACCTGCAGTCTGTTTCTGGAAACATCTTTGCTTTAAGTGGTTTCTGTAGTGTTTGCAAAGCCTCCAGACATACAAGCCCTTGAGAATACAGCTTGAAACTGCGTGTTGTCTCACCCTACAGCAGTTTGTAGTGTTGCCTGCAAACAAAAGTAAAAGTCAGACCAATTTTGCCTTAAAAACTACCTGTGTGACACTGATAACTGACTAACCTTTTTCATTCCTATATTTTTGTAATACCTCAAGTATAGGATATGCTTCCCTTTCAAGCTCCACCCCGCTCCTGACCTAAGAGCCCTCATTCAGGTTGGGGTGACTTTCACCTCCATTTGTTCCCTAAGGTCAGACTCACTGTCTATTTACTCCATTTTCTAACAAAATTTTCACCTTGTCCAACACAAACTCATAGAGTACTTACTAAGTGTTGCAGATTTTCTTTCTCTGCCTTCAAGTTGTTTCCTGGAACTTTGATTCATAGCTAAGGCCACTGGCAGCCATGCTAACCATTATCTCAGTGTGCCTTCATGCTCACCCGTTTTAAGAAACAGTTTTCTTGTCCTGTGCATAGACTGTAAACTGCTTAGGAAGTGAGACACAGGCTATGACCAGCACTCCTATGTGCAAATAGAAAGATAATATAGGATAAAAAATAGCAATTTTTGTAATGATCATCAAGATGAGAAGCACTGGTAAAAGAAGAGCAGTACTTCACAATGCACCACTGAGGCTTTTGATCAGTATCAGCCCAAAAAGGGGAATGACATCCACTAAGCTGGTAATACAGATGAATCACTAAAATCATCCTGGAGTCTTTTTATGGTAATCATTCAATCATTACTTAAGTAAAGTAAATCTACAAAATATAAGGGGCAGGAAAGTTCAAGACAACAAGACAGAAGAAACAGAGGAGTGGGGGGATTTTTAAGAAATAATTCTCTTGTTTATCTAGCATACAATTTCTCCATAAGAAGTTCAATTTTTCCACAATGGTAACTCTACCTTTATACCAAATAACTTAGAACATAAAGAGCTCATTTAATACAGGCATTTTTGTTTACAGTGTTTAAAAATTCATAAACTTACTGCATAAGCCCACTTGCTGAGATTCATGCTAAATATTCTTCTCTGAAAATAGTGTCATACCTGCATAAAAGAAAGTTGGTCGTAAAATGGGGGGGAAAAAGGTGAAAAAAAAAAGTGCAGAACTACTTAGAATATTTAATTGCCTCAACATACACTGAAGAAATATTATAATTAAATAATTATGGAGCTTATCAGAGCAATATATTTTTTAACATTAATTTCCATTGGGCATATAGTGGTCCCTAACAAGAAGCAGGATGTGCCACAATGCCTACTTGCCATGACACCCAGTTTGCATATATGTTACATAGATGGTCCTACAGAAATAAACTAATAGATTCCTTGTTTGGTTGTGGGGTTTTTTCCTAAATGGAACATTCAGAAAATCAAGCATTCTTTACAGAAAACGAAAAGAAAATAATATTTGAGGGCAGCATAAGAGAGGGATAATCAATGAGAAAAATAACAGGTTTTTTTCCTTTTATTTTTTATGGAAGCATTTGGGGACCTTACACTTGGATCAGAGAACTGGTGTGTTTGGAACTGTGCAAGAATATTAAAAAAAAACCATTGTTGTTCCTATAACCTGAACTTCATCATAACTTGATTCTGATTTTATAACAATGAGCTTTGTACTCCACTCAAAATGCAAAGCACATATGCACTTTGCAGTCAAGTGCAATTTTTTTCCTTTATTCAAGTGATAATAGGAAAGGTCTGTTTAGGTGTACAAGGACTTACAAAAGCTTTAGATAAAAGCATCTCTCTTAGGTAATTCATAATATTTTTTACATAGCAAGATAAAGATGAAAGAAATTTGCTTCATAAAATTGGGACAGAACATCAAGAAAGCACATAGATTTGGTTCTATAAGTTATCTGAACAATTTTTCATCATTAAAAGTCATAAAANTTTGCCTGACCAGTCACAGCCTGCATATGAGATTGTGTTTATGAATTCCTGAAGGAAGAAGGGACTATTCTAGATCTACACAAACTGGTCTTAATGTTCTTTGACCACAGTGAAATATTAAGAATTATGTTTGAAACCATACAATGCGTGTACAATGGATAAGTCATGATTAGGCAAACTGTGCCCTTCCAATAGTAAATAATCCAGAATTCATGCTCTGCCAGAGAATCTTGTTTAAAATATTATCATGCAGAAAAGACTTATTCAAAATACATATACGTTCCTTTCTTAGGGCAGGAACCACATTCACTTCACAGTCTGTGAAGCTCAAAGAAATCCTTATTGCTGAGAAAACAAAAGTAACTATTGACACAGTCATGTCTAATTGATCTCTTGGAATCATGATGATACTTGGTCTCACTGACCGCAGTAGCAGCCTTTATTGAAGAACTGTTAAGAAATCTAAACGTAACACAAAAGCCTGGTTTGTCAAAAAATGAACATGGAGGGAATAGGGAAAAACAAGGAGAGCAGGACAGAAGAGTCAGATCACTGCTTTAGCATTCTCCTGAGCACTCAGGGAGACAGCTTGCCAGTACACCTGAAACCTAGACTTGAAACTATCCATGGGCCCTATACAGTGTCAGTGCAGATACTGCTGACTTTTTTTGAACCTGGTCAGGGACATGTGTCACAATATGGTGTCCTCCAATTTTCATGGTTAAAAGTCAGAATTTGTTACATGTTCTTTCTGTTTGGAATGTCACAGTCACACAGTAAACTAAAATGGCATTTTTCTGAATAGAACATTTCTCCAGCAGCAAGCTGCAGATCTGCAACAGTACCTAGCACTGTGATTTTTTTAATATCCATTTGCAGAAAATTAAATATGTGGTTTATGTCCACTTTTATGCTTAACATAACAGCAGCTATATCAAAAAGTTGGTACAGATCTGGTCCAAGCTTTCATATAGTATTCTGCAGATGACAGAATGAAATCCCATAGATATGTTTTCAAATAAACATAAACATTTATTTAAAGTAGCTACTCCCAGGACAGGTAGTTTTTCCAGAAATACTACCTGCAGTCTGTTTCTGGAAACATCTTTGCTTTAAGTGGTTTCTGTAGTGTTTGCAAAGCCTCCAGACATACAAGCCCTTGAGAATACAGCTTGAAACTGCGTGTTGTCTCACCCTACAGCAGTTTGTAGTGTTGCCTGCAAACAAAAGTAAAAGTCAGACCAATTTTGCCTTAAAAACTACCTGTGTGACACTGATAACTGACTAACCTTTTTCATTCCTATATTTTTGTAATACCTCAAGTATAGGATATGCTTCCCTTTCAAGCTCCACCCCGCTCCTGACCTAAGAGCCCTCATTCAGGTTGGGGTGACTTTCACCTCCATTTGTTCCCTAAGGTCAGACTCACTGTCTATTTACTCCATTTTCTAACAAAATTTTCACCTTGTCCAACACAAACTCATAGAGTACTTACTAAGTGTTGCAGATTTTCTTTCTCTGCCTTCAAGTTGTTTCCTGGAACTTTGATTCATAGCTAAGGCCACTGGCAGCCATGCTAACCATTATCTCAGTGTGCCTTCATGCTCACCCGTTTTAAGAAACAGTTTTCTTGTCCTGTGCATAGACTGTAAACTGCTTAGGAAGTGAGACACAGGCTATGACCAGCACTCCTATGTGCAAATAGAAAGATAATATAGGATAAAAAATAGCAATTTTTGTAATGATCATCAAGATGAGAAGCACTGGTAAAAGAAGAGCAGTACTTCACAATGCACCACTGAGGCTTTTGATCAGTATCAGCCCAAAAAGGGGAATGACATCCACTAAGCTGGTAATACAGATGAATCACTAAAATCATCCTGGAGTCTTTTTATGGTAATCATTCAATCATTACTTAAGTAAAGTAAATCTACAAAATATAAGGGGCAGGAAAGTTCAAGACAACAAGACAGAAGAAACAGAGGAGTGGGGGGATTTTTAAGAAATAATTCTCTTGTTTATCTAGCATACAATTTCTCCATAAGAAGTTCAATTTTTCCACAATGGTAACTCTACCTTTATACCAAATAACTTAGAACATAAAGAGCTCATTTAATACAGGCATTTTTGTTTACAGTGTTTAAAAATTCATAAACTTACTGCATAAGCCCACTTGCTGAGATTCATGCTAAATATTCTTCTCTGAAAATAGTGTCATACCTGCATAAAAGAAAGTTGGTCGTAAAATGGGGGGGAAAAAGGTGAAAAAAAAAAGTGCAGAACTACTTAGAATATTTAATTGCCTCAACATACACTGAAGAAATATTATAATTAAATAATTATGGAGCTTATCAGAGCAATATATTTTTTAACATTAATTTCCATTGGGCATATAGTGGTCCCTAACAAGAAGCAGGATGTGCCACAATGCCTACTTGCCATGACACCCAGTTTGCATATATGTTACATAGATGGTCCTACAGAAATAAACTAATAGATTCCTTGTTTGGTTGTGGGGTTTTTTCCTAAATGGAACATTCAGAAAATCAAGCATTCTTTACAGAAAACGAAAAGAAAATAATATTTGAGGGCAGCATAAGAGAGGGATAATCAATGAGAAAAATAACAGGTTTTTTTCCTTTTATTTTTTATGGAAGCATTTGGGGACCTTACACTTGGATCAGAGAACTGGTGTGTTTGGAACTGTGCAAGAATATTAAAAAAAAACCATTGTTGTTCCTATAACCTGAACTTCATCATAACTTGATTCTGATTTTATAACAATGAGCTTTGTACTCCACTCAAAATGCAAAGCACATATGCACTTTGCAGTCAAGTGCAATTTTTTTCCTTTATTCAAGTGATAATAGGAAAGGTCTGTTTAGGTGTACAAGGACTTACAAAAGCTTTAGNAAAAAAAAACCATTGTTGTTCCTATAACCTGAACTTCATCATAACTTGATTCTGATTTTATAACAATGAGCTTTGTACTCCACTCAAAATGCAAAGCACATATGCACTTTGCAGTCAAGTGCAATTTTTTTCCTTTATTCAAGTGATAATAGGAAAGGTCTGTTTAGGTGTACAAGGACTTACAAAAGCTTTAGATAAAAGCATCTCTCTTAGGTAATTCATAATATTTTTTACATAGCAAGATAAAGATGAAAGAAATTTGCTTCATAAAATTGGGACAGAACATCAAGAAAGCACATAGATTTGGTTCTATAAGTTATCTGAACAATTTTTCATCATTAAAAGTCATAAAAATCTTGAAAAATCTCTGATATGTTCAAAAAATCAGGGTACATCACCACTTTTTTTGGAACATGATATTAGAAGAATTCCAGCTGTGGGAGACCTTTAACTTTGTGATGATATATCAAAACTATGGAAAAAATAGTGGTGTGGCACCAGCCTCAGTGTATTATTATCTATGGACACCAAACTTGGTAAGTACAACTAAGCCTGGAGTGTCCATGATGGCAGAAATTTTTAGGAAAAAAAAGAATGTAAACATAAGAAATAAGTTAGTCATTGTGTTAGACTGAAAACATCCTCCAAAAGTATCATCAGGAATTCTGTTTGCTAAGATATCTGCTAAAAGGAGATCTTCTTGGAGCTTGTAACTTGCCCCGTTCTATGCTTGAGTGATTCCAGGAAAACAAGATTCTCTGCTTAACTATCCCAGAAAGCATACAAAAAACTATTTTAATTACTATTCAATAAATAAATATTCCATTTTTTGAGCTTTTCTTCATGCTTGCAATACCCTGATGGCAAATACTGCTCTATCTTAAGTACCAAATGCCTTCTTTCCCTTGTCTGTATAAATATAATTTTCGGTCTGGCCATCAAGAGGAACTGACATTAACTTCAGTAAGTAACTTAGCATCAATAAAATAGTTTCTTTTTTGAATTTGGCACAGCAAAACATTGAAACCATAATCCTCTGCAGTGGCTGTAACTGAATCAGAAAATCAAGATATAGATATAAACATCCACCATAAATGTATGTATGACAGGTTTATAATTTTATTCCTACACTCAGCATACTAACCCATGCACAGTTATTAAGTTCATGTCTTGTTTGTGGTTAGGTAAAATTAAAAACCTGGGTTTGTGATATTACACATTATTTTAATGATGATGCTAAAAGCATTATGAGTAGGACAATATTTAACTCAACAAAATCTGTCCACTTGCCTACTCACTAATTAAGGGAAGACACATAAGTGACTGTGGTGAAGAGTATTAATAATAAAAGGAGAATGCAAGGCTGCTTCAAAATCATAGGAGTTGTAACAGTCAGATGTTGTTGCTTCTCAGATAGTTTTCCAAAGACAGCTTTTGCAATGTATGATGCTGCAATATCTTCTCCTTATGAGTTAGGAGTTTGGTAGTTATTTTGTAGTTGGTTTGGTAATTATTTTTCTGGTCAATCCAAACAGTCATGTAGCCATGTTTGCAGAAGGTAAATCTTCCTTTCTTGCTGCTTGTCTCCCTTGTCACCTTATCTTGGCTCATTTTCCTTTGTCTTCCTAGCAAACAACAATTTGCATAACATTCTATTTCAAATGTCAATGAAGGTTGTTTTAAAATTTTTCAGAGGTATTTGTTATTTTTCTTTTGCTGGTCAGACAAATTAATTTGCATTTTAAGCAAGACGAGAGAATGAGTGAAAAAGAAATCCAGCGTTAAAAGTGTGATTAGCTCTGATTTCAAGATGAGCCAATTTCTTGCTTCCCACTCTGTTGGACTGATTGGCCATACAGAAGGTTAAAAAAACTAATACAGTTGTTTTGATCAAGACTCTTCCTTGGGAGCTGGTAATGACACTCACTGACACATTCCCAATGACAACTGGGATGAATCCAAAGGAATCAGCAAACAGGTTGCGGCACACTCTCTACTGGCTTCATTCCACTAAAAAAATGAGAATATCTGTCATGCACCTTTCTCCCGAGGATGAAACCCAAGTGAAGATGGGGTAGCAGTGCTTCATAGCAGGGTACTTCTCTGGGTTCCCAGAAACGGCAATTTTTGCCTTACAAATCTGCTGTGGCACATCCTGAGTTCCATGCTGAGCTCTTCAGGTTTAGTTGAGAATATCTCCACTGCGTATCCAGTGTTCCCCCTTAGGTGCCATAGTCCAGGACAGGAGGAGGAGGAAGATACTGACACAGCAGATGCCTCTTCACACCAAGAAAGCCATCTCCAATGGCTTCTCTGTTTGCACAAATATAAAGAGAGGCAAAATGGCTGGATCACTTATAGTTGCACACTTTGACAAAATTATTCAGTCAATGAAGTTGGAAGAAAGCCTCAAAAAACTGTGTAGACGACAGTGGAAAAGCTAACCTTTTGGATGAATCAAAGCTATGCTTTCTTCACATGCTTCTCAGTGAATTCAAACTGAACACAACCTGAATACTCTGTGAATACATCAGTTAGTGAACTGATGTTTCACTTCAAATGTACATTCCTCAACTGATCTATCTATATCAAATAATTTTGTGAATAGTTTCTTAAACCACCTGTGAAAGTACTGCTTCCACTTTTGGATTACTTCTCATCCCTGATTTACATCTTTTGTAGCTACTAACAAAAATAACTGTGGAGTTTTAAATATATAATTATAATATAAATACATAAATATACATATATAAAAATATATAATTCAGAATTACCACTGTCTCTCTTGCCTTTCCCCTTTTCCTCTAAGACCATTTCACTGTCATGTTTCAAATATCTGTTGTGACCATTTCCACAAAAACTGCATTAGCTATTGCTTTCATTTGCCCTTCATTTTCCCATGCTTCATGAATTTACAAGGAAAAGTGTTGGGGATCAGACAAAGGCATATATCTGGCACATCTATTTCTCTTTGGTTCATATCAGGAGTGGAGAGCCAGAAGCTCAGTGATAAGCATTAAACATACTGTATCTGAACCATTGTTTTTGAAAGCAGAAAATTTAAATCTTCCTTTGGAGTTGTGAAGTCTTTGAATGGATGTCAGAAAACACAAAAAACCACACAGCCCTCACTAGTATTTTATTTTGTTTTTCTAAAGATATGATACTTGATCCATTCTTCTACCCACAATCACACACACACACACAAACCTGTATTCCAGTACAATGATGGAGTAAATCCTGTGGCTAAAAAACCCAATATACAGCTGTGAGAAGTGATAAAGCTACCTGCCAACTCAGCTGTAAAGGCATGTAGGAGGCCTTTCTTTTTTTCCTCCCTTAGGAACAATGTGAATAGGGTTGTGATTGCTCCCTGTGGAGTCTTATGACATAAAGCAAAATGTCCATGTTGTGTTCCAACATTTCATCAGTGTCTCATCACTCTCTATTGGATACGTAATGGCAGTTCAAAACTGCATGGCAACCTTCCTTTGAAACATCATGATATCAGGAACCCTGATACTATGTTAGTTCCCTCTGTCCTAAAGCCCAATCCTGCAGAAGTTCCAATATATAAAAAATTCCAAACACAAAGCAAGGATTTTGTCAAAAAATGCCAATTCACTGAAATAAAAATATTTTTATAAGCATTCTAGTTTCATAAATGCACAGCACAAACATAGGCAGGCTTTGGAGCAGAGGAACACCCATCTCTGATATCTATTCTTTTCCTAGCTAACCTCAACATTGACCTTGAGTCAAAAGTTTAATGATTTTAAGAGGCTAGCAATATGCTTATGAAAACTGGAGATTCTACTGTTTCCAGGCCTGGAACTGCAGAAGACCTCATTATATATACAGGACTGGGGTCAGAGATCCTGACAATGCAGTTGTATCACAACTAGACTTCTGAAGTTGGTGAGTGCCAGTTCACAGCACAGAACTCATGACTAGGGACTCAAGACTTCCACACCTCCTAGAGGGATTTTGTGAACCTAGAGAAACTCAAAGGAACAGTCTAAGCCAAACTTTTCAGTGTCTACAGAGTCTAAATAATTAGAACAGGATTTCTTAGTTTGAAAGGGATTTCCCAAGTTGTCCTCTCTGAAAACAACTGTAAAAATAATTGTTCACCATGCCAGAATGTCTAATGAAACATTTTGTTGGGCTGAAGCTAAGGTGACAGTGTGCTTCCTCAAGCTGGGAACAAGGTTGACAGAGCCTACAAACCATATGCCTGACAATTACTCCTCTGAGACTCTTGCAACCTTGCATTATCTATCATGCTTTCATCAGTTTCTGAAGATTTTAGATGTTGATAAGCTCTCGCAAAAATGATTGCTTATTATATATTGTCTCTTAGTGATTTCAGTGGAATGAGTGTGAGGGACTAATATGCTTCTTGATTTCTAAAACACTAAAAGTTGTCCTCACAGAGTGAGGACATGGAGTGAATAAGGTTGTAAAAGACCTTTAAGATCATTGATTCCAACTCTTACTTTAGCACTGTCAAGTCCACTGCTAAATCACGTCCCTAAGTGTCATATCTACACATCTTTCAAATACCTTAAGGGATGTTGACTCAACCACTTCCCTGGACAGCCTGATCTGTTGCTTGATCCATTTCTGTGAAGAATTTTTCCTACTATCCAACCTAAACCTCTCCTGGGGAAACTTGACGTAATTTCCTCTTATCCTGTCAGTTGCTACTTGGGGAGAAGAGGCTGATCCCCACTTAGCTACAGCTTTCTTCCAGGCAGTTGTAGAGAGTGATGGGGTCTCCCCTGAGCTTCCTTTTCTCCAGGCTACACAACCCCAGCTCTCTCAGCCATTCCTCATAGCACTTACCCTCTAAAACCTTCTTCAGCTCCACTGCCTTTCTCTGGACTCGCTCCAGCACCTCAATGACTTTCTTGTAGTGAAGGGCCCAAAACTGGACACAGGATGTCCAGTGTCACTCACCAGTGCCGAGTAAATCACTGGTCCACACTATTTCTGATGCAAGTCGGGATGTTATTGGCCTCTTGGCCACTTGGGCACATGCTGGCTTACATTCAGCTGCTGACGACCAGCACCCCCAGGTCCTTTTACGATGGGCAGCTTTCCAGCCACTCTGCCCCTAACCTGTAGCTCTGCGTGGGGTTGTTGTGACCCAAGTAAAGGATCAGGCACTAGGCTTTGTTGAACCTCACACAATTGGCCTCGGCCCATTGATCCAACCTCTCCAGATCCCTCTGCAGAGCCTTCCTACACTCCAGCAGATCAACATTCCCACTCAACTTAGTGTCATCTGCAAACTGACTGAGGGTGAACTTAATCTCCTTGTCCAGATCACCAACACAGAAACAGGGTTGTCCCTAATACTGAGCCTTGAGGAACCTTAGTAGTGACTGCCCACCAGCAGCATCCATTCACCTCCATTCACCACCAGTCCCTGGGCCTGGCCATACAGACAGATTGTTACCCAACAAACAACCCTCCAAGCCATAAGCAGCCAGCTCCTCTAGGAGAATGCCCTGGGAAATGGTGTCAAAGTCCAGGTAGACAAAATCCACAGCCTTTTCCTCCTCCACTAAAAGGGTCACCTTGTTACAGAAGTGGGCAGGCAGCAGACACTTTTCCTAAACCCATGCTGGCAGGCCTCATCCCCTGGTTGTCCTGCCAGTGCTGCATGACGGCATTCAAGATCTGCTCCATAACCTTCTCTGGCACTGAGGTCAGGCTGACAGGTCTGTAGTTCCACAGAATTTTCATCCAGCCCTTCCTGTAAATGGGCATCACTTTGCTAACCTCTATTCACCTGGGGCCAGTTAGCAAGGACTAATTGAAAAGGGCTTGGTAAGTACTTCGGCTGTTTCCCTTAGTACCCATGTGTGGATTCAGCCATCCCCATGGACCTGTGTGTGTCTAAGAGATGTAGCAGATATAGCAGGTAGCTGACCATTTTCCCTTGGAATACAGGGACTTCCCTGTCTTCCAAGATACCCTTGTCTTCCAGCCCAGGGGGATTGTACCCGGAGAAGAACCGGTCTTACTACTGAAGACTGGGAGAAAAAAGACATGAAGTACCTCATCCTTTTCCTCATATTTGCCACTATGTTCCACTTCAAATCCAATAAAGGATTAAGATTCTCCTTAACTGTCCTTTTGTTGCCCTCAATAGCCCTCTACACTCTTCTAGGGATGTGGTTATCTGACACGATTGTGCAAGAATAAAGATTTTACAGGCTAGAACCTATCTATATATAAATAATATACTGAATTCCATGCAGCAAAATTGCATATAAAAGCAATCCTATACATAGGCCTCAAAGAGAGAAAAACTCATCATTCAGCAAGGTATCACCTCATGATGGTTCCAGGCAAGTTAGTTCTTGCACTGGGAACAACAGGTTGCTTAGCAACAGGAAAACACAAGATAGACAAACTGATCTACTATATCCAGTGCTTTAGAAAGGCTAACTTTACAAAGCTCAGGAAAATTTGAACACAGATAGAGCTGTTTAAGAGGATTCCAAAGGAAGGTCTCACCAGTGTAGTGCACAGTGGCACTAATACTTTGCTTTCTCTACTGAAAATAGTTACCAGATACATCCTTGTGTTAAGTTTCCTTTCCACACACCTGTCCTACTGCCATACCCCAGCTGACCCAGATCATTGTCCTTTGCTGTCATTTCTAACTGATCAGTCCCTAGCTTCTGGAAGAAATTCTTATTATTAATCCCTAAATCCATTACCTGGCACTTTTCATTATTAAATGTAACACTATTCTATTACTGCAGTCTTTTAGGTTATCCAATTTCTTCTTTGTATTGATAATACTTCCCAAATTTTGTCATATGTGAATTTCATTATCACATTCCTACTACTTCTGCCAAGATCCTTAATTAAACAATTATATGAGATCAACCTCCAAAACCAATCCTTAAGGAAATCTACAGACAACCTATTTTTCATCACAATTATTCTTTCAGCCAATGTGTTGTCATATTGTCTTTAGCCAGCTCTCCTGTATTTTTGTCTGTTTTGCTGTTCTTCATTTTAACTAGTGTCTTCCCAAATGGAGATGTACTGAATGCTCAGATGAAGATCAGATAGAATAAATGAATTTCCATTGTTTTTCATATCACCTGAGACTGATAAAGAGGCTTACAATGGCATGTATCATAGTTAGGAGTCTTAAAATGATTAGTTGACAAAGCTACTATGATTTACATACATATTAAAAACACTAGGAAGTAGTGAAATTTCAGAATAGATATGTGATCAGACAAGGAAACATCTTTAAAGAAATAAAAGTTTTCAGCACACGAATAACTAGATTGTCATCATAACCAAGAAAAATTGTGGAGAAACACAAAAACTTAAGACAGGAAACAGGCCTTTTCAAACAAAAGTTATTTCATTCTTTCATAAGACTGACAAATGGAATTATATACCCTTAATATATATACTTGAAAACGATTTGACGTGCACTGCATTACACCGTGATTAATAAATGAGCATCATATGCTATCAATGAAGCATGTGGTTTACAGTTTAAAAGTTACCAAGGACAGGATATACTTGGAATCCTAGACTGACTCCTGGAGTCATCTAAAAGGCTGTGCACTATTCTCTCTGGTCTGTATTATATATTGTACCACCCAGCAACACCAGCCAGGCTATGAGCTAGCCTTTACTGGTTTGTTTTTGGTTTTATATTTCACGAAGTGGTATCAGAGAGATGAAGAGAGATAAAGTAGTGCGAGAAAATTCCAGGAATCATTCTTATTTGGAATTTTTGAATATGCAAAACTTGCCTATGCAAGTGAGCTTGCAATACCTTTTGAAAGTGTTTTAACTTATTAAGGAAGGAAAGTCAGATGCATCCTGGAAATTCAAGGGAGTCTCTGCAAAGGGGATAGACCATTCCTGTGATCATGCTAAAAGACTGACAAACAAGGAAGGCTAGGAACTTGGATGCAATGGCAAAGTGGTTAAGACTCAGTATTGGATTCTACCTTACTGGAAGATACCCTCAAGAACTCTTCTCACTGAAGAGTTTTCCATTGACTGGGAGTGTTTTTCAGCCTGTCCCAAAGTCACTGGTTCGAGGCTTGGGTCTATTCAACATTTTCATTAGTGATCTAGTTAAAAAGTATTACACAACCATACAGTAAGCAGAGTGATAAATAATGATGAGGAAAAGGAATCATGCAGAACAGTCTCTCCCACTTGCTAAGTTTGGCTTCTATTTAAACAGTGTAGAATTTACTAATGCAAAATGCAAAGTTCTATTTGCAGAAACCAAGAGTAGAAGTAAAATCCACAAGTACGACAGACTGTAATTTTCAGTATCCTGAAAATTAGTGACTAAAAAGCACGTAGTAGACTACCAAATAAGCACAAATAGGTGGTGCATGCTACCACTATCCAAGGAGACTGCATCTAGGTCCAGTCTATTCAACAAATTCAGTCACTGGGGAAAATGTGTAGCAATTGGCTTCTCATGTGTGAATCAATTCCTAATTATCTTCAAACATATTGACCTGCTCTCACTGTTTGTGCCATATAGATTAATGAATGACATTCTAAAGAACACAATATTACACTTGGAGAGCAAGTGATTCATGTATTATTCACTCTGCATAAATATATAGTTACCTCTTTTTTGATCTAAGCCAGACTTTGGAACTTGAAGGTTGTTTGTGTGAGGAGATGCTGATAATGCAATCTTGTTTATTTACATCAACATTTTAAAATAGGAAACAGAGAACTAAATAAGTCTTTTGGTTTACAACTCTGCCCTGGAATTCTCAAATAAACACAGAATTTGAAGCACCTTGGTATATCAAGAATTGATTCAAGCATTTTTCACATTTTAGGAGGTTAATCCTGGACTATACATCTTTTCAGAATTTAATACTTTAAAAAGGAAAACATCCCTTATCAACTATTGTCTTACTCAAAACCTTGGACTTTGCCAAGGGTAGATATAAGACTTTATTTGCAGAGACATGAACAGTGATAGCACAGTTTACAAATCCCTCTCCTAAAAAGAGATTGTATTTCTTACTGTGGATTTTCCAGTATTTTAAGTATGTTTAGGTATTCTGCATCATATGGTTAAACCCTTTACAAGAATGTGTGCATAAAATATTCTTTACAGGGAAATATATAACTGTTGCTGCATCAGGGCCCATATGCTTGTTTACTTCATAGGAGCACGAATGTGCTATTTTAATTCTATCTTTACTGCTTTCATCTAAAGAACATTTTCCCCTTCTGGTCCATGACTAAACACATAACTAGAATAATTACAATATGAAGAGAAGTAAAAGCCAAGGGGAAGAAGAGAATATGTCCAGAAGAAAACATGAAGGGGGAGATTCTTGTGCTCTGCTGCTATGGGTATCATGAATGGGGGCGTGTAACGAGTGCTTCTACACAATGGATGCAAGTGTGAGAAACATCAAGAGAAATTACCAGTTCTTGTGTGTCTGTAGAGACACTATATCAGATAGAGAAATGTGGTGGCACAGCTCCCATGATTAAGTGCTGCAACAGGTTTTTGCGTAAATTTTTCACACCAGAGGACAGATCAACTCAGGTGACATTATGGTATGTATCTGTTACATATCACCTGATCAGAAACACCAAGACAAAAGCTTCTTTAGACACAACATTTTCACGTGCCCTGGTAGCATGGGGACTTCAGCCAGTCTGCTGTCTCCTGGGAAAACATACAGCTTGGTGCAATCAGTCTGTGAGATTTCTGGGGTGTGTTGTCAAAAAGTTGAGTTGCTCCTAATGAAAGGGATCAACTAACTAGGGATATGCTCTGCTGGACCTAGTACTCTCACAGAGCTAAGAACCAGCCAAGGATGGGAAAGTCAAGGGCAGCCTTGGTTGCAGTGACTTTAAGATTGTAGAGTTTAAAATTCAGAAAAAAAGTGAGCAAGACAAATAGTAGAATCACAACCCTAGACCTAAGGAAAGCAAATTTCATCTTGTCATGAATCTGCTTGGCAGGGTCCCATGAGAGACATTTTCAAATAAAAACAGAAAACTTGAGAGAGTACATACTTGCTTTTTGAAATACTTATAAGTTCATGACACTTCTATTATTTAATGTTCATACTTTCACTAAAGTAATAATAGTAGAGAGAAGAGAGAGGATCATTAATCACTATATACTCAGCTCTTCAAAAATGTGACCTAAAATTAGAAGACTGGGCTAGAGTCTAAATATGAAGACTGAACAGTGTTAACATTTGTGTAAGATGTGCAATATGGGTAATATAGACAACATGGATTATATAACGCATATACTTCTTATAATGAACATCTAATATTTTTATGATTTTTAAAAAATGGATGTGTCATAATTGGGCCTTAACTACATATACAACCATGTATACCAAGGTAGGAAGTCTATTAAGAAAATATAACCTGCAAATGTTCATTAAAATGAATTAGAGGCTGTCAAAATTTTTGGAAGTCTATCCATTGTAAAGTACAGATTTGGAAACATAACCTCAAATTAACAAGCACAGACAGAGGGTAGGACAGGCTATACAGGAGCCAGAAGACTTGAAACAAGGGAGAATATTTTCTCGAGAAGGCACATCAGAACAAATTAAACTAGGCTCCTACTCTGAAGCAATTCACAAATGGATCTCTACTAAATACTGAGGAAGTCTAGAGAAATTAACCTCCTGTGCCTGAAACTAGTCATTGTAAATACCCTCTAATGTCCTGCTTGAGATTAGGTCTTTATATAAAAGTAGATCAAATAATTGGACTATCATAGAAATATGGCAAAGGTACTTGGGCAGAGAAGGAAGGTTTCTTTGACGTAAATTTGAATTTTGGACTTCAAGATGCTTGATGACATTATAATAAATCAGAAAGAATCCTTGTGGTTGAAAAGACAAAGATAAAAGCAGAATATAAATTTATTCTACCTCTATTTCTCTCTCTTTGACCATTAGCTGGAATCCTAAAGTAATGAATAAAGGAAAAAGCACTAATGCTAATATTTAAATATTAACATATTCTTTACTTTAAAAGAAGTAGAGTCTTTTTTCTGACCTTTATTTAGCATTTAAATATTCCATTCTGCAAGAAACATGTAGGATAAAATCATTCTAGGATGCTTATGAAGGCAAGAAATACACATTTAAGATTTGCTCAGGTACAAACCACAGGACCAGAATCTTTCTAAGTCAGAATTTAAAGCAGAAAAAAAATCTGCTGGATGTAAGATAAGTTAGCCAAATGTCTAATGAAACTTCTTTACACAGCACTAAAATAAAAATAAAGATGTTATGTATGAGTATCCAAAGCACATCATCCCACCAGTTAAAACACTTTATATCACCTTGAAGGTCCTTTAGACAACAGTTTGAAGATAATTTTTTGCTTACTCTCTTGGGTTTTTTTTTTCCCTATTTACATTCCTTGAATATGTACAAGGTTAACTTTGAAAGAGATGATGCATTCTCTCTGTGCTTTCCATATTGGGAAAAGTATTTTGGATATGTATCTGTTTTATCTTTAATTGAAAGGATTTCACAAATAGATTGTTTTATATTTCTCATCATGATCAAAAGCGAAAAAGACCTGGATAAGGCATGATCAAAAGAAAGTTAAAAAGAATCCCATAATATTTAATTTGAGCTTAAATAAATAAATAAATGCAAGTCAGATAAGACTGAACAAATAGATGGCAAATAAAAATAACATACAAATAGCAATTAACTTATGACTCTGCATAAGACCTTTCATGCAGTACAAAGAAGCTACAAAGACAAAATCAGTAGCAAGTACTGGGTTTATTCTTTCTACATTAAAAAAAATTTCTGGTTAGAATTGAAAAGATATTTTAGTAAAGATATCTTGTTTCTTCAATTTTGCATGGACTTTTACATATCTATTACAGTTTGATATGCAGAATGATTTTTACAAAGGTAAAGCAACAAAGTAACTAGCATCCATGTGACAGGAATATCTTTGTATTCAAAACAGAAAGGAAAAGAAAAATGTTGAAATGCTAGCCTCATTAGCGAAATATTTGGTATATTGAAATTTAAGTATTATTAACATTTAAGGCTAGAAATTGATTCAATGTTCAATACTCCTTCAAAATCTGTGCCTTTGTCTTTAGGAAGATTTCAAACTTGTCAAGATTTGGGGATACATTTTTAGTGAGCAATGGTACAGAATTCCATGCAATTTACAGGATAAAAAAGTGTATTTTGCTTATTATGCATGCTTTAAGGAAATTACAGTGCTATAAACATTCAGTAATTTGTCACTGGGGTAAGACAGCAATTAATTAAATCAACATGGTAAAAAATTCATTGGACAGTATTTGATTACTATTTGAAATAATTTTGAATATTCTGTATTATGATAATCACCGTATTATGACAAGGAATTCACTCAGCATCAAATAGGGGATGACTTATATAAGAGGTGAGTTTAAAAGCTTTGTGAGAAAAACCTCTATGGATTCTTTGGAGAAAGAAAATCAATGGAGAAAATAAAGTTCTTCAGTGAAAAAATCAGAACAGTTTAATTAAGGTACTACAACTCTGAACCATCCATAAAAGAAGCCTTTCAATTAGCTATAAAAAAAGCTCAGGGAAACCTGGGAAACATAAGCACTAAGAACACCCACCTCTGTCAGTATAAAATTGGAACTGTGGCTGCTGAATGGTTATTACACCTTAGGGTTCAAAACTTTTAATTAATTATCATTAGGTCTAAAGGAGAGAGGAGAAAAAAATCCCTAAGGTTATATCCAAATGGATTAAAGTAGAATGGAAAATAAATGGTTGCTCACACACCTTCTCATCCTGAACTTCAAAATAAGGACTAGGGAACGTATTTTCTATGATGTCCCAAGTGATTTACAGATTTGTCATTGTTCTCCTATATTCATATTACCACTGAGCCCTGAGGCCACTGCCAGACTGTCCAAGATAGTGTTTAGCATCTTCACAGTTTTATAGACAAAGAAGACAGGTAACATTAGGGTGGGGGATTGAACACTAAAGGAATACACATGTATGCTAAATTACTCATCTACATCAGGCAATTTCTTGCACTCTTATAGATTAGAATTGTGGGTCTGCTAATTATTCGCTTTGGTTGACATTTTCCTAGTACTCTGCACTTAGCTCCATATAATCTTGCAAAATATTACCAGTCCCAACTGAAACTTTTTAATTCTGAGAATAAATTCTTTGGGGAAGTCTTTGTCTAGTTTAATCAGCTTCCCTGGGGATAAGTTATATTATAAACTCAAGGAAAAAGTATTTTGAGGGCTATTTGTCCTGTGAAGTTTTGGTACTCAAATGCTTTGACTTAAGACATATTTCTAAAATGTGTCTTATCCAGCTTCATGTAAATATATCTAAAATTGTCCAGGTTGGAAATCTTGGAATGTTGCCATTTACACATGCTCTGTAGAAATTTTTGAGCTTAACAGCTTTGGGTTGGTGTAGATGTTGCCTTTGCCGGGTGAGGCAGCTTCAGCCAGCACAGAGCAACACTTTCTGATAGTTTGGACGGCCATGGACCATGAGGAGTCCAGGAGCAAATTCTGTTCATCTGTACATAGAGCATGAGCTCTCCTCCGCATTCACTGAGGACTGAGGAACTGTGGACATTCAAAATGGGAAAAAAGCCAAGATGAACCTAAAAGGGCATGAGAGAGCGAATTAGGACTAAAAAAAATAGCCCAGCTGAGGGAGAGCAGTTCAAAATTTGAACTAGAAGTGCTGTAGGTTAATGACAATCACACAATGGTACAAACTAGAAAGGGAAACCATGACTGGTTAGAAAACATCGCAAGACAAGGAAAAAAAACAATAGTTGGGGAATAGGATGCAAGTAGAAAGGACTAAAGGGGTTAGTGTACAAAATTAGCTGTGGAGGCATTGGGACATTGAGACTGGGAAGGGATCTGGGAAGGGCAAGTGGTGAAGCATTGGTACAGCTCTCAGGAGGAGCTCTGCCACTAGAGGGAACTGGGGCAAGGCACACACTGTGCCATGGCTGCAGGAATGCAGACACAGGAAGAACAGGAAGACTAATGGAGAAGCAATGACTGGGACTAAGCAAAAACATGGTGGAAAAGATAGGGTCTGACTGCACCAGAAGATTACGGATGTGGCAGAATTCTGGAGTGAGGGGAGTAGCTGGATAATGCCCTGGTGCATCCTGTCACCATGGAAAAGGCAGAGGAATTGTTTTGCATAAAGCCTACCCCATCAGCTGAAAAGTGTCCCGATAATTCAATAAATTACTTAATAAAGAAGGAATCAGCAGGTAATACAGTCAAGTGTCCAGAGAAGGAATACCCATAGTTTATGTGCTATTTTCAAAGCTCTAAGCTTCTCAATTTGTAAAAAAAATTCTGAATCCCAGTACCAAGACAGGGGTCTACAAGATTGAAGTTCACCTTATTCTCTACATCTGGCAGTGACAAATGACCAGTATGGCTAGAAAAACTTAATGTACTATCTAATCACATACTACTATAAGCCATTACTCTGGGGTCACTAAGGAAAAGATTATATTCATTTGAGTTTGATTGGTTTATGAACATGATTACTTGACATGGTCATCAGTAAAAACAGGAAACTGCCTCAGTAGCAGCTTGAAAAATTCACCATCTTCTGCTTTTAGTAAAATTATACAGAGCTAACCTTTTCTGTTGGAAAATAACATGCTTCTCAAGCACTTGCAGTGATACAGTAGCATTTTGTCATTTTCTTTTTTTATATGGGGGATGTATTTATCTTTCAGTATGATAAATAACAAGTTCAACAGAACTGTGCACATTAAATGATGCCAAAGCATAAAAGTGGCAACGCTGCTTCAAATTACAAGAATATAAGTAGATAAAATGTATGATAGTTCAAAGTATTTTCAGGACCTTTAAATTTTATTATTGGTATGTAAATACGTGCTAAAATATGAAGAAGAAAAGGCAATTTTCAGTGCTATAAAATTTATACAAACTAAATTATTTTTTAGATATGGGTGAGAGGAGAAGAGGAATGCCTCACACATCAAACACATTACCATGACTTTTACATGCCCTAAGACACCCACACTGATGTAGTAAATTTCATTCACTTGTTCAAAATATTTCAGCTTTCTGAAAACAACAGCTGAAAACTGCTTTGCAAATTTCTCTTAAGATTTCCTTCCAAAAGACATGATTATCTTTCTATAATGGAAAAAAGAAATGGGCAGTTGCTCATTACCAAGACATTAACATGAATCTCTGTCTACTTCTACTGCCTTTCATCAGTTTGTTTTAATATCCTGGCTCATCTGGTTTTCATCTTAACTGTTAATCTTGCCACCAAATACCAGCAAAATCTGAGAAAGTATGCACAACCTCCCAAGTCATAATGTGGACTACAGACAACACATAATCAGGAGCACATACTAAATGATCAGAAAAAAGAAAAAAACTGTTCTCTCATCTTAGGATGCCCTAGCACTTTAGGAGATACATAATTTTAAATTGCAGTTGTAATTGTGAAGTTAATGGCACCCCTTTGAATGTCATATTTCACTTGAAGATAGTTTAACTTTTGGGCTTCAAATATTCAGATATTGTCATTGTTCTAGGTTTTTTCCCTCTTTGTGGCTGTCATTGCAACTAGGATTGCTTTTAAAAGGTAATATAATTAATGTGCTAAAATCCCTTAAGAATAAATAATTTTAAATACTTTATTTTAAAAATGAATGCTATTTTATTGTATTTAAAAGAAATGTTATTGTATATATATTCTATATATTATACTTACGTTACAAAACGTGTGTGGTTAACTACCCTTCCAATCACTTGATTTACTATAAGAAAAAGCTGTAATGTTTTGCAAAGCAATTTTTCCACCTTTGCTAAATCACAACCCTAATTGTAAGTCAGCAAATGTTTCTAGGCATCTATAACAAACATTAAGAACAGGACTATTCTGATTACACAGTTTTTCCTAGAGATCATATCTTCCTGCTCTAAATCACCTGTGTTGCAGCCCTGACAAATTCAAAAGCAGATGAGCACCATCTAGTTGTTTCTGTATCAAAGCTGCTGTCCTTTTCTGTAAAAGTATGTACTAGTTTTGACAGTATTCTTTTCATACACAATAAGATGTTAAATAATCACAATTGTTTATGTATATTTGAGCATGAACTTCCTTTGTATTGTTTAATATTTATTGCTAGATGAATGCAAGAAGATATTCTAATAACCAAGAACTTAGCAGATTTGTCTTGCCTGGCTCTCTAGTGTGTGTTTGCAGGTAGGATTTGTGGCTAGACAGAGGATATCTCAGCATCATGCATCAGCAGGAATGATCTCGGGAATTTGTTTGCACTGTTCTCAGAGATGTGAGTGAGACCTGCTAGAACAGCCAGGCTCCTCTGTCAAATTCCTTAGGAAAGGGGAAAGTAGCACATCTATGAGATACAGCTTCCTAATGTGGGATACACAGCCATGGCTCTTCAGTCTTTCCTCAAGCAACACTTATCAGTCAGGTGGATTTCGCTTTCTCTTGTTCAACTGTAGAATGTTTTAAAGTATTTGGGGAACACAATCAGGATTTTTAGTCCCAATTTCAGCAGCATTCTCCTTGTTGAATACAGCAGAAATATTTCATGCAGACTGCAAGAAAGTGCAGTCAGGATCTTTGTTGTAATCAGCTCATTTGCAGACTAATACTGCAGACTATCCACTAAAATTTAAAATTAGTAATTTTATGTATAAATTCTTTAGTTTGCCAGCATGCTTCCATGCAGTATATATACTAGCACCAGAAGAAAAGGAGTATTTGGCAAAATCTTAATACCTAATGAGACCTATATAAGCCTGCCTATAAAAACGTCTGGTAGGAGATCTAAGAAGGTCATTGTATCATTTTTACAGTTTCCCAAATGAAAATTATCTTCATGCTTTAAAACCTCTTAAGGCTGCATATTCAAAGGCACCTGGAGGCCTACACTGTATTCTAGACATTCATTTAATAAATGAATAATAAATAATTATAATAAATGAATAATAAATCTAGAAAGACACACACAGAAGAAGACCTATCCTGAAATATGCCTATTTCTTTGGTTTTGGCCATTAAAAAAAATCTCCAAGCTACAAACCAAACAGTTCAATCATTGGACTGGGATGAATAAAATTACCTGTTCTTAGAGACAATAGAATATGAGTAAACCAAAGTTGAAGAATTGTGTACAGGTCTATGGACTTAATGAGGGAGCTCCTAGAGAACAGCAAGAAAAAAAAAAAAAAAAAACCAAAGCACATTTATACATGTCTTCAGTGTAATGGTAGAGCTTGTAAAGAATTATTAATTGGCTGAAGAAAAAAAAGGACTAACAAGCTGGACAAACAATGTTTTAACTCCTTAAATGTAGAAGTTTGTTTTAACCCGTTATATAATTCACTTTTATTAGTTGGTAGGCTGGGAAACATACAGCTGCTAGGAATTCAATTCTTCAATTGAAAGGAATGTTAGTAGCAGCTTTCCATGACTTTCTATGAGGTCAGATTTAATATGAAATGAGTAAAGCATTCTAATATTGTAAAAGAACATTTAGAGTTAAAAACATCAAAATGTATTTTCATGACCTAGTGTTAATGGTAGTGCTTCTTTGGCTTTGTTTCTCCAGGAACCAGTAAGCTGGAGAAATTTCAGACAGACAGGAAAAAATACTTTAAAACTGCAGATGGTACCTAATTTTCTGTTTGGATCCCGGAATTCTATTGAACTTTCATAATCTGGATCCTGAAAATTATTCTGATCTGTCAGATAAATACAATTTATACAAAAACAAAATAAAGACAAGTGTAGAAGAGCTGGTTATTACACATTTTAAAAAGTTAAAATACACAACACATTCTATAGACCAATATTAGGACCATTATGCCAACTGACACCTACTATGCCTCTTAAATCAAAGTGTGGTAATCCTGAATTAGTTAAAAAAAGCCAGAAAAATATACAGAAGAAACACTTCAATGTCTCTATCAGTCTGCTACCCCCACTAGAAGTGGAACAGTGTGTCAGAATACTAAAACAAAGTCACTGGCAAATCTTCAAGACAACATCTGTAACATACCCAGCAAAGTCATACATCATAATAAACAATCTCTGCAGGAACAGAGACCATATAAATAAAACCAAAAATGGTTATGATTCTCTGTTTCTTGGGAAGATATATAATCTCAGCCAATACTTAGCTAGGTTCTTAATGATCAGCTCAGCCATAGTGCTCCAGATCACTATGTGCTTTCTGGATCCATGAAGCAAGTCCTTTGAACATCCAATCTAACCCTACAGAGTTGGGTGTGTTTGTACAAGCAATCTCTTTCACAGATATCTGTAAGATGACAAAGGCCTTCCTATTGCTTTTTCAACTCTCTTTTGTCTATACCTCACAAATTAGTGGATTCACTTTACTGCCCCAGATGCTCCTGCATTTCATCAACTACACTGATCACATTGTGTCAGTATGTGAAAAAAAGAGGTAATTTGTGAGACGGGGGAAAGTTGAGAAATAGTCTGAGCCCCAAGAGAGCTCTATCTAGAGAGAAGCAAAATCCAGCCTGGTAATGTCCCATTTTATTCCACTCCCAGTCTTTATGCACGGAAAAAGGTTTGATTTGTCTCATGCATCTCCAATGGCACGTTCAGTCCACATCCACTGCTACTACTACTAGGAATGAATATCAACCTTCTTACCCAGACAAGAAAAGTCTACAGTACAGACATATCAACCTTCTTACCCAGAAAAGAAAAGACTATAGTACAGACATTTCAAGCACTCAGAAATGCCAGATTGAAGTATTATTGATATTTGATATTTTGCTGCATGATATATGTGAGCAGCAGTTTCACACCATGACAGTAGGGTTGTATTTGTTTTGAGGAGGAGAGCTGTCCCTCCAGATGAGCCATGAGAGAACAGAAGGACTCTAGAGCTATGTCTAGGGCTACATTTTTCTACCTGAACTATGGGTACACTCATCACAAGTGTCTCACTTTTGGTTCACACGATGTGGACTCCTGCAAGCTGCCATCTTCTCTTGGATCCAGAGAAGCAGCCTGGGTAAGAAGAATGAATACTGCAGGACTGACCTCCTCTTTGAATGTCCCAGTCAGCTGCTGGCCAAGAACTAAGGGGCAGGTATCTGCAGACTCTGGCATTTCTGCAGCTGTTGTTCCTGGTCCCAAATTAGGCTGGTTTGTTTTGTTGGGTTTTTTTTTTTCCATTTGTTTTTCAAGAGAGAAAAGGCAGGACAATGGCAAGGTCAAAAGAGCAGCAAGGCAGGTGTTATGATAGTGTGTCAAAGGAAAGTACACTCAGCATTCTGGCAGTGGGGATTAGTTTTCTCTGTTGGGAACTAACACTAAAATTTTTGGTTGATTTCTGAGCTTGGGTGGGGGTTTTTTACAGTCTGTACAAATCCCTGTTTCCTTATTTACATATTAGTGCTAAATATTTGTCAAAGGACAGACCAAGTTTAGACCTCAAGTATACATTGCAGTGAGCAGAGACTGACCTGTTTTCAGGTGGGAGAAAGAGGTGGCATTGCTGGCAGGCAGGAAGCATCAAGGATATCATTGTTGGTGCCAGGCAATATTAGCACATGCAATTTAACACTTTTCATTTCCACTACTAAGGAAAGTCCTATTTTCTCTCCCTTGCATAATAGAAATTTAGGACAGGCTGCGTGGAGCTCTGAGCAACTTGGTCAAGTGAAAGATGTCTCTGCCTACAGCAGGGGGTTTGGAACTGCATGATCTCTAAGTTCCCTCCCAACCCTATAAAAACTCACAGTCACTAAGCAGTGGTTTTGCTTTGTAAAAGCAGTTGACCAATTCAGTAAGCAAACTACACGGCTGATGATTCTCAAAACATTTTTTCCCCTAAAGATTTTTCTTTCTTATGTTTATGAAAAAGTGTAGTAGCCAGCAGTCATTGCCAAAGACCTGCTTCCTTCCTGACAATCTTACCTGGACCTCAGCCATGTTCCTTCCCTGTTACTCACTCATTTCCCTGAAACTGTTTTGTTCACTCTGCCTCCTTTTGGTTGCAAATTCTGTTAATGAGACAGTAAAGCTCTTTCTTAAAGAATATGTAAAAATCCATTATGTTTACTCCATGCTCTGTTCAAAACAGCAGAGCTGCACCATTTTATCACAATTAATTACAGCCTCTTGAAAAAAATGAAACTTGAGATGAAATGTTTCTGCTGAGTTTAACAGGACATAAGGGCACCTAGGAAAAAAGCAATGAACAATTGGTAACTAATTAATTCTGATAGCATTCCTTTGCTTCAGGGTAGTAGGAAGGATTAGATCAGACTAAGAAAACATGCCTCTCCTGACATGTTGAAAATATATCATTGCAGGTTTCTCACAATAAAAAAGTAAAAATGTTTACATGAGCTCCCCTACGCTACTTTGTTGGTACCTGCTGATATCCAGAAACAAAACCCTTTGGTCCTTATCTATGAATAACTTTGGTTACCCTTGAATTTAATAAATAATGTCTTTACCTCTGTAGGTCAGATAGCCTACTTTCAGATCAGGAGAACAAGAGCCACGTTCCTATGAAAATAAAACTATTGCAAAAATTGATAGCTATTTTCCTTTTAGTTTCTAGGTGACTTCTGAAACTCAGGTGATATTGAAAAGTGATGTAAGAATTGTTTTTAAAAATGAAGGAACTGCTTTCCCCGCACCATTTTAACTTTAATCATAGTCCTCATTGTTTTCTTTGTAACCAGAAACATTGATCAGTTTTGATCCAAGTAAAGATCATCTTCTGGCATGCTTCTTTCTTGTGATGTGATGGATACAGCCTACTTTTCTAAAATCCAATGTGCTTGTTTATTAGCAGAAGTTTCTTTCTTCATTCTTGCTCCACCCCAACCCCTACCCCCCAAATATGTACATTTCCTGTGTTCAGCAATCAAACATAACTTTTGCACACTACATGCTAGAGCCTGGCTTCATAGTCAGGGTGCAGTGATCCTCATGTTATGATCACAGACAGGTCTGGGATTTTGACATGATTTCCCTTTTCCTCTCTAGGCCAGATATGAATAAAGTCCTGAATTCATTTCTCATACAACATAGGGTCACAGTCTGGAAAAAACAAGGATCACCACTGAATAATACAAAGCAGAGAGGCCGTGCATAACACCACTGTTAAAAATGAGGCTGTAGTTGATAATATGCTGTCTTTAATAATGAAGCACACTTAAGTTTCTCATCCTGAAGAGCTCCTTCTGCCCTTCCTCCCCTTTTCTCCCCTCCCCCTCCAACTTTTTTTCTCAATCAGATCACTAAAATGAAGTAACATTGTTCAAAGAATGGGTCTTGGAGGAGAAAATGTTACTTTCAACCTGGACACAGATTAGGCATTGGGAACGTTTTACAGCTTACTGCCACTAAGAGGGGACAGCAAATAACAACGGTATTACCATTGTGTGTATGAAAGGGATAATTTCTTAAGCCTGTTTCACCTTCAAAGATATTTTACCATGGATATACTGCATGAAAATTGTGTGTTCAACTACTTAAGGTCTCTGCATTTAAAACAAGAGGAGACAAATGTTATCCTTGGTGTAGTTGTAAAATTCAAAATGCCCTTGACATTTATTACACTAGAATTATGATGAGTCTAATTTGTAGTAGACTTGTCAAACTGTTGGAAAGCATACATCATTCCAGTAATATTTTCTCTAGGCTTCTAATAAGACATCTACATTCTAGATGCAAACTGCTTCCCTTATAGGAAACAGAAAGGACATAGACCTTGCTCAAAAAGACACAGACCCCACTCATTCTATTGTTTCTCCCAAGCTTTGCTGTTCCCGAAGTTTCTTTCTGTAAGAACACCTTGTCTTTTCCTCAGCCATAAGAGACATTAAAATACTTTTTATAACCCAATATATTGCCAGTAAGAACTCCTTGTTCCAACTGGAAGGCAAAGCAGATGAATTCCACATCACTGAGTATATTCCTAGAGCATGAATACTTTTACAATCCCATTTGAGACTCTATATAGTACTTTTTATTCGAGCAAGTCTAGTGATGCAACTTTTTTCCTAGTAATATATTCACTCCCTTATTGCCTGACACATTTTTGCTGCTATCTTCAAGTCCAAATGAGAGTGTCACGAGCTATTTCTTTGCCCTGATTTTCTGCCATTTTTGAGAATTTTGGATTTAGGCCTCATTTTTACAAATCCTTTAACAGTTTGAGATGTTCAACCCAAACCTCTCTCCATGTCTTGTTTCAGAGGAAGGCAGATGATATTTTCTAAGACTATAAGCAACTTATCAAGACAAAAGAAGTTAACATAGGCCATGAACAAGCAATGAATTTGTCATTCAACTGTAACAATTCATGTACATACTTTGCCTCTTGTAAATATTTTTTTTTCAAGAGTCAGTGAGAACGAGTCATCAATCACTCACTTGTGTCTAGGTAAGAGCAGAGGTTTTGGCAGCTATTGAATAATCTGCTATGCTACAAATTAACAGATTAATTCCATAGTGAATTTCTCTATAGGTCCATACCTTAGCAACAAAAATGCTCTGTATTTGCCACCCTGAAAGATAGGCAAAATTATCAGAAAAAGTCCAGTCACAGGTCTGAAGCCTACTGCTCATGCCCAGTGTTTTTATGGTTAGACATATGTTATGCAGTGTTGGTGGGTTTCATGAAAGAATAGATTTTTAAGTTTTTCAATAGGCATATGGAAGTGTAACATACATGTGGCAAATTAACATAATGCAGCAAGAACGAGGTAATCTCTTAGTTCACATGATGTCTAGCTTTGTGTTACATTGTATCAAAACTACACAAGGTAAAAGACTGCAGAAATGTAAGTACTTAGATAACCACTTCAAAATTATCTCAGACTTTGTACAAAACAATCTTTGATCTAAAACTTTGAGATACCTTATAAAAGTGAAATAACAGTCCTGTTATCTGTCTCTCAAATTCAGTATCTTTCAGTCTGTGAATCTCTTCAGCTTTACCAGTAGATCTTTGTGTCACTTTAAATTTTCATATCCATTGGGTTATTGCATAACAAATACTGCTCATATTGCAAATCCCTAACTAAGTCATCTGTCTATCTGTAGCTCACTCTTAACTGCAGAGCACCTTTTATCTTGTTTTGCTATGTTTTGAACAGTCTGACAAAGTTGCTGACTCTTCTCATAGGGTTCATTGTATTCTGATGATACAAATATATTTTATCTCTGCCTTGATGAAAGAGAAATTAGAATCCAACTTCAAACAACTAAAAAGCAAATGGGTTAATCTTTAGCGCTCCCAAGTTTCCCATCTGCCATTTACCTTCTTCCCTATAATCCATTCCTGAATTTTTTTCCATTTAATATTAGCTGGTCCATAATCATTACTAGCTTCACTAGAATTGTGTAAAAGATTAGTTTGGTCCCTCATGACCAAAAACATATGATGACCAATAGAAACAATCAAATGGGTTTGCTCTACTTCAACATAAATGGACATTTATCTAACATTTGTCATTTGTTTCTTCACTGCTTGCCTACAATCTACTTTCACATGTACGGAGAGTCACACTTTGTTCTGTTGCACTTCATCCACCTATTTACTGTGATAACAGGTTAGCTAAGCAGAGCTGGAAGCATGCAAAACCTTTTTGCAGTTCTTAGTCCAGATGCTGTTTAAACATATTTGAAAAAGAAGAGGGAGATGGACAAACAGAATTAAAACAAAGCAATTTTTAAGATCAATCATTTCATTAGAATGTACAACACAAGAAGGCATTAAATAATGAGAATTTCAGTTGACTCTATTGTTACCTTTTATAAATGCTGCACTAAAAACTAAGTGCTTTGTAGCATTCTGGAAGACAGCATTCCTAGTAGTAAACTACTCACAGAATTCTAGAATATACGAAGTTGGAAGGGACCCATAAAGATCATCGAGTTCAACTCCCTGTCCCTCACAGGACTATATAAAATTAACCATATGACTAAGAGCATCAACCAGGCAGTCCTTGAACTCGGTCAGGCTTAGTGCTGTGACCACTTCGCTCAGGAGCCTGTTCCAGTAACCAATCACCCTCTCAGTGAAGACCCTATTCCTAATTCCAGTCTGAACTTCCCTTCACACAGCTTAATTCCATTTCCTTGTGCCATATCGCTGGTCACCAGAGAGACATAAGCATTTTCCTCTCTGCTGCCTGCCTTGAGAAAGGTTTAGATTGCCATGAGGTCACCTCTCAGCTTACTCTTCTTCAGGCCGAACAAGCCAAGTGATCTCAGCTGCTTCTCCTAAGTCTTGCCCTCCAGAACTTTCAGCATTGTGGTCACCCTCACCTGGACACTCTCTAATACTTTGATGTCCTTCTTATATTTTGATACACAAAACTGCACACAATATAGTGTGGAGGCTACAGCAGTGAAGTGTTGAGAAGGACAGTCACCTCCCATGACTGGCTGGCAGTGCTGTTCCTGATTCACCCCAGGACATGGTTCACGCTTTTGGCTGCCAGGACACTGCTTACTCATACTCAATTTGCCATCATCAGTGTTGAAAACAAGCAAAAAAGGCATTAAACATCTCTGCTTTGTCTATGTCTCTACTTAGGAGGTGACTGACCCCAACAGCAACAGACCAATATTACTTCCAATTCTCCTTTTGCTATTAACATATTTTTAAAAGTGCTTATTGTTGTCTTTTCCAACTCTAACCAAGCTTTGGAAACAAGAATTTTATCCCTACAGTGATGAACAGCATCTCATCCCCCATGTTGCCTGTCCTTGTCTCCTATGTCCATATATTTTCCTCCTCTTCCTAAGAAGAAGATCCCTGCTCAGCCAAGCCAGTCTTCCGTGCCACTTGACTTCTCACATTTTGGAATTCCCCTGCCCTGCCTACGAAAAATCTGTAACAGCACCCCATCATAGGACTCATCCCATCATTTTTGTCCTATGTCAATCATGTCATAGATATGAGGAAAAGCCAAAGCTTCTAGTTCTTCTTTGTTATTCCTCATGCTGTGCACATATTTTATAAGGACATTTCAAATGTACTCCATGTAATGAGCACATTGTGGACCTCACTAGCACATGATCCTTCAAAACTTGGCATGCCACCCCCACTCTTATCTCTAGGGAGCCTGGTTTTATCCCCTTCCCATTTTAAATCTAGTTTAAAACTCATTCAGTGAGCTCTGCTATGCAAAGAGCCTTTTCCCCTTTGAGACAGGTGTATCCCATCTGCTGCCAGCAGGCTCAGTGTCACATAGACCAACCCATGCCAGCGACACCAGGCTCACAGCTAGGTACCGATTTGCTGCTTCTTCCAGTTTCTTCCCTCATCATTTCCTGCAACTGGAAGGATAGTGAACACTACTTGTGATTCTGATCCCTTAACCTGTTATTCCAAGGCTCTGAAGTCTCTCCTGATTGCCCTCAGGCTCCTTGTTGCAACTTCACCATTGCCTACATGAAAAATCAGTAACAGATAATAATCTGAGAGTCTGGTTACCAGAGTATGAAGTTTTCTCATCACATCTTTAACCCAGGTCCCAGGAAGGCAGAAGGCCTGTTCTTCTCTACAAGATCAGGTTGCAGTTGGTTTTGTTACAGGTGTTTAGTTCCACATTCAGAACACCACAGTCCTGGTCTACAGCACAAGGTGAAAGATGGCTGGGACCAGTTCCACACCTTACACTGGTCCAAGTTAGATGAGCTTCTGCTCCTTCTTTGATAATGTGTCCCTATCCCTACTTTGCACTGGCACTGTTGCCCAGAAGTCGACTGACTTAATTCAGGGAGGTGATCTAGCTGAAAATTGCTAGAATTAAAGGATAAATCCAGTTGGAAGGGATCTTGGGAATTTGTCTAGTCATGTACAACACTGAACTCAGACAATATTTGCTTGGGTCTTTGTGCACTGTGTTCTTGAACACTTCCAAGAACAAATATTCCACAATCCCTCTGGGAAACCTGCTCCATTGCTTGGCCCACTTACCTCAATCTCTCCTCAAAGGACAAGTGTTCCAGTCATCCTGATGGCCCTTCACTGAACTTACTGCAGTTACTCCATGTCCTCCTCTTACAGAAAGAACCTAAACCACACTTCATTATTGCAATAAGTCCTCCCTGTCCAGGTGCAGGATATTGGATATTTGTTGAATTTAACAAGGCTCCCATCAGCCCATCCAGGTCCCTCTGAATGGAAGGCTTAAACTCAGAGTACAGACATTACCCTTCAGTTGGAGTCACAAACTTTCTTACAGCATCAAGGCTCTCGAAACTTTAGAAACATAAAAATGCGTATTCTCAGTCAGAGTTTATCTAACCCAGTAGCCTGTCTCAGATGGAGTTTCAACCTGTTTATGGCTTCAGGATTTCCTGAACTACACATAACTGTGAAATACTTAGTAACTCACCTGAATTCTGTGACCACTTCTGTCAGCCGCAACACCCAGCTGCTAGGAGTTCTACAGTTCAAATTCCTCTTGTCTTGAAAAAAACACATTTTTTTTATGAATATGACTTCTACTGACTTCTTTGAATGATTGTACTTTATTGGAAAAAGAGAACAAACAGCCTCTCCTCACTATCCTTCTCCAGGTCACTCATAAGTCTGTACACCCCTTTTTACACATCCACCCTTACTTAGCTTTTTTCCAAACAATATTGAGGCCCATTAAACCATAGGGAATCTATTGTGTACTTCTGCTCACATCAGCCACCCTTCTCTGAGCCTGAACCCAACCATATCCTGCTTAACTTGAGAGAAAAGTTCTGCTGACAGGATGTAGGCAAGCTATAGTTAAAAGTATAGTAATATTCCTTGTTTTGCTGCCTATTCCCAAAGAGACAGTAACAGAAAGCTCCTTTCCTGTGTATACCATGTCATCCTTTATACAAGTTAGAAATTCTAGTTGGCACTTCAGATGCTTTCAAATGAGCTTTGATCATTCATGTCAGGGAGATACAAGTTCACACCATTGTTCTCTTTGTTCTCTCTCATTGTTCTCTTTGCTGTGTCCACTGCTTCTGGATGAGTCAGCTGCAGCAAATGTGCGTTCTGCTTCAGTTCACAGCCTTAACTCCAAATTTACCCTACCACCACCTTTCCTGTGACTCAGGTAAGCTGTGGAGCTCACATTGCAAGATGGAAACCTGTGGTGGTTTTGAAACTTTTTTTTCCAGTATTGCTCACAATGGCTATTGAAAAGCTGCTTTTTCTGTTTGTGTTGTTGTTGTCGTTTTGTTTACTAATATCTACTAATAGTCTACATAATACATACTAAAATAAATAGGAAAAATATGAGATAAGAATTTCCCCTTGTCTGTTTAGAAAGAACTATTCTGCAAAACAGAAGTGGAAAGTTAGAACATGCCTTTTTAAGCATCAGCCAAAGGACGAAAACCAGAGAACAAACAAGCCACTGTTTGCAATCTCAGGAGGCATTCTGCTTGTGGAGAAGCAAGGAGACAAGAATGCCTCTGAGACTACTGAGGTGTGACTCCTCTGTCTCATCATCCTGGTTTAAAAGACAGATGTCTGCCAAGGAAGGCAGGAACCTTACTGGAACAGAAAATGTGACCCCCTTCCCTCCAAATTCTTATAACTTTGAAATTACGGGGTTTTCAGGCAAAGATATGGCCAAAGGAATAACAGTTCTTTACTAGAATGTATATATAACAAGACAAACAAACAACAATAACAGCAGCAACACCAAACAGAACCAGAGGCCCAGTCCCAGCCGTCTCCTGGCCGCAGGCACTTCCCCTTTGGTGCAGTTCCAGTCACAGCCGGCAGGGGCGCTGGTGGCTCCCGGTGGGCAGGGCAGGTGCGATGATTCCCCCGCGGCTGCAGGGGGCGCTGTGGCGTGAGCTGGGCCTGGTTAATGGTGGGCGCAGTCAGGGGGAGAGATGGAAAAGGGTTTCCTTTACTAATTGGAAATGAACAAACAAACAGTTACAATCCCGGAGCTCACGAGCTGGAAATATTACTTCATCACAGAATAGTTATGTAGTCCTGAGAAAAGGATCCCAGGGTGGAGTATGTAAAGTATATCTGTCAGTCCAGTATTAATGGCACAGAACACAGCCACCAAAAGACTTCACAGTTTTGTATGCTACTTTAAAAATCAACACTCAAACTGAAACAGACATAGACAAGAATTGTTAGGCTTACTGGGAAAACAAGAAGTTTCTCTTGTCAGAGGAGACAATGACAGTTGATGTGGACAATCAGAGCTGATTTTTGGAGCTTCCTCCATGAAGGCAGCATGCAAGTTTGTACCTGCTCCAAGCACTTCTTCCCACCTCTGCATCTGTAATGGTCAAGTAGCACTGTAGAGATGATAACTCCAGTTTTTATACAACTGCTCAGGTCTTAAATACACAAACTGATTGATTGGGATTTACTACTTTAGAGGAAGCAGCTGTTTATCTGGGACATAACTCACACTTGGAAATTTAAGATTAAAAAAAATAAATACAAAAGGTTAAAGCTGTTGTTTGCACAAATTGGAAACAGGCTCATAAATCCATCCAACCAAATAAACAAACAAACAAACACTACCCAATAATCAATACTGAAAATCAGACTTAGTAGAAAACCTTCTTATTTGTTCTAGGAATCTTTCATAAGCTTAATGTAAAGTCCCAGGGAGTAATACATAA
The DNA here is from genome assembly GCA_013399835.1 of Leptocoma aspasia. Classification (NCBI taxonomy): domain Eukaryota; kingdom Metazoa; phylum Chordata; class Aves; order Passeriformes; family Nectariniidae; genus Leptocoma; species Leptocoma aspasia. The sequence continues at coordinate 250,432 of VXAX01004648.1, read as the reverse complement.
CCCACCATCTGAACTCTATGTCTGAGAACTTGTCTCTGTGATACAGCCTTACAATTGCCATCCCAAAGTTCATATCCAATTTATATCAATAAATTAGGGGCTGTCTGAGAAGGAATCTTTTGAACTATCAAAGCAACACTTGAGAATACAGCTCATTTTGTACTTTACCTAAATCTGGAAAATGATTGCTTTGATGGATTTTTTTTTTTTTCTTTTGGATGGCTGGGAAACATTTAGGTATTCATAGGGCTTTTACTTTTTTTGCAACTATTACTTCTTTTTGATTAGGAGGTCAACTGAAATGTAACTTTCACAGTTCCTTCCTTTCTCAATATAACTAACCTGTAAAACTCTTCCTAGTGCAGCATTCTATAACCTGTATGTCCTAATAAGTACTGACTGTAGAGAAATCATGTCAATATAACAGTTAATGCTATATTCCTAGCTTTATAGACACCATGACATTACATATCATCAAGCCAAATAACAAGCCTATTTAGAGGGCATTTACATTATGTTTACTTAATGTAAATAAGCCCTATTCATTGTCATTTTCAGAAGTTCATTGTGTCATGAAAGCTAAAATACCCTGATGTCTCCAAACTGGTAAAACAGCAGCTGTAAAAATACAGTGTTGCATTCTGTAAGTACTAGAGGATAATAAATGTTGAAGAGTAACTGACAGCAAGACAATACTGGCACAAGAACAGACAACTATTAACTATCAGTGGAATTCCGAAGTTTAGTCACCATCTGAGAATTAAGTTCTTAAATTAAATCCTAAAGTAACTCTGAGGTCAAAACTCCAACCGTTTAAGACAAAACTGTAAATTTGTGGGACAGTTTCAGTATTGTGTATTCATATCCATGATAAAAAAGGTGGGCATCCCAAACCCAGTGTTCTCATGAGTAGTCCTAGTCTGCTCTGATAATGAATTACATCTTCTTGCAACTACTACTTTTCATTCTCTACCAGTGTAGAATCAGAGGATACAGGTGTAATTGCACATTTCAGCACATATTGCTTTAGCACCTATAAAACCTGCTACTACCTTTCAGCTAAAGGCTCAGACACAGCCTGTGGGTTTTTTTTACTGAGAGTTTTCAATGTACATTTAAATCTCCCCTACCTCCACTTCTGGACTTGCCTTCAGGTAAATGTTCATAGACACTGCATTAGACAAGACTCCTTTTTCCTCGAGGCACAGCTGAGAACCTTGGTAAAAATATTTTATTATTGCCTAGCAAAGAACTGTGTAACATACTGACAGAAGCACAAAGGATAGGTAAATAAAAACAAACATATATATGTAGATTGACTGTGAATATACACATAGTGAATACATAAGTGAAAAGAACACATTCAGCAGAGGAAGCACCCAAAACTTATGCTCAACTCTTGCTAGATCTAGTGCAATACCAATGCCCTGGAAATGAAACAAACTGTATCAATACCAAAATATTACATACTAGATTAACATATCTTAAAAAGTATTAGTATAGCCATCTGCTCAGTAGACTCCTGGGAGTCAAGATCTGAGTCTCTCCATGAAAGGAAGAATGGGGATAATGGACCACACCAAAACCTTTTTAGGTCAGCACTGTCTCTCCAGCGCAAAATGACTGGAAAAGAAAAAAAAAAAAAGAACAAAAGAAAAGAAGAACCTGAAGTGTTCCCTGTACCTTCTCAGTCCAGCCCCAGTTCAGGGCTCTACTAAGGGGAAGGTGGTTTTGTACATTTTTGATAGTCTTAAACTGGTTTTCATTAATTTGCTGGATTTGCTTCAGAAACCACGTGGTTTGCCAGCACTCTGAACACTTCCACAGCCTCGTGAGGCATGTGGAAATATGTCTTCTGAGAAACCCCATCTGGTAATCTCTTTTGGTACTAACTAGCTGTTCTTGGGAACACTCCGCTCCATGTTCACCTTCTGCAAACACTCATGATTTTAAGGACCTCTAGTACATCCCCCTTCCACCGTTTCTTTTCCAGGCTGACAAGTCCTTGTCTGAATAGCTATTTCTCATATGGAAATCACTTAGTATCCTTGTGTTGGATCTCTGGTTTTTTTCCATGTCAGCTATATTATTTTTCAGCTGATGAAATCAGCATTACATCTTGAAGATTTCAGAACAGCACCAATTTGTACAACCATATAGTAACTCCTGAGCTCTGTGAGTTGTATAATAAAGCTATGCAGCATCATTTTCCTCTATGTGCTCCTTCTTTCTCACAATAAATCGCCTTACACTCACTAATTCCCTTATTTTATTATACATTCTATCATTTTTTTTCCTGGGGAAACCATACTTTTTCTCTAATTTCCCTCTGGTACCCCATTTGCTACACTCTAGCCTTCGAGCACCAAAGCCAGCTCCTTTTAGAGTTCCCTAACTATAGTTAATAGCACAGTTGCTCTCAAGCAGTTTTACATGCTTTGGTAAATACTGTCTCACCGTGCTCTTTATTAACCCCTATTTTGCTTCCTTTTTCTGTTATTTGTTTTCTTACTTCAGATGCTGCAGTTTGGGCCACCAGAGAGACGAGCTGTTCTCTGATGCTGGACTTTCCTATAATATATAAAATATTTCAGGAATGCCTCTTTAGGACTCCTTATGGCGAACGGTGACACAGAAAATTCACTCGGTGTTTGGCTTTGTCAAAATTTCGTGGCATCCTGGCCTCTATCAACAGTAGTGTGGCCAACAGGACCAGGACCAGTGATTGTCCCCCAGTACTGAGCACTGGTGAGGCCACCAAGTGATGTGCCCAGCTCTGGGCCCCTCAGTTCAGAAAGAACGAGGAGCTGGAGCTGGAGTGAGTCCATATGACAGCAGAGCTGGTGAAGGCCCGGAGCACAAGTCCTGTGAGGAGCAGCTGAGGGAGCTGGGGGTGTTTAGCCTGGAGGAGGCTCGGGAGGGACCTTATTGCTCTCTACAACTACCTGAAAGGAGGTTGTAGTCACCTAAAGGTTGGTCTCTTGTTCTAGACCTATTGACAGGATGAGATGACATAGTCTTAAGCTGTACCAGGGGCGGTTTAGGCTAGATATGAGGATGAATTTTTTAACGGGAAGGGTGATTAGATATTGGAATGGGCTGCCCAGGGAAGTGGCGGAGTCACTGTCCCTGGAGATGTGGCACTCAGTGCCATGGTCTAGTTCACAAAGTGGTGTTGGGTCATAGGTTGGACTGCATGATCTCAGAAGTATTTTCCAACCTAATTAATTCTGTGACACTGTTTCCAGCAGCACTCTGGCGTGCCCAGCGCCGGAAAGGGCCGGAGCTGTGCCGAGCACACCCCATTTCCGACCAGGGCCCGGGGACACCGCGGCCGCTCCGCGCCCCGCAGCTGCAGGGCCCCGGCAGGGCCGCCGCCCGCCCTCGTGCGCAGGCGCGGCGGGGCCATGCGCGGAGGCGGGTTTGAGCCGTGGCGGGCGCTGCGAGCTCCCGGGCTGTGCCGCCAATGGAGCCCGTCCTGAAAGGTCCCGGCTCGGCCGCCGTGCGGCGGCTTCTCCCGGCGCGGCCGAGAGGAGCCGCCGGGCTGGCGCGGGCTCCGCGCTGCCCCTGCCCCCTGTCTCCTGGCGGCGCTTGCCTCGGCGCCTCCCGGCAGGGCGGGTGACGGGCCGCTGGGGAGGCCCGGCCCGGGGTCGCGGGGTGGGTGGTCAGGACTCCCCGCGGGCTGCTCTGACTCGCCGCGAACCCGCCCGATCCCGGCGGCCGGGCCTGGTCTGGTCGGCCCCGGGTGGAAGCGGGTTGTGGCCGGCGGGGCGGGCAGGGCCGGACGCCTCCCTCCGCTCATGTGCCACTCCAGGGTGCCTCCCGGTGGGGCACTGCCCGCCGGCCCCTCTGTTCTTCCTACCCTGGCCAGTCCTGGCTTTCTTCTGCATCTCAAAATTTCTGTCTCGCCAAGCTGCCCTCTCATGGTCATTTTCCTCTGCGGTCACCGCCTTCTCTGAGAACTTCTGAGGCTGGCGTTTACAAGAACCGATCTCTACTCAGAGCTCTTCTAGTACAAAAAAGCGCCAAGCACTTCCTCGTTTTCCTTTCCATCAACTCTACAAAAGCTGCAAAAAGCCTTGCCTTTTGCTGGAATATATTTGATTAGCTAAAATTGAGTAATTATTGTAAAATACACCTTTGATCTTACTGCAGGTGCATGGAGTTTTGAAGTAGCATTCCTTTAAGTTCCTAGTTAGACTTTTACTGAAAGGTTTCGATCTGTTTTTCTTGGAGAATTTTAGCTATGAAAGTTCTAAAATATTTGATGTAAGAGGAAGATGCTATCTTTTCAAATGCAAGTGCATTGTTTTTCACAATTGAGCTACCAAGGAAAAAAGCAACTCTGGCAGAATCTGCCCCAGTCTAGTAGTAGAATGAACACAGTGAAAAGCACATTGGAGTAGACCTGGCTTAAATTCCCATTATATCTGAAGTCGTAGTACTGATAATAAGATTTTTCCCAGTGCTTTGCTTGAGGAAGTGCTTTGTTTCACATTTCTCTTGTATGTCAAAAATATTTCTAGTAATTGTAAAAGTATTTTAATCTTTATAAAAGTACTCCTATTGTTACAAATAATTGGAGCGCTATTCTGGTTTTCATTTAGAAAGAAGACAGATGAGACTACATAATTAAGCATGTCCTTCTGATTATTATCTTAGTAGCTAAGATAATTAAGCAATATTTGCTAAGGATGACTCTTTTAAAATGAAACTCTCAGTTTTATTCATGAGTTCTTAGAGTTGTCTGGCCTTTGCACGAAGTTTTAGGTGAACTGCCATTTCACCAGCTTTTGGAATTTTCCTGATTTGTCATTCAAAATGGGAAAATGGCATGGCCAGTGGAACTGTAGGTCACTTTGGTGCCTGTCCTATGTAAAATTAATGAAGGGATTATTATGAGTTTTATTTATATATCCCTCCTTGTCAGTACTTCTGTCTTTGGTTGGTTGTTTGAAGATATTCTCAACCAAGGCTGACTGGACTCCTTGAAGAGTTTGTTAATCTGCTTAATGATCCAAGCTAATTAAATCTGAATATCTAAAGTTGCATATGGCAACTGATGTGAAACTCTATTAGCCCCTGTTATATGTACTTAATTTTGGGCGTTTCAATATAAAGTGAAATTTGAAGGCAATTGGAAGCTGGTAATATTTCTGCAAGATTTTCTGAGAGTTTGGGCAAGGAATAGTTCTATTGTGGTGATGACATTTTGTTCTATAAGTTGTGTTATATCATCTGGTTTTCAAATTTTTAATTAATCTGAAGATTGAAAGTCATTAAATAATGGTACGGGTGAGCGGTCATGTAAAGATAGTGTATTGCTTGTTAAGCTGGCAGTGTGTTTTAAATAGATGAAGTAAAAAGTCAGCTAGTGTCAGACTTCTAAGTTATTTCCATTACAATTAATTTAGGGGACATTAATACACTAAAAAAAATTCTGCTGCTAAAATCTGACACTCAGTTTACTAAAAGCTGTATTTGCAACTGAATGCAATATGTATAAAAGAAACTTTTATTGGAAAGGCAGTTTAACCAGTTTTACCATGGTGTATACTTCATTAGTTGTTGTTTTCTCTCTTCTAATCCAGGTATTTCTGCCTTTGTAGAAGTTTGGTCATCTAACAGAACAGAAAATTACTCAAAAACCTTCGAACAGCAGCTTCTTGATATGGGAGCAAAAGTAAGAACACTATTTTGAAATAAATGGAATAGGAAATATCTTAATTATAAATTAGCTTGCTTGTTCTGCTTGTCACATATATTTCTTTTTAGTATGAGTTTTTAAAGAGCAAGAAGGGAGAAAATCAGAGAATATTCACGTGAGAATAGACCAATTTGCTGTAAAATTCTTGCTACTGACACATGGGAAATGCATTTAAAGCCTTTCTACATCTACAGACCTCTTTGCATATTAATGTGATAGCATGCTCTTCTTGGGAAGTATTGGGCTTGCCACAGGCTGTGGGCAAAGCAAATCTAAGTCTTGAAAACCTGTGGTTTACAATTATGTACTTTATATTGTTTTGTTTTTGTCAACTTGTAAGCAGTTGCTCTGTTGTTAGTACAATGTTTCCTAACCCAAGTACCATGACATTTTATTCTTCCATTCACTCTCCCACAAATTTGGATCAGTTCTAGAAAGTGCTAGTAAAAATACATCTTAAGAGTTTCAGTATATGTCTCAATGATTTTTTCCCATACCAGATATAGTTGACTTGTAGGTGCAAATGTTGTTTAATTGCCAGCTGTAACACTTCAACCAGAGACTAAAGTCAAACTGGCATCTTCCCTTCTTGCACATTATCAGTGGTTAATAGAGATTTTTACAGCCCACATCGTGCTCTAAAAAATACTTGTGTGGACTCCCAGTGCTCTTTAAAATGGGCATGTGTAGATTTCTCTTACTGTAATTTAGGAAATCTTGCTGCTCTCCTCTAATCCTCTCTTTCTGTATGAAGTAAGCTGAGTGTGACAGAACAGTTAGGATAACTGGTTTTGTTATTAAAGCAAACACAGGTCTCAATAGATGACTTGAGTAAAAAGAACAAGAAATATTTCTATGCTGTACTATCAGACCTGTGTAATTCTCTTCTGATGATGCAAGACTTTTTTCTCATAGAAAATACGGCAGAAGCATAAGGCTTCAAAATTCTTCATAATGGTCAAAATAACCAAATATGGTGCAGGCAGGTGATACAGATGAGCCTGTTTAGTATATCCCTGTGACTGAATAGGGATAGTCATGCCCCTTCCCTATTCCATACACTTCCCTGTTATTGGCTGAGCACGTGTTACTAAGCTGACTTGATTCACTGTGTCAGGAAATTCAATTCTAAATTAGTTTTTTGCTAGATTGTGGATTCTGACATCTCAAAGTAAGTTCAGCTGAGCAGCAGAAGATGCACAGGGTAAGGGGAGGAGGTGGGAAGGGTGAGAGGGAGGTGTAAGGTGGTGCTCCTCTATAATTTGGAGGCAAAGCTACATCAAGCATCCTTAGGACATGGGCTATGAGCCAGATACTGGCAAAAGTAAGTAAGCAATTGTATCTGGAGTAGTAATTTATTCTATAAGAGACTAATGGATCATTTTATACCTAGATAATTTAAATATCATGGGGTTTTATCTTCTAAGTCATAATCAGCTTGCCACCAGCAATGTTTGGAAAAGCTAAATAGTTTTCTTAAAGCTAAATACAGACCCAGCATGCTGTAAGCAAAGCATAATGGTGCAACTGAGGGCACAACAGAAAGTTATGGAGCTATTTCCATTTGGCTGGGGAGATGCTGCAGTAAAAAACGAGTTCTATTGATGTCACCATGTCAACAATCACAGCTGATCAAGCAGTTCTGTGTAGGGTGCTTAGTCTCCACAAAGAGAGCCTTGTTTGTGAAAAATGGAGTATCTAGAACTGAAAACATCTCTTGCCAGTGGAGGCTGAAAATTTGCTCATCTGTGCTGACTTTAATTTTCTGTATTTCTCTGTATTTCTGTATTTTGTATTTTTAAAGCATTCCCATATAATTTTTGTTTGTAGTACCTTCAGCTTTTCCCTCAAAACTGAAAGTGATTTTTATTGACAAAAAATTTAAAAAGTTTAAAAAGTGAGGCTAGCTGAGTTCTTTTGCCTAGAAGATGTTTTGTTATTTCTTTGGATAGTGGCATCTGCTTTCTGCCCTGGCTGTTGCATAAGAAATTATGTTGCACTATATAAGTAAAAATGTTGCAAAATTAGTGATACACCTAAAGTAGGGAGCTGAAAATGGTAACCTAGAGCAGGTTGAAAACAAAGGGCGTTTCCAAAGCTTTAGCCTGCATTAGCTTACCTAATGAGACTGGAGTTTTGATTGCTTGAGGCTTCTCGGGAAGTTGGGAAAGATCAAGAGGGTCCTTGACATAATGTTTAGAAAAACTTTTTACCCTAATGGTATATACATTAAAATGGGCTACACTAGCTGGTTTCATTAGCATTTTCCAATTATCAGACTTAAATATGAGCTCTCTGTGTATTTCTGCAGGTTTCAAAAACTTTGAACAAGCACGTGACCCATGTAGTCTTCAAAGATGGGCGTTTGACTACATGGAAGAAAGCACAGAAGATGGGTGCAAAAATAGTTTCTGTACTCTGGGTGGAAAAGTGAGTACTCGTGGTTATAATGAATAGTGGCCTATTTCAGAGATAATATTTTATTAATAATAATTTTCTAGTATTTTTTATTGAAAAACTTAAATACAGAAACCGTTTTATTAACGTACTTGAAATAGTGATAAATCTGTGAGTAAATGATAACTTTTCTATGACGTTTTTCCTATTATAAAGCATGTGACTTACACAAAAAGCTAAAATGTTAACTCTTAAAAAATGAATGTGGTGAAGTAGTTTCCTAGTATATTTGTTGACAGTGTTCTACTCCTGTGCTCTCAGATGGCATGTATAGACAGTGAAGGCCATACTTACATTGACTACAGTTCTTCCATTTTCATATGTAAAAGCACATTTCATCAAGGGCATTGTACTATTTCTGTACTTAAATCCTGTAAACAGAATAAACCCTAGCAAGAAAGAAAAAGATCCATATGTATTCTGGTTTTTAAGATATTTGGCAAGTTCAGAACAAGACTGCACGAAGATTCTCTTCTACCATATGGAAAAAGTTAAATTTATTTTTAAATAAGTTGAAGAAAAATTTCATCTGTGCAACCAGTCCTTTAGAATTTGCTAGTCCATAGCTGCTTCTCTGAATTTACAAAGTGCTTGTGAGGCCTAACTAAGATTTCAGATGAAGGGTTAAAACACAGTTTATGAATATGCATGTGTTAAATGCTCCAATCGATAAGTCAATGTGATGATTGAAATCAGAATATAAATCAAGTAAAGAGGGCCTTACAACTGTACCAGTTGTCATATGCATGGAGAGGCAGTGGTCTAAGTGCAAAGATTTTGAGCTTATTTTTTTTTAAAAAGTGGGGCACAAGGAGGGAGGGCAAATCTGAGGCCTACAGGCATCTAAATGTAGGCCATTGAAACTTGTGATGCAAATCCATTAGCCAAAAAAGAAATTCATGCAGATCTGCAGAAGCAGGGTTTTTATTTTTTATTTTTTTTTTTAAGTATGTCAGATATAGAAGTTACAGCCACACAACCAAGTCAGCTTTAACACCAAAGAAGAAATAGCTTAAGTTCCCAAAAATGAGGTGATGCAAAATTTTATTCATGTGAGTATATCTTTCAGGGACCTGGTGCTATTTGAATGTGTGACAGTGATGATGATTTCAATACTGTTATAAAATTAAATATGCTCTTCAGGTGGCTAAGGATACAAATACAGAATTTGAAATCTTAGTCACACATACTATAAATTACTCAAGATTTGGGTGTGCTGTAGTAAAAAGGATCTTAAAAAGTCCAGGTGAGTACCACCAGCAATGAAAGAATGAGAGTGCCTTACAGGGGAGAGTCTAGGACGTGTCATACAGAAATACCCTTTCTGTGATAGCAGTTCCACAACAAGAGTCTCCTCTGCACTGCTGGAAGGCATTGAGTGGATGAACACTCTAGAAAGCTGAGGCGTAGAAACAATTGGACATGTGATACGCTTTGAAATCTGAGTGTAAAAGCCTCAAGAAACTTTAACTTTTGCTGGATAATGGCAACAAAGGAAAAGACAAGAGAAAGCATCCAGAGGGAAAACTTAGGCTGTTTGGTAGGAAAGAGGAGGCTAGCATCTTCCTGGTATTTTTTAAGTTTTCCTGTTATAATTTTCTGACCAAAGCAAGGTCTTGGCACATGGCTTAGTAGATGAAGTTTGTTGGAACTGGGGGAATCATCGAAAATAGATGTATTTTATTGCAGAGGAGGACCCAAGCTGTGAATTATGATTGAACTTCTCTGTAATCTTCTGCCCTTTAGCTTAAAGTAAATGCCAAAAGGTACAAAAGAACATACAGCTTAGATTGGTGTATACTGTAAGCAGAATTCATGAGAATATCATATCCTTGGGCAAAGTATAGGTTAGGAGCACTAAAGCTCGTGTAAGAGACAGTAATGAATATTCTTACTGGTTGTGGGGTTATTCAAGTGAGGCACAGGTAGTACAAAATTAAAATGAGTCTGTGCTAGTATACATACTAATTTTTGTAATAAGATGAGGGAACTAGAGTGCCTGACTACGTTACATGTCTAGTACATCCATGTCTCAGACACTGGTAGGCAGAAGACAGTCTATTGAACCCTGGAACAATGTAAACAGGAAGGACTGAATAATATGTACCCATAAAATTGTGATCCTATGTGAATGGAAACTCAGTTTGAACCTGATAATTTGTGTAAGCAAATCACGCAGAGTTCCTATGAGTTGAAGTTTTAGCATTGCTAAAAAAGATGGCTTGATTAACCAGCTGCTTCATTCAGTAGCAAGTGGAACGTTCTCAAAATGGTCAGAAAAGCTGTGGAATGTTATCTCAGCAAGGTAATACTACATGTCAACTTTCTGGTGTGGACCGGGGGTTGGTGACTCCTATAGGAGTGCAGTGCAAGACCAAGTACATTAGTTATTCCTTGGTCTAAATTGGTTTATGGATTCAAACCATGTATTCAATGGATTTTATTGATTCAAACCATGGATTCAATGGATTTTATGGATTCAAACCATGGATTCAATTCAAACTATGTCAGAGAACCTTTTCATAAGTACCTCTACAGTGTAAGTGTTCATACTGGAATACCAAACCCAAGAAATTCTATGACAATGCTTAAATTTAAAAAGGAGTCTACTTAAAACAGAAGTTCTGTTAAGAAGCTAAGACTGAAGGGAATAAAATTCTTGCTTGTGTCAAGAAGGCTGTTTAAAGCAGTCCTCTTAATCATATCAGAAAGATGATCATTGCATTTTGGTACTTACAGTAGACATTTTCATAGCATTGTTACCTCAGCAGTAGTCAAAAATCAAATTAAATAGAACATAAAACTTCATATAGTGGAATGACAGCATTTTATCATGGTTATATTTGGAATGTTGCCAGAGGATGGCAATGAGCTTGACTGCAGTTATAAAATAGTTTTCTTACAAGATGTGGTTGAAGAGACAAGAATGCTTCAGTCTGGAAAAGGAGTAGAGGAGGGAGATTACTGTGAACACAAAGGTTTGTGTAGAGAGGCTGAATGGGAAATGAATGTATATTTTCCTTTCCAGTAGAAAAATTGGAAAGCATTACATCAATACACCTGGACACAGATTCAGAGAAAACAGTAAATGATGGGTTTTTATAACACAGGGTTAGGTTGTAGAATTCCTTGTTGCAGAATCATAGTGAGCAAAGATTTACATGGGATAAAAAATTTGCTGAAGCAATTAAACATTTCATTTTATCAAAACCCAAATATAGTATTGCATCTAACCATCTGATGACCAAAAATCTGTGGAACACAGTAAACTGGGAATGTTTGGCTTTGTTTTTACGTTCTTACATGCTCTTGGGAATCTTGATAATGGAGAATACTACAGGGTGCTGTGGTATATTATATTTAATCTGGATGCTACTTCTTGATGTTGGAGCTCTGAAAATACCAGACAAGGAAGCTAGTAATAGACAATTATTTGAACCAGCATTTCCTGATTCTTCTGCTTTGTGGAAATTATTCACATTTAACAGCTGGTGAACCCCTACTTCCATCCTGTTGGACTTGTACCCCAGTGTTGCCTTCCCCCTGAGCAGTGCTTGAGCCTCTCATAGGAATATGGCCTATGAGCTAAAAAGTGCTGTAATACTTAGATTTTTCCATAAAAGCCTGAAACATTTCAAGGGTTTGTGCAGTATTTAGTGATCATTGCCTTATTGAATTCTTACTGGATTTCTAATGCTCTTTCCAATGATTTGCCTCAAACTTTTATTGGAAGCTTCTGCTCTATAGCATGAGCATCTATTTGAGCCTAAACTGTAGGCCGTTCTACAGTTTAGGAAGTAATTTGAGAAGACAGCTCTTTAAGATGAAAATTGAAAATCAGAAAAATTTATAACTGAAGAGTTATAAGTTATTCTAAATTTTAAAATAATTTGCTTTTTTTTTCTTTCTATCTAAGAATTATAGATGTGTCTAACTTTAAAAATAGCAAACAAAAGTTATGGACTTGCTATCATGTAAGAAAAATTCAAAGTGTAATACAAAATGAGTGACAGCTTTGGGATCACTGAGAAAAAGTTTTTTACTGCTTCTTCAACACAAATACTTCAGTGAGCAGCCTAAAAAAAATCAACACCCAGGAACAAAAAGAACCCCATATAAAATGGAATAGCTACAATCTGCCTAAATTAGGAACACTTAATACTTCCACATCCAATGCATAATTTTGAAGCTCTACCTGTGTTTTCTTAGCAGGATAACTCATCCCACAAATAAGTTATATAAATCATTTACATTCAGATTTGTCTGCCAAGTAAAAGATTCATAGATTTAATGCTAAAATTTTCTTCTGTTCAGCTTCTCTGAATCAATGAAATCTCTGAATTAATGTAACTTTTCATGTAGTCTACATCTGTGCTGATTATTATCCAGAATTTAATAACAGCCACTGAAGTCCAGCTGGTGAATCTCTCTGTCTTTGATGCTCCTGAGAACGCTAAATCCAGTGAGTTTGACAAACACCTGCAGTGGTTTGTCTTTCTCGTCAGTTCCAAGCTGAGTAAGGATGGGGCCGTAACTGTACAGGCTCACACGGTAGCGCTTCCATCACTAGGTGTCACCAGAGCCACGCCAGCGGCTGCTGCCAGCGCAGTCCAGCAGCTTGGAAAGGTGGGGAAATTAACGTGAGTGGGAATCTTGCGCTTCCAGAACCGCAGTTTGGAGGGCATCATTGGCACAAAAATTTGGATCACATATTTGGTGTGTATTAGATAGATGGGGTGTGGGGGGAAGGGGTAACATTACAGTACCTACCTTAAAGTTACACACTTAGAAAGGGTTGGTGTTTCATTATTGCAGGGCTCAGACAACTCTTCTTGCAATAAAGGTTCTCATTCTTCAAACAAAACCAAGAGAATAAAAACCCACCAAACCTTCTCTAATTTACTGTACAGGTGTCGAGAAACTGGAGTCCATATTGATGAATCCCAATTTCCTGCAGTAGACACTAATGAAGGATTTCTACTACCAATCAAAAAAGTAAGTATGTGATTTTTTTAAATGGGCCTAGAATAAAAAACTTTAAAGTTTGAACTTGACTTTTTGACCTCATGCATTTGAACTATTTTCAGAACATTCTGTAAACTCTACCTGTCCATCTGAGTAAGAGTTTAAAGATAGACTATTGCTGTGATCATGTGACATATTATCTGAAGAAAGTATACATTGCTGATTAAAAAAAATTAAGATTTGAATTCAAATTATATAATGATGATTAATCAAAAAAACATGACTACTATGTGGCTTATGTTTTACAGAGTTGCAACAAGTACTAGTATTCAAAAAAACTATCTTTAAATCTTTAACTTTGCTGCAAGCAAAAAAAAGGTTTGTTAGGTTCTTCCTTATTTAATATTAAAGTTTACTTTGCAAAATGTTAATTTCTGTGATTACCTGTGACTCTCAAGGATGTGATAAGCGGCATAAATACTGTCCTGGTTTAGGGTAAATTTGGGAGAAAATAAATAACAATAAATACTGTGACAAATTGGTAGGCAAAATAGGAGGTGTCATTATTTTGGCAGTTTTATAAATATAGTTAAGAGTTTTGTTTGTCTTGTAGCACAAATGTATGCAGCCAAAAGATTACATTGAAAAAACTCCAGAAAATAATAGAAAGCTTCAGAGAAGACTGAACGAAATGGCTAAAGAATTAGCTGTACAAAAGACAGCAGTTAATGCTGGTAAGAACTATTTTTTACTAAGATTCAAATATCTGAAGTATTTTAAAGCATTTGATAGGGTTATAGTGTTTGTTGGTTGGGGTTTTTTTGAGTTTTTTGCATCTTGCCATGAGAAATGAAGTTGATGTAATTTTTACAGAGTTCTTTGCAGTTCTGTTGTGTTAAGACATCTATAATGATCTTAGATACAAGAAAACTTTTTTTTCCCCAAGTGTTTTTTAAAAAAAGAAACTTCATCTCAAGCTGTTACAGCATTTAAGTATTAATATATAAATACAATTTCTTTGTGCAGAAACAGATGTACCAGTTTTATTATTTGAAGACAATGGTTCACTTATATACAGCCCTGTTAATAAGATAAAATATCAATGCAATGCAATGGAAAGAAGAATAAAGGATATGAAGGAAAAAAGAGAGAAACTTTCTCCTACTGGTAAGAAGTTGAATTTTACTTTCTTATGAACATGCACAAATGGCTGCTGGTTTTATTGCTGCCTTTTTCGTGCACTTGTGCTCTTGCCTTTAGAATTTTTTTTTTCATATTTTGATTGCGTGTCTGGAACACAGTGCAAAATAATTTTTTGATCAATAGACTGCTAAGAGGACTAATGTTTAAGCTAGTCTTTCTAGCCATGTAAATTGATATTATCACCTCTTGATTAAACTTTACAGTGAGACTCTAAGCTTTATTTCCTGTTAAATTTTAATGTGGATGCTCTGCATGACAAAGATTGTAATGTTATTACTCCCACATCAACAGTTTAAAAAAGAGCCCAAAACTGATGAGATGTCTGTCAAGGTACTGAAGAACAGGACTTAAAAAAGAAATAAATTTGAACAACCTAATTAAATAAATCTAGTTGATTTTAAAATGAATATTCTAATGAATTAAATCTAGATTGTAGTTTTCAGATTTTTTTTAGTGTTTGCATTACCTTACTGAGAAAATATTAAGGTCTAAGTCATTAGGTTTTGCCATTTACTATAAAAAATGTTGCGTGTGGAACTTCTTTTGGTGAGGCAGAATCTGTAGTATTTGAAATTTTAAGACATGCACATCAGCTAGACTGTCAATTTCTAATTTCAAAAATAGCTGTGAAAGTAAAGAAACAGTAATACATGGATGAAAAATCTCAGTTTATTTTAGTGATGCTTGTATTTATTTTCTCTCCAAATTTTAAGGTAAACCTTCAAACATTAAAAGCATTTCTGCTATATCAAGACGTGCCTGCTAATTGCAAGATTTCACAGATTCTTTACTAAAATGCCTCAACGGGCCTTAGAAATATCAGTAATAATTTCTAAATAGTTTGACATTATTCTTTAGTTTCAGAAAAATATGCTGCTGAGTTCCCTACAAGAAATGCTTACAAATATCTAATAGCTTTTTTGTATTCCTAGGTTCACAAATGACTCAAGCACTTCAAAGTAGCTCACGAGAAGACTGCCCACTTTCTACTTGTGTCTTAACTAATTCTGAAGACATGCTGCTACCAGGTAACTAACACAACTTAATATATTACAGGAATTAAAAATAATACATGGCCTGTATATCTTTGTTTGGAAAGTACAGTATACTGAAATGAGAACTGTATCTATTTTCTCCGTCTTTTATATTTAAAGCTGAATTATCTTAGTTTTTCCTTACTAAAGAAAGTATGTTGTTCTAAGAAGTCAAGAAAAATGGAGCATGAACAATCCCACTGGGTAAATGCTCTGCCTTATTGCTGTGTTGCTTGCCTCACTTCCTCCTCTCTACTCATACCATTCCCTATTAATAACTTTTTGTGCTACATGGTATCAATCTTCTCTGCTCTTAACAGTGATCATGTATAGAACACAGAGTGCACACCAAAGAGTGTGATGTGGGAAGCTTAAAAGACATCTGAATGAGGGTCAGACCTCAAAGAACTGAAGAAAGAACCAAAGAACCAAATTTTCAGTTGAAAAACATGAATTTGAAAGTCAGCCTAATATGTTTTTCAGCTTAAGTACTCAAGTTTGAAGAAATAACACGAGTAAAAATAAATAGGCTTTTTGAATGTTTTATGGTTTAAGATGGATTAAAATAATTTGTTAGCAAGGTAAGAGCCTCAAAAAATTACTCTCATAAAGTTAGGAGTTTGTTCCTATGTTTTGGTGTATTAGCAGGGCATAACAGGAGATTGTGAAGTCTGTTGAGCTACATCAGTGAACATCTTAATAGTATTGATTATGTATGCAATAGGTTTGTGCTTCAGACCTAATGGTGTTTGTCAGTCATAGGGGCAAAAAGCTCAAGTCAGATGCTGGCCTTGATCTCAGTAGAAAAGTGAGGAGAAGAGAGTCTTCAGAATTTGTAATGAGGGCCACTAGAGCAGTTTGCCTGTTCTTCATTCTCCCTCAGCACTAAACTATACCACATGCTATTTTGAGGTGTTATATTTTATTGAGATCATACAGGAGTTCTGTCATGTTGACTTACTGTGGAATCCTCTGAATCATTCCCCTTAAGAGCACAGTAGGTACCTTGCAGACTGGGACAGCTTGTTATGTCTTCATGCAGTATTAGTGAGAAGTGATAGTTGTGTACTGGAAATAGCATAGGTGTGCCAGCAAACTTTTATTTTGGTAGATTAGTTATGTGCTGATGAGGTAGAACATTGGGATTTGAGAGCTTTGCCTTGCATATGTCCCTTCAGCTTTGCAACTGCACAATGTAATTTTACATTAAGAGCAGACCACCAATTCCCATGACAGCATTCAGTGTAGCTTCCATCTCCAGTGCTCTGTGACAGTGGCTTCTGTGTTTATGCCTAAGAGATATATGAGATTGGTTAATAACAGTTTAGAAAGTTCAAGAAGCCAGGTTAATTTGACGATTAAAGCTGACTTCATCAGTTGTTAGTATGAGACTGATCACATAATGATCACATAATGTGAAATTTCTCTCTATATGTTTTATTTTTCTTAATATAGTTAGCTACACCATATGTTTTAAAATATTATCTATATTTAATTAGCAAATAACATCAAGATTTCCCCTAAAACCTACAGGAGAACTTACAGAGGGAGTATTGGTGTGATGTTGCACTCATCATCTGCTTAAGCAAAAGCATCTGTTGCAGTCATCCTATTGTAGAGCAACAAGATTTTAAAAAATGTATGTAGATTAATCTGAAATACTAGCTTGTTTCAGAGGAATTTATTGTGAAGAGTTATGAATAGCTTCTGTGTAACGCCTAACACAAATTAACTTCATAAGAATAGCTGCAAGAAATATTTATCCACATTCTAATTATTTTTGATACAGGGTTTTGATGTATGTGATATGATACTATGGTGTCGTATTTAATTCCATCTTAACTGCAAAATCTTCAAGGTGGTGCTAATGCTGTGGTATCAAAAATTATTCTTGAGTTTCCACTGTTACTAAAGCTAACTTTATCAGCGTATAATCTTGCTTTCTCTACAAATGGAAGAGGAATAGCAAGTTCCTCTGTTGCTTTATTTCAAGAAAGCAGAATAAGATCAGTGGGTGCTTATGACCAGGTAAGAGGATACAATAGCTAAAACTGTTGTAGGTGCTTGTCAGCATAGAATGTGCTTTGTTTCTAGTCTGTTTTCTGTTTCGTTTTTTTTGACTTGCCATATAATATCCAGAGAAGTGGCTAAACCTTTTTTTATCAGAGCAGGAATTCCATATATATTTCACTAAGAAATTGACACTCTTTCTGTTTTGTTCAATACATTTATATTGCCACTTTTTTTTGTTTTGCAGAAGAACAAATGGAAGACTGCTTGAACTCAAGTTGTGATTATCTTTGGAGAACTGAGATGTTAAAGAGACAGAGAACAGAGGTAGAAGAACATGCCTGTGATACTTGGACTGATATTCATGTGTCCATGAGTGCATCAGTGCATTCTCTATCACATGGAAATGAGCAGAAGAGCTTAACACCAAAAGGACATGCCAGAAGTTTAACAAAGAAACAGATTATACAGCACACTTTGGATGACAGATTGTCTTTGGAAAAGAAACATTTAAAGTTCCCAAAGAAAAATCAGAAGAACAAGAAGAGCAAGACTGCTTCAATTGCAAATGAAAGTTCTCTTCTTGAGGGCTTTGGTCATATTACTCCTTCTGAAAAAATAGTCCAGTTAAATACTGTTCCTGCTTTGATTGACAGTCTCTCTAATTCACCTATAAATAATGAAGACTTACATGCATGTTCACTGGATAAAAGCTTCCCTGTTTACAGAAAGGATTGTGTTCTTGAAGACAAGAAGAGGAAGAAACTACAAACATTACCAAGTTTGAAGCTGGCTACCTTAGAACTGGGTGCATTAGGCTCTAAGGGGTTCTTGCAAGCAGTTACTACATGTAGCAAGTCATACTGCACTGAAGATGCTTCTTATGATGATTTCTTTTCATCATCTAATTCAAATGAAAATGAAGTACAGGTACAAGCACCAAAGGAATCACAGAATCCTCCTGAAGTTTGTTGCAAAGACTCTTTTACAAGCACAGACCTACATGATGTGAGTTTCTGTGAGCCACATAACACTACTAAGATAAGTAAGAAGATGTCTATTTCAGTGAATGATTTTCCAGTAAAGCAAGAAATGAAGCCAGATAAACATCCAGAAAGCATACCATTAAATATATCAGGTGGTGAAAAAGATTACACTGGAGCAGCTCTAGATGCTGATGATGTGAACAGGCTGCCACAGCATGCTTATGAAAAATCCTGCAACAGTGTAAATGACTGTGCTCATATTACTGGTAAGTTACTACATAGAGCTGGAAAATCAAAAGATACCATACTGCATTAGATATACTAATGCAACTAAATTGCAAACTGAACTGCCAGTCCAAAAGGAAAAATACTTCAGAAATACACCAAAAGAAGAAAATACTGTGGTACTGACTTAATTACTAAGTAAAATAAATGAATGCATAGAATCCAAAAGAACACTTGTTTTCCCATACCTTACAAACACAAAGTCACAAGAGATAAGGAAACTGCCTGCTATACACAACAGAAGTAATATTCTTTCCTCCTAGTCTCCTAACTTTCTGTTGCTATTCAAAATCTGTTTTCAGAAACCAAGGTCTCATCATAGGTTCCCTTGTTCAAACTGTTTTTATTTCACAAGTGAAAATTGTTACCAAATTGCAGCTAGGATCATAAAATCTCTGGTGGAAAAAAATATTTGAGTTAGCAATTTCTAACTTGTGTGGTGATGAAGATGAAATAAGACCTGGAAGAGTTGCAATGTAAGCATCTTTTTCAACCATTACTTTTTTATATGGAACTGATCTTAATTTTTTAATAATAATTTGAAGAGCATTTTTTATATTTAAGCGTTTTCAAGTTGGTTTAGCATAAAGTGTTTTAATGTACACTAAAATATTGAATCTCAGGAACTTCTCTGGAACATGCTCCTAACTTGCGTTGGGATAATTTTCAGATCTTGATATTTTGAGCTTTGTCAAGCTTTACATGGGGTTGAATATTTGTAACTATAATCGTGTATTTTAGTAATTTATCTTCCCTAGAAAATTCTGTAGTAGTGCATCAATTAATTATATAAAACTAATTATTAACTTAAAGGGCTCAACAAACTTGCAATCCAGTGGAAATGTTGAACCATGACTGTGCCTGTACGTGTGACTAATAAGCTGCTGAACTGTCAGTTGCCATTTTGAGTTCATTACACCTGTATTTTAATATCTGGAGTGCATCATTTCTTGCACAGTTTAAAAAACAGTGGATGCAGGTGTGTGTTATACAGGTATAAATGTACACCCATAAATGACAACTTTCTGCTCCAAGGGTCAGATGAGACATAAAGGAGAGGTGCTATGTTGGCTCTAGTTCTCTCCAAGAAGGATGTGAAACTCAAGGACAACCTTGGCTGCAGTGACCATGAAATGTTGGAGTTCAAGATCTTGGGGCAGCAAGGAGGACACAGAGCAAGCTTACTACCCTGGACTTCAGGAGAGCAGACTTTGGCTTCACCAGGGATTTGCTTGGTAGAGTACCATGGGAAGAGGTACCCAAGGGATGATATTCAAGGATTGTCTCCTCCAGAACAACAATGCATCACTACAAAGAGGAAATCATGGAAGAATGCCAGGAGGCCTGCATGGATGAACATGGAGCTCCTGGACAATCTTAAACACAGCCAGCTAGTTTTCAAAGAGCAGAAGCAGGGAAACAATTCAGTTTCTCAGGGAGGAGCACAGAGAAATTGAACAGCCACAGCACTCCAGATATTAAAATACAGGTGTAATGAACTGATTAGGAAGGCTAAAGCACTATCAGAAGTAAATCCAGCCAAGGATATGAAGGGTAAACAAAAAAAAGCTTCTTTAGGTGCGTCAACAACAAAAGAAAGACTAGGGAAAATAAGGTCCTCTAAGGAATGGTAGAACTAGTTACCCAGGATGTGGAGAAGTCTGACATACTCTCCATGGTTCTTTGCCCCAGGCTTCAGCAGCAAGTGCTTCAGCCACACCACCCATGTTGCAGCAGGTGAAAGGAGGGATTGGGGGAATAAAAACTGCCTGCTGTAGGAGAAATCCAGGTTTGAGACCTCTAACTCTAGAGCCCCAAGCGCAGGAAAGAAGTTGACCTGTTGGAACAAGCCCAGAGCAGGCCAGAAAGATGATCAAAGGACTGGAGCACCTCTCCTATGAAGACAGGCTGAGAAAGAGAAGAGAAGGCTCTGGGTAGATCTAAGAGCAGCCTTCCAGTGCCTAAAGGAGGCTTACAAGAAAGCTGGAGAGGGACTTTTCATGGGGCATGTAGTGATGTGACAAGGGGGAACAGTCTTAAAATGAAAATTTTAAGTAGGTTTATGTTTAGGAGTAGGTTTAGGTTAGATATTAGGAAAAAATTCTTCACTCTGAGTGTCCTAAGACACTGGAACAGGTAGCCCAGAGAAGTTGTGGACCTTTCATCCCTGGAAATGTTCAAGATGAGGTTGGATGGAGCTCTGAGTAACCTGATCCAATGGAAGGTATCCCTGTGTATTGCAGTGGAGGTGGAACTAGATGATCTTTAAAGCCCCTTCCAACCCAAACCATTCAATGATTCTATGAACCCACTGTATGTGGTTTTTTTCCATGTGTCAATGTACTAGAAGATGATCCTTAAATTGTATAGTTCTTAATGTCAAAGAGTCTGGTTTTCATTATACAGTCATGGAAACAAGTAGGGAAGGAGAAAAATCAGTGTATTCTGAGCTGGAAGGAAGGGACCCACAAAGATCACCAAAGTCCAGCTCCTGGCCCTGCACAGGACAGCCCCAAGAACCACACCATGTGCCTGAGAGCATTGTCCAAATGCTTCTTGAACTCTTATCAGGTGTATTTACTATGTTTAAACTTAGTTATTACAGTTAATTTTAGATTTAATTATAACTTCTAGATTGTAGCAGGTAAATGATGATCACTGTTCTAGCATGTTGCACTTTTATTTTCATGCTGGACAATGTGTTTAAAATAATAGATTTTAGAGGACTAAAAAAAGGAATAGGATTCAGCAAACATAAGTTATCCAATGTTTATACTTTTTACCCTGTTTGTTAGAAATGTCTGTGAGTCTCAGTATGTGTTTGTAGTAATTTTAATAGTATTTGTATTTTATCAGTGATGGCCATTTTCCCAAGTATGGTATATTCAGCTTGGTGACTCTTTTGTGTAGTCAAGTAGGACCTCAAGTTTGACAGCATAAATGAGCTCACTTAAAAATTGAAGGAATCAATAATGTAAGAGAAGTTGTATTTTCCCTAATAATGCAAGTTTTGTGGAAGAAAATTAAAATCTTGTATTACACTTACTCCTGTGATTCTCTATGATGGAATGATTTATTTTTATTAATTATGGGCTAAGCATTTCCTTTTTAAAATTTAATGTAAGTTGTTTCTTGTCCTTATTAGTAAAGAAATAGTAAATTGGGGTTTTTTTCTGTATATTGTATACTATTTGAAAGCTGGTAAATCCAGTATATTTTTTAGAACTAATGAATTCTCTTCATTCATCAGATATATATATATATATATGGTTAGGAGTAATAAAATAGTCGTATAAAATATTGCATCTGTAAATGTTTTAAATATCAAATATTTTTCTTGCCCATTTTTTTGTTGTGGTTTTATGTCAGTGGCACTTTTACCCAGTATCTTTAATGACAAGAAGATTTGATAAGCTTTCTTTCCATAGACTGCTTGGAACATTTCGTTTGAAAGTAGAAGTGTATTATGTAGGCTAATCTGAAACCAAATTTTCAAGGCTTAATGCTTATGTGGTAGCAAGCTTCAGGTTCCTTTGTAGGGCACACTCAGGGCTGCCCAATTGTTCTACTGAAAGAAATTCTGGTACTTATTTTCATCTTACTCTAGGTCATGTAACTTCATCTGAAAGCTACAACAATAAATAATAATGGACAAGGAATGCAAGAGTATACTCTCTTAAGCTTTTATCATGCTAAAATCATTTAGCAATTTGAACTCAGACCTAGCATTACTTCCAGTCTTAAAAATAAACTTAAGGCTTATCTGAGTGAATTGTATATATTTATG
The DNA here is from genome assembly GCA_013399835.1 of Leptocoma aspasia. NCBI lineage: Eukaryota > Metazoa > Chordata > Aves > Passeriformes > Nectariniidae > Leptocoma > Leptocoma aspasia. Next base: position 227,998 of record VXAX01004648.1, on the reverse strand, counting down.
GTAATGTGGAAGGCAAATATTATCTTACTTGGCAAAAAGACTTAAACTAAGACCCATTGTACTGTAATTAATGTAGTTCAGTGTTAAGCTGGTAAATCTGGAATGCCATTCTGTTATTTGGTGCAAGAAATCATGTTTAATTCAGATTAATGAGAACCTGAGGTTCAAGGTGCTATGGCTGTTAATGCTGCTAAAATACTGTTTATGTCTTTAAAAGCACACATGTGAAAACTTCCTTAGATTTGATGTGCCTTTTGGTATTTTACAGCTTTGGAAGAAGGTGGCTCACTAAATATATTTTATAATGCCCTCTATTGACATTTTATTATGTCCTTTTAAAAAACAAATGAGGCATGAAGAAGAAAACTGTTTCTTCCTTGATTCCTTGTTTTATTCATTTTCACAAAAAGTTGAATTGTAACTAATTATTAAAACAAAAGAGGACAAGTATTTCTGAGTAGAGGAAGAGATTGAGGATTATTTTGATGTGTCAAATTTGCCAAAGCCTGAGAACACTTGTCCTGGAGCACATAACAAACTACATAAAATTATAAACCATTAACAGGCTCTCTCTGAGGACCTGGGGCGGGGGGACACATACATTTTCAGAAGACTGTAAGAAATTATATTCTGTATAATAAAAACTTGGTGTTTGCCCATGCTTCAGTAATATCTACAATAATAATAACAACACAAGGTATTAAATATTATGTGCATGTGTACCTGAAGGATTACTAATGATGACAAATTTGGACTTAATTCGTTCATAGTTGGGGTAAATACCTCTATAGATAAGTACAAAATAGTAGGCTTAATTTAAGTGACACCTCATAACAATATTTTTAAAGTAGAAAACTATACTGTAGGAAAAGATTTTATTAAAGACATGGCTTATTTGATTGAGCAGAACTAGCTCATTTTGCCTAATCACTGATTTTCAATTAAATGGAAATACGAAATGGAATTTTGAAGATAATATCCTGGTTCAAAACTTCTCATTGGTGTTAAAATTATCATAAATGAGTATAAGCTTAAATTGCAAAGTAAAATCAGTCTTAATTTGTGATAGTGCTTTAGAGGGCTCAGTTGTTCTTTTTGGTGCCAGTCATTGAGCAGTGTTTTGGAAGAGCATTTAGGGGATCTAATGGACCGCAGTGGCAGGAGTTACCTGCTTATTTGAACTTAGTTTAGGGAGAACTCACACTGGATGCAATTGCTTCAAAAAGTTCTGTCAACTTTAAAGTCCTGTAGGAAAAGCTACTAAAGATGAAAACTCATTATTTGTGCCTGAGTGACTGCTTAATAAAGAAGTGATTAGGAAAAAAAAAAGTGAAGTTTGAGACCTATAGAACGGAAAAGCTGCAAAGTGCTTTAGAAGTGCTGGTAGGAATGAATAGCAAAGAATAGCCCTTATTAAGGTAGTGCCTAAGATCCGTGAGCTGATGATCAGAGATAAGGGACATTATCCTCTCTTCCTGCTTTCCTGTAAATGTGAAGAACCCACAGGAGTGAACCTGAACTGGAAAGAAGTCCAGGAATCCAGGTTTTAAGACCTTAGGCCCAAGTGGGACAAGTGCTGTGGAGCATGAGCATTCAGGCCAAGAGTAGTAAAAAGAATATTACACCAAATTTCACTGTTAGCCCCCAACCCAAGCTACCCCTCAAAAAAACCAAAAAAAAAACCCCTGAAATAGCCTAATGGAAATTAACAGAGACTACTTTGAGTAAAGCAGTGGAGTAAATGATCTCCTTACATCCTATGCAGTCATGTAATTAGGTTTTTTTTAAGATTTGAAATACATCTTTGAAAGTTCTGGTTTTTATGGAAAAAGAAGTAATTTTTTTCTTTATTGTGTGGCAAGATGTTTTCTCTTCTACTTGCCCTCAGTCTTCCTCAGATTGAAAATGATGGGCCTCAGTGCAATACTAGGTAAAATTAACGTAGCTGTTAGTTACCTCTATTACATGATGCTATGTACCTAAATATTGAATTTAAATCAACAGTTGTACCTGAAAACCAGGTTTACATTTGTTACACAAAAATTACTGCAATAAATTTTGACTAGTTTAAAGATTATAATTTTAAAATGAGTAATCATAATGGATTGTAATTTGATGTTCTGTCACCTCAAGGATTAAGAGTTTAAGTAGCTGACAGAGGAAAAACAAATGATTCTTAGTTATACGTGCATACTAAATAGGGATATTACCTGTCAGTATTTTCCAAAACTAATCAAAGAAACTTAGTTAGCAGGAGCTAAATTTAGGCCACTTTAATCACTAATTAAACTTTCTTTAACTGATCTCATCCATTTCTTTGAAATGAAAAGTGAACAAATGCTGTAAAATAGACTATCGAATGACATTTGGGAAAAATTCTCTCCCTAAATTTAGAGTAAAGCTTAATTGCTTAAAAGATAAATCAAAATTTTTCATATTAGGCAGGCAAGCTAATTTCTCAAGTGATTCAAAAGTTTATTATTTAGTTGTTAGGAGTCATCCTGACAGAGTAGAATAATTCATAAAATATGTAATGAAAACTACTGGTTTTTGACAGAATCTGTTCTTATGGATGGTGCCTTTTCATATATAATAGGTCTGGTATGTTTATGTGCACATATGCCTTTATATGCCTTGCCTGCCAACAGTTTGCTAGATTTGCATGCAAAGTGTTTGATAACAACTTTCAGACCTTGATGTCATTTTAGATAAATAAAGTGTGTACCGAAAGCATTGATGTGTCAATAAGGAAAAGAAAATCTAGCAACTGAAGCTTCATACCCAAATATCTCTATGCAGAGAAATTGCACATTTTATAATAAATAGAAAGCAATTTAGCAGATTTTCTACTTGAAGTTAATATATGGTTTTCAAACTATAGGAAATTGGGAGTTTTACAACTGGTTTATTTATAAGAACAGATACTCAAAGATGAAGTCAGATGCTTGTCATTCCTTTCCCCTAACTGAAATACAGTGAAAAAATAACTGGTACAAATTATTAGGAAGTATCTTAAGGGTGCATAGTGCTGTGCTATGATAAAATAATAGGTTGCAGTCTCATTTCATAAGATTGCATTTTTCATTTTAAGTTTCTAAATTTGGTTTCTAGGTGGTGAAGATGAAGTTTCAGAGTGTCACGTTACTGATGACTCTTGCAGAATTTTTAACAAACGAAAGAATAAGCACACTGGGGACTTAAGAAAAGCTGGAAGACTCCAAAAGGTCAGTTTAACTGGACATGTGCTTTGTTAAGCTCTTTCGTGGAGGATCATTGAGTGCCTTTTTATGTACAAAAATTTTAAAAAACTCTCTTTGCAGTATCAATTTTAAAACTTTACTGAATCTCACGTTTCTTGATAAATTCTGCTAATGGTCTTGGTGTATAACCATAAAACTGAGCTCTCTGATAACTTGTGGTGGCTGAGTTCATGGCAAGCTAACATCATAAAGGAGGTTGGTAAGCTGGTTCAAACTGAAAAAAGTTGAAAAGTCGCTAAAGTTACCTGCAAAGATGCCTAGCCCTTTTGGAGGAGTTACTAAATGCAGCAGGTTTTTTTAATTTGTTTTATACTGGATCATTGCCAGTGGATCTTTTCTGCAGAATAAAGATTTGTGCAAGATTTTTTTAGATTCTGGTAAAAGTAAATTTCTTAATTTAGTGTTTGAGCTCAGTTTAGCTGTAAAAAAAAGAGAGAGGATTGAGTCAGCACAGAATGGTTTTTTAAGTGTTTTTCCGTTGTAAAAGTCTTTTAAGAAAACATAAAACTGATCAGGAAAATAAATATCAGTTCTTTTAATCAGTAAGTAGCAAGTCACAATTGAAATGAGTGCTGAATTCTTTTAAGAATGGAAAGTCCTAAAGCAATAAAGGACGTCTGCTGTTTTTAACTATATGAAATAAGTTAGGTGTTTCATTGGTAGATACTGGTGGAGTTTCCACCAGATTTTGAAGATTTTTTGGAGATTTTGAAACCTTTTTATGTAAAGGTTTTGTGCAGGTGCAATTACTAAGTTGTTCATCATGGATATTAATCTCCATGAGCCAGTAGTCTCTGGATTAAAAAGATTATTTGACTTGTCTGCATCTTACTACTTTTTACTTTTTTTAATACTTACTCCCTTTATTTTCCTAAATATATTATGTGTAAAATTAATAACTGGAATGTATAAATCACTCTAGATGCATGTCCTATAGAAACATTTAAGACAGTGTATTCTTTAGGCTAAAGTATCTCTCCAGAATAGTTTCATTTCCTGGCACAGAAAACTGACTAAAGCTGCTAAATGTAAATCCACAAACCACACTCAGTGGCCCTTTCTAAGGCTGTTTGCAGAAGGTGTGCTTGGAGATTTGTCAGATTTGTTGGTACTGGTTCCTTCTCCAGTGAAATTACTCAACAAGAGCATTATACATCTCTGCTAATTTTGATTCATTTCTCTTTAGATCCCAACATAATGATTACGTGCTGAAGAGAAACAAAAAGCGATATGAAATTCTTTTTTATTGTTCCCCTTTTTCAGATCTGACCTTGCAGTCAGAGGTATCTTTAAATGGTTCTACATGATGTCTGCTTGCAAAGCGTGCTCTGTGAGGCGTTTAACAGGAAAAAATTCCTATTTGGTGTTTTGAGATGGCTTCTTTTATCCACCCATTTCAGCTTGTTGATTTTACAACAAATATTTCAAATATTCATAACAAATATTTCACTCAATATTCATAACTTTCAAGTAAGTTTTTAAAACTTACTTTAAAGGTTTTCATTTTCAGCTTGACTATGCAGATTCATATGGAGACAATTTTGGGGAAGGACAGGGATTTGACTGAAAAGAAAAAAAAAAAAAAAACTTTACAAAAAGGTGCTATGTGATTAAGCTGGTGCTATGTCTGGCAATGAGACTGTTGCACTGAAAAGTTTAAATTTTAAGAGAATATTGTTCTAAACAAAATCAGACTATGTAAATTTTTGTAAATAATTATGTTGCAAAACCTCTCTCATACCAGTCAAAATATGTTCTTGAGGCTTTATAAAAGCAGCCAAACATTATACACCATTTATGTTTAATACTTTTATCGAGTGGCTACAGCTTAAACATTGCAACTTTTTGTTGATTTTTGGCAATGTAAAAGTTAGGTTAGAAAACGTTAGTTTCCTTTGCCTAAAGAAAAGCGTGGGAGAGAAATGGTGCAAATATTTTTTAAAATATTATTTTAATATTTAATTAAATACTACTATTAAATTCTTCATAATACTACGATACGAATCGTAGTATTATGAAGAATTTCCTAACATTTATTTAAATCTCAAAAGAAATTCTATGCTAAAAATACAACTGCAAAAGAAATGCCATTTCCTATATACTTGGATGTACGAATGTTTCCGCAAATGTGGCTCTGTGACTCTTCAGACAGACCACATTGCTGGGAATCTGTTATAAGTGTGATCTGTTAAATTCATTACTTTGCATTCCAAAGTAAGAGACAGCTATGTAAATTTCAGCTATCTTTTTTTATAGAAAAAATGTTTGAAATCTAATGCCCCCTTAAAAATATTTCAGATGCTTGCTGAATGTAATTCCCAGACAATTATTGTACTTTAGTTACAACTTATTCACTGTGGTATATGCTACAGTGAACACTACCATTCTAACTCATTCGGTACAGTGAATGCATGTCAGTAGGCCTTTGGATTCACTACATGATTTTTAATCACTATGTGATTAAAAAAGCCAAGGAAAAATCTCTTTAGGAATGCATGACTAAGTCTAAGTGTTAACATTATTTACTCCTGTGGTTCTTTCAATTTTTCATTTGTAGTTTCTTTAATAGAAATCAAGCCATAGGTTCTGTATTTCTCTGCTGTGCTATTGTGTTATGCTTTTGTTTTCTTCAAAAGCTCATGCAGGTTGAGTTTCTTCTATTTTGTTTTAGCTGAAGTCAAAACTAAGAATGACTTTGTTCAGATACTTGTGTATCACAATTTTAGATTAAAGTACTAATAGTTTCTTTTATCTATACTCTTTATATAGGCATGCTTATTGTACTGTTAGCGTGGGAGATGTCTAATCAAATATGTGTAAAATTGTACTGTCAACAAACAAAAGCCATGAAGACAGAACAGTTTATAATGGCAGCTACATGCATGTTTGGGGAAGATAAATGAGGTTTTAAGGAACCCTTAATGGCTTCAGAAAAAAGTTTTTTGGGATTTAAAACAACATCACCACCACCCCAAACCCAGGACTTCCGGTGTGTTCGAAGGCAGTGCATACAGACAAATTTATAAAATTGACTCTTAGTTTTGAGACAAAATTGGTAAGGATAAATGCTGTCAATTAATGTTTGTGAATGTCAGCAGGTGGCTTCCCTGGTCTAGAAATCTAAGTTGATGATACTGGATTGCAGGGATAAAATAAACCCTTTATGCATTGTGATGTGTTTCTCAAGTATTCCATGAAATTGGATACATAGTTCTTTGTTGCTTTGCATAGGGAGGACAAATGTAACTAAAGTATTAGGAGTTAATTATTAGAGGAAATTAGAGGAAGTAACTAAAAATTTATCTTAAAGCCAAAAATGTATTCAAACAAGTTATTTACAGTAGTGGTGAACTGTTGAGTACTCATTTCATTGCATATGGTCAGAAAAAAAGTTTACATTTATCACAGCACCTGTTGCATGTCACAAATTAAATATTTTGTACTTTAAAAAGATCAGAGATTGATTATTATCAACCAGTTAACTGCCATTTACTAAAAATTTATCTTAAAGCCAAAAATGTATTCAAACAAGTTATTTACAGTAGTGGTGAACTGTTGAGTACTCATTTCATTGCATATGGTCAGAAAAAAAGTTTACATTTATCACAGCACCTGTTGCATGTCACAAATTAAATATTTTGTACTTTAAAAAGATCAGAGATTGATTATTATCAACCAGTTAACTGCCATTTTTATTCAAATAAATTTTTTTTTTATAGTTTTAGAGGGATATGAGAGGTGATGGATGTCTTTTAAAGCATCTAAGGGTCTCATCAAAAGTCTCAAGTCACTAGAAATGCAATTGGAATAAATTGTAAAGTTAAAAAAAACCTTTAAATTACTGTTTTCTGAGTGAAAAGAAGAAACTCTTTAACCACGTGAAAAAAACAGTTAAGTGTCATGAAGGATGATTAAAAGCATAGTTTTACAAAGAAGACAGTATATGGACTTAACTGAAATCCCTTCAGTTTTGTTTTTGAACAGATTAATCTTGGCTCGTATTTCTGTAGCTCTTGGATTTGGGTGAATGTACATCAACACTGAACTTAAGACATTTTTTGAGAGAAGATTTTTACAAGCAGTCTAAGCTCATGCTGTGGAACAAATAGTGTGAAGCAGGCCATTGTTAGATCCTGTTATCACAATCCTTTTTAAAATTACTTTATTCATGGCAAAACAAATTTTAATATCCTGAATAATCTGTAACTATAAAACATGAAGCATCTTGCCAGACATTCAGGAAAGTAACTTTATGGCTATATTTTATATGTGCATTCATAGACTTGTCTTAGGTGACAACATCATTTTACGTTTTCCTTCCAGGTTTGATTTGTAGTTGCTTTGAATAGGTACATATTTAAAATACTGATACTTGAAATGTTATTGACTTCAAGACACAAATGAATATGACAGTGAATTAGACAAGGTGCAAGCTCTGTTACAGTTAACAAATAAAACACTGGAACTACCTACCTTTATGGTTTGGGGAAAATATTTGATGTAATGGGAGTGGTCAGAGGATAACACTGTGAAGGATGACAATGAATCCTATGGTTTGGGACAGTTTTAAAAATCTTTCTATATGATTAATCCCATGGCTATTTTCACTCAAACTTTGCAATGCAGTTTTGGTTCTGGATTTTCTCCAGCTAGAATTTGTCTCCCACACTTCTCATACATCAAGTGGAGGGCTTCCAGGACAGAAGCCATACCCTTGGCATCTGCTGCTGTACCTTACATTGCATGCTTTGGGCCATATCCTAATGTCAACTGCTTTGTTATCACCCCTTAGGGATGCTACCAATCCTGACAGGATTATCTGCTGTAGATGGACCTAATGGGTTGATTTATGACCTTGGGTCCCTAGAAATCATTCTCTTTATGACAGGTTTCATACTAGCTATTTGGGACTACCTACTGAAGTACTGTGGTCTATTTCTTAATTTTAAAGCAGTGTCTTTTAAAATCAGTACCTTTCTAGGGCAAAAGGCACATGCTCCTCTCAGCTCAAGCTGTTTCCTGTTGTTCCAGGGACACTTGCAGCTGGTATTCACACTCTTGTATGTGCTGCTGTTTGGAACACTGGAAATATGCTGTGACAGTGAAACTTGAGGTGGTTGACTGTAGCTTGTCATCTTAGCAAGCAGGATAATAAAGATCCAGGAACTGAATTTGCCCAATTTTTTTATATAAAATTGTCACTAAATTTCTCTCTGCTCAACAAATTAACATATTGGTTATTTTTTAGAACCTTCTTCTAAAAGAAGACATAGAGGCTTAAGTAGGTGGAGAGTTTTGATTTTTTTTGTGTTCATAGAATTAAGGAAAAAAAACCCCACTTCACTGTTTCTTTTTTTTTTTTTCCCAGAAGATTGGTAGATCAGGTGAATTGATTAAGAGACGGTTAATGCAGCTTCATGTAAATTCAGAACATATTTTTTATTACTACTTTTAGGCAAGCAGGAGATTGCTCAAGATCTGTCTACAGTGAGTGGTAGATAAGGATAAGCACCAAGAGTAACATCCTGGAATCTCAAGTTATTTGAAGTACATCTATATCATCTCCATAATTTTAATTGTCTGTGGCACTCTTGGATTTAATGGTGGAAGGAAGGCTTAGGTGCAAAAAGCAAATGCAGCTTTCTGGCTCAGAGCATGAGGGGAACAGTACAGAAACATTGTGCAGAAATCAGATCATAGAGTCCATGCTTGAAGCATACCTCATTGCTGAAGGTATGTATGCATGCTGTTCTTTTCCAGTTTTGAGGTGCACTGTTTTCATAACCATCATGCCAGAAAACCACATAATCCGCTGGACTGCAGCTGGCTTGGCAGAGAATAACTGTAAAACTGAAACAGTTTTTCCTCTTGGAATCAGTAATTATCAGGAGGAAAAGCTGCTTAGATCCTCTTCTTTTTTTTTTTTTTTTTTAATTTTAAATTTAGCTTTTGGGAAAATGAACACCCTACATAAACCTGTTGTTAACTGGCATGACTCTACAGGCTGGAAATCCTTTTGTTAATGGGTCTCCTTTCTAAATTATAGTCTTGCAGCTCTTGAAAAATGTTGAAAATCAGTCTGAACAAAAGACTTCCTAAACTCCTTTTCATCAGCATTTGACGTCTCTGCATTAAGATTTTTTTAAATAATTTGACAAATTTCCATCCTTTCTTTGGAAATTTCCATTTCCATTCTCCATCCTTTTCTTCTGTGAAATTAAACATTTGATAGATTATTGGTGTGATCTTTATAGAATGGAATTATGAGCTTACAAACAAATCTGTGTGGAACAGAAATATAAATATGCAATCAGTCAAATAGGAAAAAATCTTGCAACACATTACATATGCACTGCAAAAATCTTTTGTGTTTCAAATATTTGTCTGCAAGTATAATTAATTCATAATCCTTCAAGATACTAAAAAAAAATTGGGTGGGTTTTTTCCCTTCCTAATATTGCTGTTGCACTTTAAAGCATGAAGTAAATATTGTCCAGTTGTTTACCATATGGTCTAGAAGGCTGTAAAGCTTTAAGTCAGGTTGTTGATTATCATCAAGTGGGTTACAATCTTGTCAGCAAAGTATTTACTGAAATTTAAAATCTTATATCTTAACACAAAATTAACATAAATCCTGGCTTGAGTCTTTTGGGCTGCAAACATCTTCATCTCAAATCCCACTCATTGTTGCATAGTTGGCAGTCTCCAGAGGACTTCAACTATCCAAATTAACCTCACACTGCTAACAATTATGCAAACCCACCATGTAACAGTTGGGATGAAGCAAAATTGTTCTTTCCCTCTTAAAATGGCTCCATACTTACAGCCAGCACAATGGAAATGTCTCTGTGCCTAAGTCCTTCTGCCCAATGACCCATTTTGAGTTATTGAGCCACTGATGTCTCCAATGAAGTAGCTGAGGCAAACATTCATTTCTGATGAACTTCTGTGAAGGGTGGAAACCATCCTGACCAAAAATTGAATGCTGACGAGGTCTTAAATATCAAGCAATTAATTTCACTGAAGCTACTCTAGTGTTGCCCACTACCCCCGTGACTTCTTCTTTTAATCTCAAGGTAAGGCCATAGGGTAACTCACTTGAAGCTTTATAAAATGCTTTTAATTGGTCATAAGTCAGCTGTCTGAAGGCATTGTTCACTTCATTGGATCATTATGAAAGCATAATCAATTGTTTTGTTTGAACAGATGAAACAGATTCATTCTATAAGATACTTAATTTTTTTTAATTATTTGTAGAAGGGTACAAATTAGTTTTCTTAATCTTAGTGAGGCTGGGATCAGGGGGGAGAAGTTCTGAAAGCCTAAAATTTCAGCAGAAAAAGATAACCTGTGCATGACTTTTTCGCAGATCATTTTTTTGAGAAGGTGAGTACACATTGGACATTATTTGATGCTAATATAAGAATTAATTTGTGCCTTATTGTTGTCTTTAAAATGTTTCTGCTTGTCTATACAAGTTTTCTCTGTTACATAGCGTTACTCCATGATAGCCCTGGTTCCTCTTTTTCCTATTGTGTGACTTTTTTGGGGTGAACAAGTACCCTTCCTTCACCTGAGCTTTCATCTTAGACACTGATCATGTTAGAATGTGAACTATAAGTAGTTTTTGCCTCCCCTTGGCATTCCACTTATTGAGGCTCACTTCTGTCACACTGGTAATCCTGTCGGATTACTTAATTCTGATACTACAAAAAGGTTCTTCACCCAGAGGACGGTCAGGTACTGGAACAGGCTCCCCAGGGCAGTGGTCACAGCACCAAGCCTGACAGAGTTTGAGAAGTGTTCGAGCACTCAGGCACGTGGTGTGACTCTTGGGGGGTCCTGTGCAGTGCCAGGAGTTGGGCTTTGATGATCCTTGGGGGTGCCTTCCAACTCAAGGATATTCTATGGTTTTGTGATTTCCTCAGGTTTCACTTAATAAGGTAAAGACATGAAACTTTCCTACTAAAATACAGTTAAGAACTGGATTGCTGCTTTTCCTGAGTGATGCTGGCCAGGAAGTCAATCCCCAATTTGTACCTGTTGGAAAGTTTGGGCTTCCCATTGGAATGAGAATCACTATGGCCTGTGCTTGTAGAAATGATAATAATAATGTCATGCTGATTGATGGAAAAGTTTTTTGGTTGCAGTCAAAACATTTGGGAAGGAGCATCTCCTCTCCCCTTAATTTTTTACTATCCTAATAAAAAAAGTCCCTCTCCAATTTTGCTAATGATCACAGAGAGGTAAACCTCTCTGGAGGACACTTGAAAGTTGCGGAATGCTGGGAAAGCTATCCCTTGCTACAGTTTTGCATTCCTATGGTTGGAATTTTTTATTTTTCTTAAATATAGTTGTTAGCTATGATTGGTTGCGTGTGAAAAACTGAAAATGTCAGAAAGTTGTGAACTCTGACACTGCTAGTCTGAAAAGTGTGAAGCTATTCATTCTCTTTTATCTTGCAACAGAAGTTCTAGGGGTTCCTATGTCTTCAGTTACAGGATTTCTCATTTTCTTCTTTTATTTGGCAGTGAAGGAAAAATTATGCCCAGACATCTGTCACATCATCTAATTTTTCTGTCTTCTAATAGACTACTTTATTTTTTCATCTTTCCACATGACAATACTAGGTTTGGTTAGGATAGGCTCATTTTTTTGCATCTTTCTAGGACGAAAGCAGAGGTACTATGTTTGGTGAGGAAATTACAGTTGAAATTGACTTTTGCAGCCAGGGAAAACTTGAAAAATATCAGTATCAAAGGACTGATAAGAGAAAGGCCAGCCAGAAAGTAAATTACAGTTTTGAATAATTGCTGTGTAAAAATACTGAATAGTAATCATTCATTACAATTACCAATTATTTTCAGCTATGAGCCACAATTACTTGAATAAGTTAATGTAGTATAAATTGTTTCTAAAAACAGCGTTAAAGTTTTGGGTCCTCATTGCACTCTTCTTAAATACAAGCAGAATGAAATTAACCTGATTTTTTAATATTCCTATGCTACGTACAGCTCTGTCGTTTGGTTCATATACTAATAAGACTGAAGATTATTACTTCTGAAATGCAGTTGTAAAGATCAAAATTGAGTATAAGTATACTAAACCAATTTCAAAACCATCTGATGAACCTCCAGTAGCCACAGAAAAAAAAGGATTTGAAGATTATAAAACAGATAGTATAATATACTCACCCTTGAACTATCTTTGCTCACACATGCCTGCCTTCCACCTCCAAAAGTTCTTTATCCATTGTATATTGGCCAAACTACTTAGGGTATCTTGTTGAGTCCTGAAGTTGAAGATCTTTTTTCACTCCACTAAAACATGTATCTGAGTCTGAGACTACTCTGAGGCTTACTTCTTTCAGAACTTCAGTCAGCTCTAAGGCACAAGAGGAGCACTTGGACTAATTAATATACAATTTTAAAGTGCTTTAGTTGAAATAATTTCTTGAAAAATATTTGAGACCTGGGTTCTTGATACAAAGACAAAATGAGATCTAATATACATAGGCTGGAATTTACCCAGTGACAAATCTAAACCTATTCCTATCAAATTAATTCTTTGCATGAATACACTTTATTCTATGAGGAAAATATTTTATGGTCTCATTTTCATTAGTTTGTCACTTATGAAAAAGAACTCATGACATGCTTAACAAGGCGCAGCTTGAGTTCACCTTCCTGAAAAGAGGCTTGTACAAAACAGGACTTTTTTCTTCTTGTCCTTCAGCTTCAAGAAACACCAGCTCAAATTTAGAAGAGAGAAAGAAGACATTTTGAGGTTGGATACCTCTGTTGTGGTGTAGGTCAGTTAACATATAAGAAATATCCCTTTTAAGTACTGGGGAGATTTACAAATACTGTTTCCTTCTAGCTACTGAAATGAATGTTCTGTATTTCAGATGACTTAGAAAAATCTTGTTGGCAGACACTAAAGAAGTACTTAATGCAACTGTGCTTCTAAGAAATATATAAAGGAAAGTTGAAGCTATAATTTATAATGAAGTCTGTATTCCAGACCTCAGAAATAATTCAGAAAGAAGCGTGTGCTCTGTGCATATCTGAGTACGGATATGCAACTCTTCAGGATTCAGAGATTAATGGTAAATAAAAGGACCAGCTAACCTAATACCACCTTTTCCAGTGTTTTATTAATAATAATCCTGCTACAAACATGCATTAGAACTCATAATGATGCTCACCAGATGTCTTTTTGCTGGTCAGAAAAGTAAATGCTAATTCTTTTTTTTCAATAAAAGCAACATGTAAAATAAAACAGACACAAAAAGCACAGAAGAAAAATTGCATAGTAGGGGGTGGTGGAGAAAGCAATTAACTTGAAAAATGTAGAACTGAAAATTGGAACATAGTTTGGCTAAGTTTTCCACTTGGTAACTGTAATTAAAGAGAACTGCTTGTCTTATTGAAGCAATAAAACAAAATACTGTCTGCTTAGCAAATGACCTTTAACTTGCAAAAACATGCAGTTCTGAATGCAAATGAAATAATAGCTTGGAAGAAATTAAATTTATTTCCAATTTCTACATTTTGTGTGCACCCTTCTGCATTCTTGAGTCTTTGAACCACTTCAAAGTGCACTGACAAGACATTTTTTCAGAATACTCCCTGCATCATCTTGTATACGATGTGTTGTAGCATAAAAGCTACAATTCAAAAGCTGACCTTGTAGGGTAAGGTCAGGACAGGCTGTAGATTTCCTGATTTGTGTGGATCCACTATTTTTACTTACCTATAGACAAGGTATTAAGGAACTCCTAACAAACATTTCTGCTCTGAAGCTGAAGCAGCAGCTGTGGGATCTCAAGCTGCACTGGCCTTGGTTTATAGTATTGCTTCTTTTTAACCCAAGTTTGGCAACAATAGTATGATTAGTAATACTTCAATAACATTTATTAAAAATTGCAAGGCAGGATATTTTTCTGCACATTCTGAACTGACACATCAGGATCTACTTTAGAGCTAGTACTAGACAAACACTCTCAAGAACCTAGTGCAATTGCTGCATGTGGATTCAACTCCAGACTTTTAGACAAGGAGCTTTGTTGTGATGGCAATGAGGCCTGGCTTCAGGTAGGATAGGAGAATGTCATGACCATGCTGAAACATACACATTTGATGTAGGTGAGTTTTTCCACCCAGAAAGACTGGACGGAGCAAAGCACAAACTTGTTTTTAAGCCCTGTTTTTGCATTCCCAGGCTGTTACATCCCAGAATCCTTTAATGCTTACGAGTTTATGGAGATCCTACAGTGTGCATTAAGACAGTATGAGACATATAATAATGTGGCCTCACAACTGATTTTAATCATCTGACCTAGCCTGTGCAGTAACATGCAGTCCTTTTGCCACAAGAACCCTTATTCGGTGTGTTACTAGATGTATTTTTTGAGTGTTTATTCTCAAATTTTGAATGTATGTAACTTAACATTAATATATTCATGTTATGATAGATATATTTGACATATATTGTTGCATTGTCATTATTTTTGCTCACATTCTTTACATATAAAATACCAGTGTAGAATTGAGTTGGAACTTCCAAGAGCAATTAAATGTGACTGCTTGTTTGGATTTGGAAGTAATGCAGCAGAAATTCTTTTGGCTAAGAATAGAACCAAATTTGATCAAGATAAGCGCGTATTCTTTTTAGCTGTCAGGCTAGCTGTAGAGTAAGATATCATCAGTAAATATCACTGGCAACAAGTTAGAATTTGGAAGCTTGTATTTCCAAAAATACTGCATAGAATTTCTTTCAAATATTTCAGTGCACAAGTTTTGTCGTTTTTTCTTTTGAAGTTTTATTCTGTTTTATTGTTATTTGGGTTTATATTTTCACATTGTATACATAGTCAGTTTGAAGTATTGTAGAGCTTACATAGTGTGGTCTGAGTGCATGTTTATCATGAATTTTAAAAATTATTGAATATGCTGCAGTATGTTACTTCTGAAGACTTAAATAGTATCTGGATTTTGTGATTTTCAAATGTACACAACCACAATGAAATTACCATGTGTATGTTGAAATTTCTACTACTTGTGTTATCTTTAATCTACCTTGTCAATGGTATCTAAATTGTATTCTATTTATGCAAAGAGTGTTCATATAATGAACAGTCATTGTGCACATTATTAATCTACGTTCTGTTAGTCTAATAGTCTACCCAGGTATTTCCAACTCTTTTCTTAAATGGGACAGATTATTTGGTTATTCAATAGAGAACTGTTCTGTACTAATAACAGAGGTCAGATGGAATTGCATCAGATTTTTCTCTTCTGTTCTTTGATTCATTACAGGGTAAAATGAGTTGCCCTGAAATATTTTTTTGCCTGTGCTCCCAATTAGAAATATTTTTGTACTCTTACCTCAGTACATTACTCAAAAGAAACTGAATTTTAGCAGAGACTTTGGGAGCTTACCACTTGTGGTTGTGGTAATATATTGGGGGGCAGAAGTGGGAGTTAGTATTTCATATGGAGCAGTAGCTATATGGAGAAGTAATTTTAATTCATATACTGATTTTGAAAATTAGAAGGAGTTTTTTGAAATCATCATATAAAATTCAGTCTCCTTTTTCTACAAAATTAAAATATTTGTATATATTTGTGCATGTTTATGTAGCTACAAGTAATTATTAGCTAAGATGATCAAAACCTCTTCTTACATATGTTTTTGATAACCATGTTCTATGTAGTTATGTGTTTCTCTGATACTGCTAAAATTCATGTTCTGTCCTACCTTTGTGCATAGTGGAGGCTTTCATGGTCAGTGGTGATGAACTTCCACCTCTTCTGACCTCTGTAATAATAAATCTTCCCAAGCTTATTTAAAGTCCGTGTGGGGCAAACATTCCTGCTTCTCACATAAGCTATGGTGAGTATTGCAGGACAAGGGAGGAGTGCTTTTTAGGGTGTATCAGAATTGCTGATTTGAAGATCACTGTATTCTTTGAGTATACCCTGTGTATGATATTACTTGGACAACTTTTATTCACTAGAAAATGCTGAAGAGTGAAAGAATGTTTATTTAACCTTGACATAAAATACTGAAGTTGTGCCAAAAGCCCCAAAAAATACAGTATCAAAATAAAAACAAAATCATTAAAATCGTATTTCTTGTTTCTGAAGCGTCCCAGCCAGTTTCTACCTTTCTTTTGGAAGAAACTGGAATTTTAAACTACAGGTTTTCTGCATTGTGTCCTTTTCCTTTCCATCTGATGAAAAGCTAGTAGACCAATACTGTCCTTATTTCTGTGGCATCTCAGGCTGGAAATCCTTTGCATTTTGCTTTTACTAAAAAAAGCTTACATTCCTGTCTTCTGCTGTATCATATGCTTTGACATAAAACATGATTGAAAGGTTTTCCTTCATTCCACGCCCTCAAAGTTTATTTCTAGTATATGTGTTAATTTTGTACAGACTCTTCCCCAGGTGATATTATAGTTATGAAGTAGTTTGCACCCTTTAACATAACATTTTCTAATTTAAGGGTTCTTTTCAAAGTGTTTTTTTTTCAGATTTTTTATTTCAGTTTTCTTGTTTCTTTTATGTCTCTAGCCAACAAGGACACTAGTTATGACAAGTATGTCTTCTGAGTAAGTATTAACCATTTTGACTCTCTATTCAGACCACCATTTAAATTTGAATGTTGATAAAATTTTTATGCCTATAGAAAATAAAATTTATCTTTGGGCTCTGCACTTTATTTCATTCTGTATTCTAGCTAGAAACTTGTTTGTACATATGTATTTTGTTGTTATTTGCACTGCATATGTATGTTTTTGTTGCTGTGGTGGAGACTGAAGTAGTTCCATAGGTGAGTTCAACAGGGCTTCAGAGCAATAAAACTAAAATCTTAAGCAAGTTTTGAATTTTTCTGAAGGAAATGTAAATAGTAGTTGTATGTAGTAAATGGTTCAGCCCAACACAGCCTTTTTGCCATACATTTTAATTATTTCTATTTAAAAACTCATAATCTGAAACATCAGTTTAAAATGTTTTATTTCATACAAATAGTTGCAGAATAAATATCAGTTGTAGGCTTTCTAGTGACTTAGTTTCAAAACATTAGAAGCAACTGCCACTGCATATTTTGGAGGAGAGTTAATAATTTTCTGGCATGCTCTTATCATTCTCTTAAAAGTCTTAAAGCATAAGGAACATCCAACAAAAACACGATTCCATATTTTATACTACACTTGCCTACAGTTTTTGAATTCTTTTTCAAAACTCAAGATATTTATACCACCCAAAAATCTGTTTCAGGTTTGCTCTAACTAAAAGTTGAGAGTTACGTAGAAGTAAATACTCAGAAACAGCACTTAGTAGCTATGCTTTCAGAAGTTTTTTGTAAAAGGTTATCAATAGCTATTAACAAGTGTACTTACATATGTCAGAAACATAAAATAGAATTAATATTTTTCTTTTATTTAATGTGACTGGATGTTACTAACACCAGGACTATAAAATGAACCTCACAAGTCATGCAATGCAGAATCACTGTGGAGGAGGTAAAGATCATCACTACAGTGCAGATAGGGGAAAACAGAGGCTGTGGTCTGCCTGAAAGAGGAGAACAAATCCTGGCTGAGCTGGGGAAATTTGCTTTTCTTAAACAGATCATTAATATATTATTTCTTTCATGTTTTTATATGTTGACTTTTCCCACTAGCCAATTACTATTTCATTAAATTAAATTGTCTGGGGATAACAATTGCTTTTCTTCAGAACCTTTTCGTGAAGACTGCTTTTGGCTGACTATAATTGTAGGCATTCATCAGCTTGTAAATGGGTGAAGGGAAAAGGACTGCTTCTGAAACAACTAAAGAATAGAAAACAGTCCTCCAAAACACAACCCAGTGGTCAAAAGCCAATTCTGCTACCCAGTAGCTACAGCCTCAAAAGTGGTTCATTAGAATTTACATTTTAAGATGAGTTCAATGTTTCATGGCATTGGGTTTTGAGATTATATTAAATGCTGCTCACTGATTCACAACCACACAGTATCTAATTTTCTGATTTAAAAATTCAGTGAAATTTTGCTGTAAATTTTCATCCACCGGTTTTTGCAGCTGTCTCAAGTATAAACTGGTGAGTTTTCTCTGCAGTTTGTGAGACGTCTTCAATTCAAGACTTGTACAACAGAAATTTTTCTTCTCCTTGTAAGGAATTTTGTGTAGACACAGGAAGAACTTAGAAAAGGTTCAGGTAAAGCATGGAGCTTGCGGTCTGGGCAAGGCCAGCCCCTATGGGTTGCAATGTTGCAAAAACATTCATTTGTAGGCTATATCAAGGTAAAGCTCACAAAATGAAAAGGGAATCCTAAGAATTCTAGGAACAATCAAAGCTATATAGCTAAGGCCAGAATTCATACTGGAGAGAGCGTTAGTCATAGGATTTTTTTTTAAGTATCTCAACATACAATATCACCTTTTGATTTAATTGTGTGATTAACTTACTGCACTGTTTTCGCTATTCATTTTTTTGTTTTAAACTTCTTGAAAAATAGATTGCTCCAATTTTTGTGAAGAATTTTTTTGCAGTTTTGTTGCGATTCTGCTAAGTAGTGTTTGTTTTAGCTGGGATATTTTAGGAGTCCTAACAGACTTCCTTTCTGTAGAGTTATATGTAGTGAGAATGAAGCAACCCCAGAGGCTTCTGGAGATGATCCGAGTGCAGTTGCATTGTGTCTGTGATTAACTCACAAATTTTGCCTTAAAGGATCACCACTGTGATAGTGTGCCTGTGTTCAAGGTTGTGACAAATTGCTTTTTCTTGGGTTGCATGGACATTTCCAAGTTAGTGTGGGGAGTAGAGAGGCCACCAGAATTTTGCTTTATTTTACAGATCTTTAAGGATCATTTAGAATTGTAAAAATAATTATTAATAAAAGCAGTAAATTGTTATGCTTTTCTCTTGTGATACCAAGGTCTTCCTGTTTTCATAATTATATATTTATGTGCTCCTGCATAGCTATGTAGAGAGCTCAAATTAGAATTCCAGTTATAGATGGCCATTCTGGAATTTAGATCTAATGTTATCTATTTCATTATAATTGTATTTAAGGATAAGTGAATTTTTAATTGAAACATTGGCATAGATGTGTAGGATGCAAGCCAGATAGAACTTTAGGACTTCTCTAAATTTAGACACAGGATTATTCAGATGCTGAAAATCTGGTGCTTCTTAATGAAAAACTGTTAAATGTGCTGTGTCTAAATGTTTACGTTTCTTGGTAATATTTTTTTTAGTACTACAAAAGAAACCAAGGCTTAGGCTCTGTTGTGTTGGGCATTGTACACAAACAACATAATAGATAATTCTGCACTCAAAAGCTTTTATTTAAACAGACAAGATAGATGTGGGGGGCTAAAGGGCTTTGATGTGCAAGTAGATGTGATTGTGTGATAATGGAAAAGAGTCTGTTAGGACTCTGGACAGACTAATGAATTTAGGGATAGCAAGTGGATAGAGGCTTAGTGAGAAAAGGATAAAAAACGTTCAGTGGGGAAAAAAATGAGGTGAATTTGAATTAATTGTGTTGTATGTATAATGCTTAATAATTCTGCTTTCCTCCATTCAATGTTCATGGGTTTTTTACCTTTTCTTCTTTTTAGGAAGCAAAATACAGTCATTCAAGTCGTGAAGAAACTTGGAGACTTTTTGTTTTCAAATGAAGTGTGTGAAACAACAAGTCATGTAGTTACTGGGAGTCCTTGTCGTACCTTGAATGTTATGCTGGGAATTGCTCGTGGGTGTTGGATTGTTTCTTATGAATGGGTAAGAAATGCTTTTTAACTTTACTACACAATAAATTACATTTAGTTTGTATAGCTGAAATATCAGTCATGTTAGTGTCCACGTTACCTGCAATGATGCCAAGTTATTCGGGCTTAGAGTTAGTTCAATTAGATGAAATTTGTCTGTTAGTTAGTTAGTTTATCAGTGCCTAATTTAACCAAAGTATTCCTGTATTGTACCTCATAATCTATTTTAGAAAGGTGCAAGGACTTATCTCATTGCTGAGAAACTTACGTTCCATGCATTATTTTTGAACAGATTAATTTCTGCTCAACATTACCCAACTCACATTATACAGATTGAATTTTTTATGTCCTGATATATTTCTGTTATGTTCTGAAACATGTATTATCTTCAGCATTGGTAAAAATGAAGGGAAATTCTTAGATATTCCACTGCAAGTGGGAAAAAATGTAAAATAGGAATAGTGGTGACTGGGTGGAGAACTTATCTGTCAGCCCAGGCTTAAAACATCTCAACTGCTTACTGTAATAATAGAGATTAACCACTCAATCTGACATTGCAGATTACAGTTCCTCAGCTTTCCTCATGTTTCCAGAGCTATAAAACATAGATGGTGAGATTTATATGGAAATAGCTCTTCATCTTATACAGAAAAGGGTTGTTGAATAACTAAATTTCTTGGTTTCCTCTTTCTTATAAATACTTTAAAATTTTCTTGTTGGGAGGAAAATAAACTGCTGCCTTTTTGTTTTCAAGATCTCTGGCACTTACCAGTATAAAGCTTGTCCTATATGATATATATGCAGTTATCTGAAGTTGTTGTGGTATACTTCAGGTTTTTCAGAAGTTCTTGGTGATTAATTTCCCTTGGAATAGAGGGTTTGCATATTTGGTCACCTTAAGGATCCAGTAATGTGCCTTTGTGGCAAAAGAAGATTAATAGCATCCTTGGCTGCATTAAGAGGAACATACTTGAGTAGGGGGGGTTGGAGAAGAGCATCTCCACAGACTCATTCCAGCCTACTACACGATTTCTTGCATCTATTAATTAAATACACTGAATTATCAGTCCCACACGTAGCTTTGTATGGAGCAGTAAACAAGTCACAACATAATTGTCACAAGTTACAGGGTGCTCAAACATGAAAGCTGCATTCTTGCTTGAGAAAAAGCTTCAAATAACTATTAAGATAGCTAGAGATAGAGATGAGTACTACAAAATAGTTTCCTGTCTTTGTACATCAGGAAGTATTGGATAGTCAGTATTCCAACAAGTGCTGTCCTAGAATTTCATTGCCCATTTTATGCCCTGCACTTCTGTGAACAAATGCATGGTGAAAATATCTACCTATGCTCTTCACAGACCAGTATTGATTGGAAATGTTGCCCTCCTGTCTTATGGTCTACCTTGTAGGCTCATCATGGGATCATCTATATCCCTCATATAATACCAATAAGTTGAATGAAATTTTGCCAGGGATTAGTTTGTCCCTGTAGATGTTATTGGATCAAATGCTGATGCTGTTTTCATTCATTTTATTGAGCTGCTATTTAGACAAAGTTCTGAAGTTACTAGGAGAGGTGCATGAGAAAGAACTAGAGATGAACTTCAGATCTTCAGATCAAAAGTTTGTTTGATCTTATAGAATCTGCTTATCTGGAAGATTGCTATTTTTAATATTTTTAGAACTGTGCTTATCTTTTTCGCATAGACTAGGTCCAACTTTGCCCATAAATGTGTATTCCCTCAATTTATTTACTTATTTATTTATTTAACTGAAATAAAAGAGTGCTTTGAACTTTTAAAAAAAAAATTCTTCTTCTGGTTAAATAATTGAATCATATAATATAAGAGCTTCATTGTCTTATTTCGTATTGTGTCAATGGCATACTTTTGCCATCTTTTTACCCAAATTGGTTAACTAGAGAAGAGAAAACTGAAGCCTTATCTAGCCAGAATTGAGGAATTCCATAGAAAATTAGTCAGGAAAATTTCATCTAAGAAAATAATCTTCTCCTTTTATTGATGCTACATAACTGAAGCCTTTAAATGTAATCAATCCTACCCACTAGTATTTTCATGACAAAATAGTTCAAATTGGATCATTTAAAAAAATCAGTCAATCTGGAAAAATTAGTACCTTATAAACATGGTATTACTTTTGAACAGTGATGATTGTCTTTTGGAGATGTTTATCAGCGTTTCAAGGAGCTATTTACCTCTGCCTTTTGACTTGTAACGTGGACATAATTTAGGCTGAAGTGGTTTTTTTCTTCTGAGAAAAACTTAAGATGTTATTTTTGAAGATGGATGTTGGAGAAACACCAAATTTACCATCAGACATTTAACCTTCATAGTGCTTCATTTACATTTTCAGGGTGAGTTATTCAAGTACAAATACCATGTGATCATTCATTGTGCTAGCTGGTTAGGTGAGAGACCTTAAATAATAACTAATCAAATAGTGTGTTTTCAGACCCTTTGAGCTAACTCTTTTGTAACTACACATTTGAAAACTTCTAGATAGCTCTTTCTTCTCAATAGAAAAACACATTCTGAAGTATTTCAGCTAAGAATAATATTGCAAATTATAACTTCTTTTTGAATTACATGAATCTGAAGCATTTTTTGGTGTCGCTATTAAAATATAACTGGTTGAAAATTTGCCCAAGTCAGAAACAAACTTTCAGTGACTTGGAATGGAAAGCTCTTGTTTTGTTGTCATGAAAACTGAATGTTTTAGTGAGTGGTGACCTAATTATTTATTGCAGGACCTGTTCATGAACTCAGTATCCAATTTTCTTTTTATCTAGGAAAGTAGATATGATGCCTTTGTACTCAATTCCAGAACCATGATAGACAAGCATTAATCCATCTTTTGTTAAGACAAACAAATTTCATTTCTAAACAAAATTCTGTAAATACTACAAGGGTTGATAAAGGTCACTGCTGTAGAATTGGCCTGGAAAATGAAATAGGATTACTTAATCATAACTAATCTTTTGGGTTTATATCTTAATCTGTTTTGGTTTTTTAAAGCTACTTTTGATACAAACATAATTTTGGTACTATAAGGACGTGATGTATATGTAATACAGCATGGCACATCTGTTCCTTCTCAAGTTTATTTATGAAGAATTTTTTTTAATTTAGTATGTCTCTATTAATTTTATTCAAAGTTACAATTTTCTTGGTTCAGTTAAAGTTGATTTATATTGTGATTAAAAGAGAAATTAAATTAACACGTTTGTTTTATATTCAATAAATATATGCAGCTATAAGTATAAAACTAAGAGGCTTTGATATTCTTACTGTAAATTGTTAAAGTAATTGTAAAAAATATACATAGGTACCACCTAAAATTTATCTCTTACAATCCTAAGTTGCAGTCTTAACTGTATTTTTTTAAGAAGTTACAATACTTTTCTTAGCTGAACACTACAATGCATTATTAGGTTTTGAATATTTTTTAAAGGTCATTGATTTATTAATGCACTTAACTCTTATTTTTGTGTTTGGTATGACATAATGACTGTAGAAATTATTTTCTCTTTTTGCACAGCTGTTGCATTTTCAAATATTTGATTGTTCTTTTTCTAAAAGTAAACATAATATTCTTTGCATGTTTTGTAATCAAATTTAGCAGTAAGTGTAAGGATATGCTCCTTTTTATTGTCAGCAAAAAAATCACTCTTCATTTCCAATAGCCTGCAAAATTGGGCACCTCTCCTGACAACTCAGACATCACTTGTCACATCACACAAGGCAACAGCTTTTGTAGTTCACATTCGAGGTTGTTGGTTTCCCTGGAAGTCATCAGGCATAAAATACTTTGGACTGAAAACTGTAGAATTTATTTAGAAAATAGTTTTGTTATGAAAACTGAATTTGCAATTCACTACTTGTAGCAACAGATTTGGGGCAAAAGAGCCCTTTACAGAAACTTATTTTCTTACATGCAATTAGGCCATTTTATAAGGTTTACATTGCTAGTTTATGATCAATTTCTTCAGCTTAGGATTTTTCATTAGTGAGCTGTAACATTGTAAAGGATAACTTTACCATGCTCAGTATATATAGTGCCAGTTTTTATCTACTGGGAATATTTCATAGACTTGTTTACAAATTTTAAAAGGGAACATTTTATAATTTAAATGAAAACTAATAATATATGCATTTGTATGGCAGAGTATTTCAGTCATTGTGAATCAAACATGGGAATAATTTCAGACACTGATGAAATTCAACTTGTTCTAAGATGAATAATGACAAATGTTTAATAGTGCATGGCTGTGCTAACGACTTCATCTATTTGAAATGGCTAGAGAGCTATTTAGGGAAAATATGAGAGAGATAGAATTATCTTAAAACAGGCATTTGCTTTCTGATAAATTCCATATATCCCATTCTGGGGGTGTATGTCTGCTTCTTGTTCAGTTAGCTTTATTTGCTCTAGGAGCAACAGGATGTCTCACTGGTTGGTAACATTGCTTTTTTTGAACTTGAGGTGCCAGATGGCAATTACAAAAGAGATGTTGTGAAGCTCAAATACCTGCAAAAAGGAAAAGCTGTTGAATTGAGTGACAGCGGACAAACTTGGCAAAGGAGATACCAGTGTTTTACCTCTGTGAGAAGCTTCATGGCTCACCACTTAGAAAACCAATAAGGAAAAGAATTTCATCTTCCATCAGAATGGGCTTCAGAATTTAGGCTGTCTACAAATTAGGAGTAGAATGTCCTTTTTATGACTCAAGGGCAGAGCCAATGTGGGAACTTTGTCTTTTTCCATTTTCCCATTAAGACAACACTTTTACTAATTGAGGGATAGTATTTGGATACTCTCCCATGGAGCTTTTAATATTATAGTCAATCATAACTGCAAGTTATGATAAATTGTTCTAAAGAATGTTTAGAAAATCAATCCATAAAAAATGCTGGATGGAGTACTTTGGGGAAAGTTTTACCAAAAAAATATTTAAAATATCAGAAATTGGAAATACAACCATTTTAAGTAGGTTTTTTCTGTTAAACATTTGGTGCTGATCCTGATGGGAACAGAAGTCTGCAGGTGGTCCACAGTTTTAGGATTACTAGTCTCTGAAGATCATATTGGTCCAGTGTTTCAGAGCTCAGTTGCACACAGATGATTATGTATTTTCTGGAGAGTCAGTGTTCTGCAGTCTCTTTTTGTGCTCTAGAGTAAGACACTGACAAAGGAGGATACCACTGAGAAAGAAATCGAGTTATTCTTCTTTGCAGGATGATTTATATATGTGATGTGGATTCTATGCAATACTTGCATAATCCTTGTAGTAGTAGGGGTCCAGTATTGTTTGACATCTTCATTTATAATCTGGATGATGGGGAAGAATGCACCCTCAGCAAGTTTGCAGATGTTAGAAAACTGTGTTTGATACACCAGATGGGTGTTCCTGTTCAGATGGACTTTGACAAGCTGGAGAAATGAGCCAACAGGAACCTCATGAAATTCAGTGATTACTGAACTAAGAGAATAGAATTGATACATTATGACTTCCCTTTTCAAATTTTTGCTTTATGTATTGTGATTAAAAAATAATAGACTTTTTGAATATCCTCACAATGTTTTAAAATTTAATATAGTTGTGCATAGAAGTATGACTGATATTTCAATGGTTTGGTTTAGTTGTAATAATTGTATCTTTCTTATTTATTGATTTTTCAGCAAATCATTTGGTTTGGGTAAATGAATAGCAAACCAGCTATTGTAACAGCACTGTCACTTTTAATTACACATTCGAAAAATTTATTTTAGAAATTTTAAGATTCTGCTTACCATTTATTTTATTTTAGGTTCTGTGGTCTTTGGAATTAGGCCATTGGATCTCAGAGGAGCCATATGAGCTTTCATCCAGCTTCCCTGCAGCTCCTGTAAGTTTAATGGTCCTTTAAGCTTATGAACCTTCATTTGTTTATCTGGGAAATTATTTGCCCTCTAAATAGGTTTTGTGAATAAGAAAGCCTACTAGAAAAATATTTTTTTAAAGCAGATACTGCAAGGAGTTATTTTCTTCTTCATCCCATACTTTTTGAAGTGTGTGCAAAAACTTTGGTACATGTGGAAAATGCAAAATATTGATTCACCAATTAACATCTGAATAAACCAGCATTTTACTGAAGTATAAATGTACTTTAATTTTATTTCTATCTGTACCTGTATACAAACTGGAGAGGCATGTATTGCCAAATGGAAAGATTTGCAGGTCAGGGACTCAATTTTTTTGGCCCAGAAATTACTTGGGCAGTGGAAAATTAGTCTTCTAGAACTGCTAAGTAGGAAAAAATGAAGCATTTTTCCTGCCTCTAATAATCATTCTCAAGTACTGAATTGGGAATTAGTGCAAAAGTGGGTATGTGGGGGCATGATGTACCTGTGTAGACCTCAGTGCACTTCATGTATTGTTTAATTGATTAAACAGGAATTTTATTTTGGTTTTAAAGCAGAATTCTAGCTGGTTACTAGTCAATCATTCCAACAATTGTCCCTCCACTAAATTAGTGTCTGCAACTGTCAAAATTTCATACTGGCTTTGAAGAAAGTACAGTTAATGGGGTATGAATTTTATTTTTACTGTAATTTTACTAACTGTTAAGAACTTCTGTTTAGCACTCTTTCTAAATCTATAACTCATGTAAATTTATGTATTCAACATGAAGCTTTATTTCATGATTGTAAGGTGTATGTTCTCAAAGTTTAGGGAGACTGTAGCAGTTATTCTCAAACCCTTAAAGAAATTAATTATCCATTATAATTTCATTTTTTTTATAAAATGAGAAAGTAGATTGTTTTATATAGCAAATACAGTAAGAATGGTAAAAATGTGAAAAACAAATAAGACACGTGCTCTTTTTTTTCCCCTTCTCTGCATTTCTATGAAGAAATCTACACTGAATTTCATGTTATGTTGCTTTGAGTTTTCTGTTTCTTTTTAGACTACCTTGATTAATAACAAAGTATGCTATCAGTAACAATGTACATAGTATTCTTTAGAAGTGATTCCTCTTGGAGTTGTTTTTGAGATTCCATTTAGAGGTTTTATTCCTGAAGCCTAAGTAAGGAGAATTTGAGAGATGGTGAGAATGTAAAACTGAGGGAGGTTAGGGTTGTGCTAAAAATCTGAATTACTTCTTTTTGTAATGTGCTGTTCTTGCAGAGGAACAAAGTTGGAGTACCCAAAGCAATATTTCCATTACCATTCCAATCATTCTCTTATTTAGTCATTCTCATTTCTTACTGTGACAGATACCTTATTTTTTTTGGAAGATGCAATTATTATTTGAGCATGAGTTGTGGTTTTATTTGCTTTTTTTTCTTGTTTCTTTCCTGCTTCCTACAAAGTACTTAGAGAAAATGAAAGTACATTCTAGTTTCACATACTGTTTTTTGATTACAGGAAGGAATTAAAAGTAGGGGTTACCTTGCTGTTATGTTTTACTTGTTTGTACCAAGTCCAAAGCAGTTTTTGCAGCCTTCTGTTTCCTATTATTGCCTTCCTTCTGACATGTCCTCCTGTTGCTTCACTTTGGTGTTTGGAGTTCAAGCCATGCAATCTTCTTTAGATGAAATGTCATTTAAAGACATATTCCCTATAAAATGTTACATTTGTGTTGATAAATTGATCCTGTTTTCCCCCAAAATGAAGTCTCATTAAACAATTGATCCATTCAATGTCTACATCAGTATTTTTGATCACTTTCCCAGAACAGTCATCAGAAAGCCTCAAATTTTATAAACTTTTTTCCAACAAATCAAAACTAGCCATGCAATATTAAATTATTTCAGTCATACAGCGTTTTCTTACTAAAATAAAGAAAGTTAGTATCAAACAGAAGTTAGCACTGCTTTTCTTTGCCAGGTTGAGCATTCAGATGCCATTATAGTTTTTAAGAAAATTTTGGAGGATTTTTGTTTGTTTGTTTGTTTGTTTTGTTGGCTTTTTTTTCTCTTTCCTTTTATTATTGATGTGGATATGCTGACTATCTCAAATATTGGGAG
Organism: Leptocoma aspasia; assembly: GCA_013399835.1. Taxonomy (NCBI): domain Eukaryota; kingdom Metazoa; phylum Chordata; class Aves; order Passeriformes; family Nectariniidae; genus Leptocoma; species Leptocoma aspasia. Next base: position 199,915 of record VXAX01004648.1, on the reverse strand, counting down.
TATTTTCTTTAGTTGTCTGATTAAATTTAGCAACACAGGAAATGCAGTAATGTAGACTCAGCATTTCTATTAAATTTCATAGAATCATGAAGTATTTTATATTTAGATTAGGGACCTCTGAAGGTTGTCTAGTTCAACACTGTGCTCCAAGGGGCTTGTCCCATCCACCCTTCTGGTAATAAATGAATAAATGAAAAGGAAAATTCACTTTCCCCAATTCCAAGTTGTATTTACTGCGTGTTGTCCCTGTCTCTTGTCTCATAGCAGAGCACCTCCAAGAAGGGTCTGGCTTTGTCCTCCCTATGTCCTCAGTCAGGCAGTTGTAGGCACCATTAAGGTCTCCCCTTCCCTTTCTCTGCTCTAGGCTGAAAAATGACAGCTCTTTAGGCTTCTCTTGGTATGCTGTGTGCTTGTTGGTATGTGTGGCCCCTCTACTAGTGTGATTACTCTTCTAGACTTCTCTCTAAGACATTTCTTGAAAATCCATGAAAGCAATTTTGGGAAGTATTTTTTTTTTCAGTTTGGGATATGTATATCCTTACAAGTTGGTTATGGAAAACAATAAAATACTAAGCAGTAATTTCAAATACATTGAGATTATTTTATGGAATCATTCAGACAGTGACTATTAATTTACATTCTTTAGGTTTATATAAAATCAGATAATGAAATAATATTAGAAATATTTTTTGTCTCTGCTACACTTAGTAATGATGACACACATTTTCAGTGAAGAATGGTGGTGATGTGAGTGGTGGGGTACTCTGACAGCAGCTTTAATGATTGTCAATATCAAATGGAGAAATTTATTCAATCTTTCTCAAAACCATTTACCATTTTCAAGATAGAAACATAGAATCATCAAGGTTGGGAGAGTCCTGCAGGATCATCCAGTCCAACTGTCCACCCAGCACTTCCACCGTAACCCCTAAAAAGCATCACCCACCAGATCCAGATGCCTCTTGAACACCTCCAGGGATAGAGACTCCACAACCTCCCTGGGCAACCTGTTCCAATGCCTGACCACTGTAGCACTGAAATTTTTCTTTCTTATATCTAATCTGAATCTGTCCTGTCTCAGCTTAAGGCCGTTTCTTCTGGGCCTGTCACTGCCAGCACAGTAGAAGAGAGATCAGACCCCACCTCACTACAACCTCCTTTCAGGTGATTGTAGGGAGTGATGAGGGCCCCCTGAGCCTCCTCTTCTCCATCTAAACAACCCCAGATCCCTCACCCCTCCTCATAACATATTTTTTCTAGACCCTTCACAAGCTTTGTTGCCCTTACAATAGTTTTTGTTAAGTTAGCTTCCAGAAACGTGTCTGGGGTTTTTGTTTTGTTTTGGGTAAAGTTCTTGCATTTTAACTAATTCTGTCATCTGCTGAAATCAAAGTTTTACAGAAATATTAGGCTAAGAATAAGCATGATAATTAAAAGCTGAACTTAAGTTTGAGAAAAACTTCTTGTGATGTATGAGGAAATACCTTCTCAATCTGATTTGCAGTGTTTCATACACAATTTTAAAGCATATAGTCATAAAATGAAGGGGAAAAAAAAAAAAAGATCACCCAGTAGAGTAATTTATTCACATTGTGGCATACATTGAGGGCCTACCTACAGAGAATTTTTAGGGAGAAGTCCTAACCTTACTGAAAAAACCCCATAGTGTTACCTTAGATAATTTTCAGATTATTTTTCTGTAGTAATTTGTATCTTAAGTCATAAGCATAAATTTAATTGTATCAAAGAACATGCATATGTTTTTCAGTTAGGTTATTTTTACAAAACATATAGTTATATTACAACACCAGGTGATACATGATTGTCATAGACAACCGGACATCTGGTGTTAATGCCGTTGTCTCGGTTTACAAAATACTGGTCAGTTATTTTACAGGTAAATGATAAGGGAAGAAAAATGATAAGGGAAGGAAAAAAGTGCAATCTTCATAAAAATGTATAGGAATACATGCTATATTGTAGGGATTTTCTGTAATTTAAACACAGTGACTGAAATAGACTGAAAAAATGATGACTTTTGTAAATGGTATTTCCCAAGAATAAATGCAAACTATTTAAATGCTATTTGTCCTCTGTTAAACATAGTCATACAGGCTACTGGAAAAAATCCTCAAATAAGTGTAAGAAGTTGTTTAGGAGGCTGCGGGGGAAAAGAATGTATTCCCTAACTATAGGACTGAGCTAATTACAGAACAGTACTTTTTATGTACACAAAGGGCACACATGACACAGAAAGATAAATAGTTCTAGATCTAGCTAGAACTGAGCTAGAACTAGCGAAGTGTTTTATATTAATGTTTAAAGTTCAGTGGTGAGGCGAAATGCATATTCCTAAAACTATTTTAGGGTTTTTTTCACAGTTCCAGTTATTTACTAACACATACATAACATAAATGATCAGTAAAACAGAGTCCTTAAGTTGTCTGACGGTTTCTTCGGTGTTCTTTTTATTGAGTCATTTGGCCAAGTCACCGTTATATCAGGTCGATGCTTTAGACATTGTGTCTGGGTGAATAATATGAGCTTTAGCTGATCAAGGCAATTGCAATTCAGGAACTGTACTGAGCTGACCCCTTCAGAACACTAGTGCATGTTTCTGGGCTTGAAAAAATGAGACAAGTTGCTTGGTAAAATAAGTCTTTGAAAACTATACAATACATAATTCACATAATGACAAAGCATTTAGAAATCTGCTGGTCGAATCATCATAGTTGTAGCTTTGAGAGAGTATCCCGAGCCCTTCCAGTAGTACCACTTGATCCCGTTAAACTTGTTGTTGTTCTGTCGTAATGGATAATACATTCCATTGAGGTTGGAAGGACCACATGCATCAAACCACCATCCTGCAAGACAGAGGACAGACATCAGCAGAAGTAAGTCTCAAAATAGTATTTAAGGTCACTTTGTTGTCTGGAAATGAGAAAGAAATCTAAACCCAGTTTTTTGTTCTTATGATTTGGAAGTGTTAGTGTAAAATACTTAACCCCAAATTCAGGAAAGAAATGTGTTTGTGTATCAACTACATATTCTTGAATCTTACACTGCACATTGCATTTGAAAATTGAGAAGGGAAAGTGTTCTATCAATTTACTATCTACATCAAACATTTCTGACAGCCTGAGAGCAGAGCACAACTTGAACTATAATGATATTAAGTTGCCTTTGGTTTTATCTACTCTTTAGTAGTAGTCCTGTTCTTTACAGATTTAAACTCCTTTCTTAATTCTTTCTTTGAGGAATTACTCAGTTCTCTGGGTAGGTCAGTTCAAAACCTCCTGGAACTTCGTAAGAAGGAAAAGGAGAGAAAAAAACAGCCCCAAATGTACTTTGTGTCCATATAGTCCTGACTTGTTAGTGGGTCACAAGAAAAAATTATTTTTATTAATAAAATAATATTTTTATATTTCTGTTATGGTGGCAATAGTGTGTGTGTTCTGTTTTGCAGGGCAGTATTCCAGCTATCCTTCTGGATAAACTGAAGCTGTCTTTTTTTCTTGCAGCTTGTGCTATAGGAAAATGAACTTAAGAGATAACAGGAAGATAAGCCAAATTTACAAAGCACTTGTTTACATTTCAGAATGTGGAATTCTAGATTAACAAACTATATAGAATTACTTGTGTAGTTGAAGATAAAAATACCACCTAGAACTCAAATATAACTAGTGAACAATCATTAGAAAAATGTAGATATATCTGTGGTGTATCTTCACTGCTTTCAATAACTATATTGAAATAAGGAATTAAATTCTTGTACCCTTCTGTGGCACTTGCAGCACACAGCACCTCTTGGGGATTTTTCTTCTCGGGTAGCTAGGGAAAGGGCTTATGCTTAAAGAATCAGGAGACATTTCACTGACAGCTGAATGTCTGAAAGAGGTTTTTTGCAGGGAGTTGCATTTTGATCTCTGAATATACCTCATTCCTTGGAAGAGGAATCTGCTGTGTCTCTGATTAGTTCCACAATTACAGACTTTCTTGTACCCCAACTTCAGAGACTTATTTTCCCTCCAGTTTTAACTTCTCTTGTTTTATTTTAACTAACTTTTGTCAAATGGTAAAATACTTCATCTAGAGTCACCATACTAGTATTTCTATCTGTGAGTTTTGAACTTTTTTAATAATCAAAATTTACTAAGTCAAAGTTATCACTATTTATGTCGTAGACAATTTCACTGCCAATAAAAATAGGAAGACTGAGAAACATAAAAACATTCGTACCTCCTGTTAGCATTTGTGAACATTTGCAAATACATTTGTCATTGTCTGCATCCTTTGTGCTAAAATCATTTCCTGGTTGGCTTATACTACTTATTTTGCCTGCTGTCCCAGTAAGTCCTTTAAGGTAAATCCTGTAGAAGTGAAAAATGGAAAAACAATTATTACATGGAAGTTGATGGTAGTTGTCTGCAAAATAATGATGGAATAATTTGCAATAAATATCCTGTTCAAGTAGTTTAAGTCTCTTCTGGCCAATGTACTGCTGTAAGCTGTTTTTCAGGACAATGTTTTTATATGAACAGGAACGGTCAGCACAATATTCTAAAAAACATGTGTTCATGTCATATTAGAAGAAAATGAGAGCAAGTAGATAGTAACTTATAGGATTTTTCATACAGGTCATGTATTTATTAATACTGGAAGTGCATTGTTGTACTTCAATGCAACAGGACATGCAATTATTTTTATTACGTTCAAAAGTTTAAATGAAAACTTTTTTGATGCCTATTTTGCTGTTAGTACAACACAGCAATTTAGCATTACAACCCTGCATATATGAGATAACGGCCTTACTAGGAATATTAATTATGAGCTAGTAAATGATATTTTAGAAGCTTCTCAACATTTCCCTTTCCATTGTCCTAATTACTCATCCTTTTCGCATCATTCATAAATTTTAGTGTTAGCTCATCACAAGTATTTTAGTTTGTTTCAGTTCCCTGGCAAGGTAAGCTTTCAGTGAGGCTCCTGCTGTTGGGATCTGCTTGCACAGGTGCCAGTTCAGTCTCAGTGGGGAGAGACACAGGGCATTGAACTGGGCAGGACTATTACACAGCTATTCCTGTGTTACCTTGAATTGGAAGGTAAACCCTCTGCTCCCACAATATCTTTTTGGTGATTGCATTTCTCTATCAAATAGCTCATGCTTCTCAGAGGTATTCTATTTGTTTAAAGAGGAGATCTGACTATCTGAGGAGAATTAACTTGTCCCCCAATCAGTCTTCATCTTGCTTGTAATCCTCTGCTTATGATAGAAATTGTCTTTGGTAGAGTTTAACAGATTATTTTAACCCATTTTATATTCCCTATTTTAAAATATAATTAATTAATTTTTATTCATTTAGCTTTCAAAGGATCAGTTCATTACAGGTTTTCTTTAAAATATCTTTTAAAAAATCAGTTTTTTCTTAAGATGAGTTCAAAATTATGTAAGCCAATTTCTAACATAAATGTATAAAGTATAATGTATGAGCCTGGGCTGGGTCTTCGATATCATCTGAAGTCTAATATAAGCACAGTATTATTTACTTATGATTAATAATAAATTCTTTAAGGTACAGTTTAGTATAACAGAAGATGAAAGGCAGTGGATGGAAATTGAAATGAGATGTTCTGACTGGATATCAGAAAAACTTTTTAATGTGAGGAAAGATAAGTGCCATCTCCACCTTGGGAGGTTATCAAGACCCAAAATCCCTGAGCAACCTGGTTTGTCTTCATAGCTTTGAGATCAGGAAGTTTGATTCAAACAAAGTCCATTCTGATCTCAGTTTAATATTAACAAATTTCAGTTTTATGGCTCAACTCATAATCTTTCCAGCATTCAGAATGTATTAATCTTTTTAATGTAATGCATCACAGAATCAAAGAATCGTTTGAGTTGGAGGGGACCTTAAAAATCATCTAGATCCAACCCCTTTCCCATGGGCAGGGACACCTTCCACTAGATCCGGTTGCTCAAAGCCCCATTCAGCCTGGCCTTGGACACTGCCAGGGATGGGGCATTGAAGATGTTCTTAACTGAATATTTCCTTTGGGTTTTTCCTTTTTCATAATGTTAAATGTATTCTTTAAAACACTCCGTTTTATGATGAATTCCTCATTTGGTTGCATAATGTAATAAAATTGCTTTTACCATCTTAGTTTTCAGTAATTACCTTTTAATATTGTGAATGAACAAGGGTAATCACCCATTTTGCAAAAGTTGCCTTTCTAAGTATTTTAAAGCATTACTGTACAAAAATCTCTGCTGTAGATTCTGGCTGTTTCCAGATGAAAAAATATTTACTTTGGAGTTGAGAAAACTAAATACTACCAAGGCGTTAAGATCTAACATTTTGTGGGGGGTAGATGCTGATAGTTTTGAATTGCTTTGTTTGCATATAAGACCTGAATTGAAATAACACCATCAGGTCTCTCAGGTGTCAGGTTGACTTTATTTACAACAAATAGTTGCTGGAGATCTTGGAGAAATTCATCTAAATGTAGACAATTGTTCTGTCCAGTCACCCAAAGCTCCATGAATCTGCTCCATGAATCCATGAAGACTCTTACAAAGAAACATTTAATGGACCATGTAGTAGGAAAGTGTCTGTTATACTGTGAAGTGTTTAGTTTCTTTTATAATAAATCAAACTATTTATTGCATTTACAGAGAGCCTGGTGAATGAACTATGAAATGTTCATATATCTCAGCTGTGGCTGACACTATTTCAAAATGTGTAATACTAATAGTACTATTAAAAGTGTATAATACTATGATAATATTTATATAAAATATTGATTTAAAATTTGTATTATTTCTTATTTTAACCAAGAATTAAGAAGAAATTGTGAACCTTTACATTTTACAGGATTAGAGCATAACTAATAGGTCCATTAGGGTTTGGTGTTTAAAATGACAAGTTGGTGATGGGTGAAATGCACATTTGCTCCATTTTCACAGGTAGGAGAGTTATTGAGAAGCTTAGCCAGTGGCTTATGGAAGAATAAGGCCACCTCACCGCAGTGTGCTCTTTATGACAACAGAACAGTTCCTAGAAGCCACTGACAAGGAAAATCCTTGAAGTATAATTCATCTTAGTCATCCACCTTCCAGAAATGTATTTGTTGCAGGGAATCAGGATTTGATAGCAGACAGGTTCCTACTGTCCTAGTGACTGTGCACTGTCACGCACTATATTGGCACATGTATCTTATCTTATTCAATACTGTCTCATCATCTTTGTGTTTTGTGTGTTATACTGACCCATGATGCACTAGTAAAATACACATTTTCTCCTCTGGAAAAAGAAATTACTTTTTTAGGCAAGAGGTGAAAAATAGAGAAAACATTATTTTCTGAGCAAACTGGAAAATAGTCAGATTTGTAAGAAATAAGGCCATGCATCTACACAGTTTAGAAAGATTACTATCAGAACATTTTTTTAGTTAGATCTGATTTTTCTGCTTACCTGTATTTTTGTTCTTCACTTGCTAGAGAGAAGTGGTCATACAATGAATATGCTTCATTTCCTTCCCAGTCTTTCAGTTGTATTTTAAGAACATAACGCTTCTGATTAGTCAGTTGAGAAACAAACTCATTTCCCAGCCAGTACTCCCCAGCAGGATCACCAAATCCCTGTAATTCAAGTTGTATGTTTAAATGGCTTTGTTTGCGTAGCTTTTTTTCCTTTGAGTTTGAAATTATCACCATCAGTTTTTAAGTTTAATAGTTTTCATCCTGTCAGCTAAGAATTTTACTGTGTCCGTGGGGGTTATTGATCTGTAATATTTCAAAAAGTTGATTTTAGCAAGGACAAGCTCAGGAATCTGAAACAGGGAATCAGTATTACTTAGTAGATTTGGAGCACTTCCTACTGTTGCCATTAGAAACACAAATATAAACAACTCAAAAAATGTAGACATATGATGGAACAGTTGATTAAAAAAAAAGTAAGGTTTCTCTTTAAAAACAAACATCACACTTGCAAGTCTGCTTAGGCAAACAACTTACACTACTCTGACATTTTCAAAATGAGCATCTGAGGACAAAGACAACTTTTTAAGGTTGCTTACATTCTAAGGATGCTATTAATATAACTTTAGCATATTCAATTTCAGATAATAATAACAGCTGATATTAAGACTTCAGAGAACATTGTTTACCATCTTGTACTCCTTCCACGTCCGGTGGAAGTCCACACTGCCATCTTCTCGTTTCTGAATAACTGTCCAGCCTCCTCCACCAGTTTCCATGTCACAGTAGGCCTACCAGAGTAAGCATGTAACAGCCTAAGTGCATGCAGTCACAGCAAAACAAAACCAGAAATCATGTAATTTGCATCTTTCTATATAGTGGCAAGTCGTGTGCAAAATATGAGTTAACCTAAAAATGCGAGTTTTCATAGCTTTCATACAAATTATTTGTGTTATCCGCAAATAAATGTGATTCCTCGGTATATATCACACATAACAGAATACTTTAACAAATGACACCTTTCACTTCTCCATCTTTTTTGTGAGAGATCCATTCAAGTTTCCCATGACTTGTCGGAGTATAGATACTGTTAAATTCAGGCAATGAACAAACTGAAATATATTTTTATTATCACAGTAATTGTTCAGTGCCTTTGCAAATGGTCTGACCCCAAAGTTAAATCTAAGTGTATTATCTGAAAGTTGTGTCTTAAAGCCATGTTATTATACGGACTGCAATGAATATCTTCTATGCTTGAACAAAAAGTAACAACTATAAGATGTTCCCAAATATTCATAAATCACCTTTGAATTTACCAAATTATTGCTAAAAATTTGGAAAGACTGACATGTAATAAGCAGTTCACTGAACTCAGTTTTAGAATACCCAATGAGTGCATCCATTGCACAGTAAAATTCAAGTTTATAAGTGACTTGTTCAGTCAGTCTCCCAGATTAAATCACTTCAGCATCAGAGGTGAAAGGTATTACTTAAAGTGCCAGTATACTGGGGAGATGCTGATGGGAAAAAAGTCTTTTGAAAATTAGTTGGAATTTTGGAGTGATGTTTGGGAGAAGTAGTGGATAAATTAACAATAAAATTTTGTGAATATGAGACTATCTAGTACAATTTTTTGTGAGAAAGAATTTCAAATTATTGCATCTAATTCTGCTTTTCCAAAACTAACAGAACTTACAACTAGATGTGTGAAGTGAGTGGAGCTAAGCTGGTGTAAGACAATACAATGAAAGTCAAAATGAAGTCAGTATCTCTTTAAATTGCATGTTAGTACCAATACTATCTTTAAGAAAGATATTGAATTTCTTGTACAAGGATTCTTGTTTGGAGAATTCTCAGTTAATATTTTCTCATTTGGAAGTTTAATTTTTTTTACCACTTTCTGCCAAGATACTGAAGTTCAGAGCCTTCTTCAGAGTCACTTCACATCTTTGAAAATTTTTGAATTATAGTTTGAGTATTAAATACATTAACTTCTAATCTGTATTCTAGATCTTTCATCCAATAAGTGAAGTTGTGTCTTCCCATTTATAGTAGTATAGGTAAGATCTGACTTCTTATACTTTGATGGGATATTTCATCTGTAGAGTAATTAAATAAATTGTTTTAAAAGAACCTAAGCAAGTATTTCATTATTAATTTGGATTTTTCCTTCATTGTTTAACAGTTCTCTCAGTAGTCTTCTTGCCTAACTGCTGCTTGTCACAATATGCCTATAACTGCCCCAAATCATGACTGGATGGCACTAAAGCTGTAATGTCTTTTTCATCCACTTCTATGGGAGACTGTCTTATCAGTGTTAGCAGTTAGCAGACTTGAGCTCTTTGAACTGTGAGACATCCTGGAAATTCATTGAAAAAGTATGAGTTCAGAGAAGCCAGTTTCCTTCTGTGCTGTGTAGTGTTATTTGTTTCATTTTGGGAGGTAAAGTGGGCTCCTTACTAAGTTTTCAATATCATTGGCTCTTTTAGGGTATGTGTATTGTGTGTATGTTATACACACACATCTATATATTTATATAAATCAGAGTATTTACAGTTCAAGCAATGTTGTATATACTGTTGAAAAGCGTCAGACCTTTGAAAGGAAAAAAAGCCCTTACAGCTGCAAATATCAAATATATTAGTGTTTCAACAGGCTGTTGCACATTGGAAATCTGAAGCAGATACTGTACTTTAAGCTTGCAGTAGACTCTGTTCAACATCAGACAATCACAAGACATTCAGTGGAGATTTTTAGAAAAGATAAAATAAATAAGGAAAAAAGTTGGATAAGGGATTACTTTTTAAAGTATGTCTTGTGAATGGAATTTAATTGAAACCTTAATTTATACTGATATATGCAATTCCTTACACCTCAAAGTCTGTTTTTTGTTTGGCTTTACTAACATCTGTATTTAATGACTGGTAAAAATTTGATACTGTATAAGTTAATTTAGTTAAAATAAAAATTCCCTTCAAAGGAAGGGCTGAAGATACGGTATTGGAAGAGAAGATGAATCTATTTTAGAAGGCTAACTCATGATGTGTAATGTATATGTGAAAACTAATTTCCACAGAGGGCTATGAAGAGGGATATTAGGAATGGGCTAAAGCAGATGCAAATACTTTTTTTACGCATCAATACAAGTTAAAAAGCTGATTTAACAATGATCAAATATCACTGGTTGTAGATAAAGTTGTTGACTCTGAAGCGTCTCTCCACTTAAAAGAACAGTATAAGCAGCCAGATGGAAAATAGAACAGTTTCACTCTTCTCTGAAATATGTAGTTTCTAACTAGGTACAGTGGGAGGCCATGTATTAATTTATCTGAGCTGTGGGTTCAGTCTGATATTGCTATTGTAGACGTTAATTGATGTTTTCGAATGTTAAGTGCAATTTCCTTTACGCCAATTGTCTAAATTTCAATTTAGTTGAAATTAATACTTTGAAAAAATCAATGCCTTTAAACAGCACTTTCTTTTGTTTTAATGAGATTAAAATATAAATAGTGAATGTCTGTCATAAGATATTCCTGTTACAGGTAGTATCCATTTTTTAAGTGAATGGTAAGACAACTAGCTTTAATAGACACTATAGATTCTTTGAGATAAATGCTGGGATACTGCAAATCAGTTCCCAAAGGAAAAAGCAACTCACTAGGAACTGAAAAATGTAATGAGAAATTGAAGAGATGACCATAAAAACCTCATGTAGATTTTTCTTACCAGTAACAATTTTTTAAAGTTTACGTAAATTTGGGAGTATAATTTTTCCACACCAAAAAAATTTCATGTCAATCAAATCTAAGTCTTTCTCTTAACACCCATTACTAGAGCAGAACTTTTCTGACCTTTCAACCTATTCTAGGTTTTATATTCAAAAGAAAGATATGTAATGTTTCGTAAAACTAGTGAAAATAGATACCAAGATTAGGCAGGCAGCAAGAGTCTTCAAGCAGATGCCAAAAAGAATAAAGAGATTAGCCTCTCAAGTTACAACAAATTGGAACAGGGAGTATTTGATGTATCTTGTGAACTGCTTCAGTACTTACAGTTCTAGCAGCTGTAGCACTGTAAGAGGGTATTTGGGGTGTAAGTGTTGTCAGACCTGCTTTGTGAATGGTAAGGCTCAGGCTGACTTACCAGGATGAAGAGCCACTGCAGTTTTTATAGAAAAGCAAGTGCAGTCACCACATCCTTGCAGTGACCTCTCGCATCACTTTCGGCTGTTGTTTGAACACTTTGGAGTCACTATGTCCAATGATTTTTGTATTCTGCTGTCTCTATCTCCTAGAGATGTGACTAGTTAAGAACTACAGTCTAATTGGTTCATGAGGTTGCTGTAAGCATAAAACTATTGACTTTTCATAGTTTTGCCACTGCCATTTTTCCTTGTGTCAGCAGTCTTTTGCTGTTTTCCTCAGTGTTTTTAAAAGGAATTAGCTTTTGTCCTGTTGCAGAACAGGAAAGTTTGAAAATATTAATGGAATTAAATAATTGTTTTCCTCTCAGTTGTCATATGCAATTCCTTAGTTTTGGACTATGATGGGAGACAAATTAGTAACGTGGGATCAGTTACAGATTACACAGAAGTTGTTTATAAGCCTGTTGGGAGGTCAGAAGGTGTTACAAGAGGAAAAGACAAAAACATAAACAGCAGTGCAGCACTTCTGGCAAATAAAAAAGGTCACTCTGTTTCCTGGTCTGAGTAGCTATCCACATCATAAACAGTTGAAAATGGTGTAACATGTTGATTGTCCCTAACCTTCACTTCCCTTGACAACTCCTCTTATGCATTTATATTTGTGTAAAAAATCAGCATCAGGTTAAAACTTTTTAGTCTCTTATTTTCCATGTCATACGGTAAGTAAAACCTTCCCTGTCTTTTTCTATCTGAAATGGGCAGAATAAGATATTAATTCTTTAATGTTATTAAATGATTGATTTAATACTAAGTGAAATTATTACATTTTAACTACTTTTTTAACCTAGTAAATTGCCAAAATGGGTATTTGCATTAAGCATTTAAAGCCTCCGTGTTCAAATGTAAAGCATTTAATATTTTATAGTCTAGGAAATTTGTACTTTTGAAAATGCAAAGTGTTAAAGTTTATGACAATTTTTTATTCTGTAATATGTCATGCACTTGTGTCTGCTTTTAGAAAATATGCATGCTCTGAAAACTATATTTGACAGTAAAATTAAAACCAAAGATAAAAGCTTGATTCAAGTCATAGTAAGAGATCCAAGGAATATAATTCCTGAGTTGTCTAACAAAGACTGCTGCATTCCATTACTTTAGAGATGCAGTAGCTTGCATCTCCTTTAGCTTTTTTAAATTGTGATTGTAGATACCTATGCTATTTAAATGCCATTCAGCTTCATGTATAAAACGCTTCATTGTATCTTATGTAACTCATTTTCTTGTGAAATTGATGTATTTAGAATAGATTATTTGAAAGGAAAACCGGCTTCTTTTTCCCCGAGAGAAGCAGACTACAAATAATTTGTCTAGATTATATCTACAAAAAATTACATGTTTTATCTATTGTATTTTATAGGTCTTACCCAAACAAATTGCTTATTTCCTTTAGCTGAGAGCTTTGTAAGTGTAAAGATCACAGTCTGGCTTGGGCTAAATGTTCTGGCACTTCGAAGTCTAGTCACCGGTGAACTTCATTTCTAAACCTTCACTTGGGAAAAAAAAAATGCTTTCTCTGTCAGAGCTTTACCAATTCCTTTTCCACATTGCACCTCTTTTTCCACTGCTTTTTTACATTTTCTGTTAAGTTTTCTAATGCAATAAAGTAGAGCCTTAGGAATTCTGTAAAATATTTCAATTTTTGTGTAAAGGAAATATCTACAGTAGAAATTAGAAAATAAAAACATCATTAAATTATTTAGTGTTTGTCTAAGAAATATATTAAGCATTTTTTTATATTCATATGTCCCTTAGCCTCCTCAGCCTGCTGTGCCTCATCATGTGAACCCCACTCCTCCAAAAGCTTGCTCCAGGTTTTTGGTTCTTTATCATTAATAATCTTTAATCATTAATAATCATTAATTTGGTTCTTTATCAATCCACCTGGAACTTTTCTCCCTTTCAGATTCTATGTTTCAACTGAACTATACTGTCTGAAGCTTTGTCATTTTATTTACTTCAGTAGATGAAGCATCTCTGTCAGGCATCCAGTATATCATCCACTGAGTGCCATTTTTAGCTCAAGGCCTCTTCTATAGAGGTATGGCATACTGCTTTAACTTAAATTGACATTAGAGTTCGTTTCAGTTAAACACATAGGGGAAAAAATAATCCATAGAGGAATTTAAACTGATCTGAAACCCCTGCAAATATTTACATTATTATCACCTTTTTTTTGATATCACCTTTTATATGAATCAGTATATCACCTTTTGATATCACCTTTTATATGAATCAGTAGTTTATGTGAATCAGCTATTTTCCAGAAAAGTCCTCCCTGTTAGACAGTGTCTAATTGTTAATCTAATTGTTACACTGATGTCCTTAAAACTCTGTGATGTAAAGAACCAAAACACACACATGAGTCCAGCACTACTAGATTGCTTTCATGAGTATAAATCCATGAGTAATCTTCCATGCCCCTGACTTTACCTTCTTTTGCCACCTGAAGACCCTTGGGCATACGAAGGAATTAAGAATTTAAAGGAGACAGGAGTCTGCTGATCATGCAGAGCAACTCTGTTGGAGTTACAGATTTTATAAGGAAATTACAGTACCTTATTGATTTAATTACATTAATTATGTGGAAAAAATAATGAAATTCTGTCATGATGAAGCACAAACAAAATGTTATTCCTTTCAACTGAGCCAAGATTTCACCTGAAGGACGTTTTTCTTCCTGTGAGATACTCAGATCTAGGAGTGATGAAATGCTTATAAAAAACTCAGTAAGTAGTAAACTTCACTATTAACTAGCCTTTAAAATAGCATATTTGCCAGATTAAATAACCTTTAACATGCAGTATGCCTAGGTAGCTCTTTATAGTCAACCTACCTTCTTCTCTTGTGCAGTGTTTGAAACTGTTAAAGTGTAGATTCCACTTGTTGTCAGTCCAGATTTGAAAGCTTCAGCACAGTCTTTGAAGCTGATTTGCTCCTCTTTGGCTATGAAGTTTTTCTTAGCTATTAAAAATACAATAGAAATTGAAGGCATTAAGAGGAGATGAATGAAAGTTATTAAAAATCAATTTATGATGTAATTGGCTTAAAGCAGTTCCAAAACATATGTCTGGTCCTGAAAGAAATGACAGATCGAGGTACTTATTGTGTGATGTTACTTTGTATCATTTAGAGACATTATTCTGTTAGGACTGTGGTTGTTTGATAGGTTGAAAAGTGCCAACACTTACTAATATGTTGAATGAGAAAACTCAGGATATTACATCTCATTCAGTTGAACAGTTTCTGCTTCCACTCATTGCCCTGGCTGGACTTCTACATGCATTACAACCTATGCATGCATTAACTACTATTATATACATACCTAAGTAGCAAATGATTATGTTAATAATGACTTTTGGCCAGTACTCTTATACTGTGAAATGAGTTGTGAACCCTTTTATAATGCAGCTCTTTTTTTTTTTTTTTTTTTTTTTTTTTTTTTTTTTTGCCCCTGTGCTGAGCAGGAACAACTTCGTATGTACCAAGCTGAAGCTTGGTAGCTCAGCCCAACTCACTAAAGAGACATACCTTCTGGAATTCATTTGTGTAAAAATTACATTTTCATATGTCTAAGCATTCTTATTCAACAGAACAATCTAAGGCTCATCTTTTTGTTCAGTTCTTTATTAACTGAACTGGAGGCTGGAATTTCCTGGCATTTCGCCTGTGACTGATATTTCATATTTGACCCTTTTGGGGTTGGTTCTGTGTATTTTCCCTTTTAATTTAATCTAACAATCACAGTCAGTTACTACAAAGGTTTAGCCATATAAATCTGTGCTTATATTACAGTTGCTTATTATGTTCTTTTTAGCTTGCTTATTCATTATTTACCTGTTTAAGTGCTTTGCCTTAAATAGAAAAATAACACATTCAGTGTTTTAATTACTTTTCCACACTCTATTGTTTGCATACTGTCTTAGAAGCTTTCCCTGCTAATTTTGTCTTTTTGGCAAACACTCATTATTTTTTCCACTCTGGATTTAATGGTGCTGTAGCCAACATGACTTTGACTTGTTTACTTATTTGTGCACTAGCATAGTAGATAACATCAGCAGGAACATGTACAGCCTTGGTATTTAAGGGAATAGCGTCAGTTATTAAGACAAAAAAACTTGGAATTTACTTTGTTTAGAAAAACCTACAACCTATGTTATGATAATAACATATAGGACAACACTAAAAGTGAGGACTTCCAAACACCCTTTTCCTTTTCTGTGATCCACCTTAGAGTAATGTATCATAGACCACCTATACTATCTTTTAAGTTCTAATGACAACTTTTAACAGTTTTTCCCAGTATTTAATTTTACATCTTTTCTTTAGGGGTTCTGTATGCATCTGTATTTTCAGCCCTGAGAACTTTACAGGCAACTGTGCCAGATTCTACAGTCTTTTAAAACAGCTTCTTAATCTGTCCAAGTTCCATATGAGACATGAAATTCAAGGCAGGGAATATTTAAATCCTGTGTAGCCATAACTTTTAGTTTATGGTTTGTATGGACTTTTTATGGCACACATGAATCTGCATAAATCTGGAAACTATGCTTGGTGGCTATGATTTGTTGCAGGGTTGTCAGGCATTTAGGGGTGAGATTATTGCCTATAAAGTTGGCTAGGCTGAGGGATTTTTAGGATGAACAAGCATGGTGAAGAACTGGGAGTACCTGCTGCCCTGGCCTGGTGCTTTCTGGTTTCGGGGGCTAAAATCTATGCCTGCGCTTATTCCTTTGCCTTTGGTAGCCACTATAATTGATCCTTTCTTTGATAAACTCCATGTGCATAAAGCAATGAGAGGTGGCAGAAACAATCTCTGTGAGCCAGGAAGAAAAGTTGCAAGCCTACAATATGCAGTCTCACCTAGATATATGGTCAAGGGAGTGTGTATACTGCCACACATGTGAATGCCATGTGAGATGAATGATACTTGGCATCTCTGTATTTTGTTGAACCACTGGAGAATTGGTTAAGAAGATAAACCAGAGAAGATAAATAAAATGTTAAAGAGAAATCACATAAATGTGGTTGTTTCTCCCACCCCCTAAAAAGTAGGTTAATTAACTTGGATGCAGAATTTAAGGCAAAAAATACAGACTTTTTAAGAAGCAGAAGTATGTCAGAACTAGTTGTAAGACTGTAGGTACCAATGTACACAAATTAGGCAATAGCCCTGAAATGATATAAGCGTGTCTGCTTTAACTTACAGTTTGGTGTCGATATCATAGTAAGCAAGCTATGAACCGTCTCCATCAGATCATGTTGCTGTTTTTGCAGAACTGAGTTGTTTACTGTAGCTGTAACTAACTGTTTTTCTAGTTCTTCTATTATAGAATTCTGTCTGGCTACTAGGACTTGAAGCTGATCTTTTTCATCTTTTATTGACTTCAGCTGAAGCATGTGCTTGTCTTCCATCTCAAGAACTCTTTTTTCTAAAAAGCTAAATAAAAGATTACAATTAGGCTCTCCAGAAAAAACTTTGAGCTGATGTCAAGAGAATCAAGCATGTTGCATAAGTTTCTTTCTTCATAAATGCTCATCTTCATTCTCTGATGCTATGCAAGCAGTAGACAACTAAATGTTTAGTTTTATACATATGCTTTAATTTACTACATAAGTGCACTAATAAACAACATTATCTACTACAGTGTAGTATTGCAGACTACAGTCTGTATTGCAGACTTTAAAAGTGTAATAATTGGGTGTTTGATAATTCAACATTATTAAAGGAAAGATAAAGGGACTAAGTTTTCATGGGTTTACCCTATTAAAAGATGAAACTTATTTAAAGATGTAACTATGAACATTTCAAATATCCTATAATAAAATACTTAACATAAATGTTATGGGATTAAGACAGGGAAATTTGCAAATAGTTATTTGAAGATGGGTTACCCTTCTCCAGTTTTGGAGCTGCTATTATTAGGGAACTGGCTGGGAACATTATTGCACTGCTAATTGTTCTGATACAGACTCTGAGAAAGCTGACATCAAAAGATACATAGCCAGAAGAGAGAAGTTCACCTAAAATCTGTTACTGTTACTGAAAAAAAATGCTGACCCTTATATATAATTATGTTTCAAGCAGATTAGTTCAATGCAGATTGTATTTTGTTAGGTGAGAAACAATGCTTTTGTGTTTTATGTGGATGTTACAAGGGTAGTCTAAAATCTGCTGAGTTCAACACCAAAAAAACATGACCTTTTAAAAATCAGTATTTCCTTTGCTTTCCATTTGATAAGGGTGCTTGTTTTTCTTAAGTTAATAGATAAAACCTTTAGGGAACGTATATAAATGTAGTAGAGTAGTGAACAAAAATGTCAAAACGTGTCTCCTGGGTTTCTTAAGCTAATTCTTTCAAAGAAAGAGCACTTTGCACATATGGTTCTCATTGAAAAACATTGCTTTGAAGGAGAAAACTTACTGTTATTGCTGCTTTTAGATTCCTCTGTAAACTATTTATTGCCAAAAGTAAAATAAGACCGTGGTGATATGGAAACGAAACTAGCTGCAAAAAGGTAGGAGCCTTTGGACCGCAGCCGAGTACAGAAGAGGATAGGAAGATATTGGTCAATTTCAAAACATTGACTCTTAAGGAATGTTGAATATGATTAGTGCTTTATTTTTCTCACTACATGAGATTAAAAAATTGTAGCAATGACCTGGTTAATCATTAGGATAGCTGTGTACTACATGGAAATAAAATTTTGAAGATGTGGTTACACTCAATTAGTTTGAATCAGGTTATATCATCTGGATAAGTCTAAAGAAGAATATAAATCAGGTACAACTGAACTACTGTTTCAGTTTTAGCCTTAAGTTCCTCATATAAAGAAGAACTTTAGATAGTGAAGAACAATATATAAACACAATACAAGAATAAACCTGCATGAATCTCCTAGGCTTTAAGTAATATATTACCTATGTAATGAGTATGGGTAACATTTTGTAATCAGTTTGGGGAGCCTGTGTACAAACCCTTATTTTCCTGCTTGAGTACATTTTTTCTAAAACTATTAGAAGGGCACTTCATGGAATAGCATTTTATTGGGCTGTGCAAACTTACCTGTTTTTTTCTTGTAATTTAGTTATCTCATTGGTCTGGTCTGAAATCTGTCTTTCTAGTTTGTTTGTTGAAAGAGAGTGTTCCAAAAGCTGAAGTTCAAGTCGGGTTGTCTGGTTTAATACCTAAAAAAAATTTACAAAAAAAAAAACTTCTTTTAAAAGATACTTCTTTTAAATAAATTGCAATTTTGTTGTGTTGTGAAATCATGCAAAGTACACCTATGATTAAAAAATATTTTTCAACACTTAATTTAGGCACAAATGTTCATAGAATCAGAATGAAGAAGAATACACAGAGTTGCACCGATTTTGTTATTACACTACTGTATATCACTGGGAATATTTCAGTAGTATGCTGCGTTTCTGATGAGAGTTACTGTGTACTTTTGCTTTGTTGTTATACCTTCCCCTCCATTATGATAATTCTTACTTCATTATTGGAACTATTATGGTTGTGGCTCAAAGAATGAGTTGAATTGTGTTCCCCATCTGGTGTTGAAGTCTCTCTCTTGCTGAAATATTGGCACAGTCTGGAAATCACTTGGTAGTTCTCTCCTAGCTATTTTATTCAATCCCAAATTATATTTTGAAGTGTTTATCATGTGAACCACACTTTAGTCAATTCATTCTTTGGGTTTTAATATTACCTTTTCTCTTTGTATTGTTTACAATTTATTTGCATTTTTAAATTAACAAATGCAGATACTAGGAAACATGTAAGATACTCTGCGGTTTGTATTGCATTACTTTGAGGCAAGTTTTCTAGAAATATTTTCTCATTGTTTTAGAATAGCTTTTTTTAATTCAACAGAATTTGGCTTTTCTTGACAGGAAGAATTGATTACTCATGTCCTTCATGTTAAACAGTCATTCAGGACATGATTTCACACTTAAGTGTAATTGAAAACTATTGCCAAAAGTAAGTGTCCTTGAGAGAGCAATTGTTTGGTTAATTTCCTTATGTTGCTAATTAAACCCTTAACCCAATCACCAGTAATTTCAAGCAGAGAAGGAAAGTTACAGTGATGATTTTCTTCCTCTAAGCAGAAAATACTTGAGTAATTTCCATAAAGACATTACTGTGAATGAATAAATATATTCCCTCAACATGTGCAAAATATTAGGCTCCTGATTAATATAATGAAAGTTGAACTCATTATGCCTATAAGCTATGAATTATCAGTTTATCAACAGTTCACAAAGTCTTGATTTAGGTTAAAAAATATAATTTAATTAATTAGATGAATTCTACAGATAGTAAAATGTCTAACAAGGATTTTAGGCTTTGCATAGTTTTTATATTATACAAAATGTTATGTGCTGCATGATATATATCCATTATTTGTTTTGGCAAGTACAGATTCTCATCTTCCTACTGTATCTGCAAAACTACAAATACATACTACTCTATATGGATTGGACTTGTCCTTCTACTAATATCTGCATTCTGTTTAACAGAATGTCTTATTGTACTTAATGCTTTTCAATTAAAACCCAATTGTTTTTATTTGACAAAACAAATAAATGTACAGTAGACAAGTTTATTTCTGTGTGAATGTACTTTCCTACCAGCCTCTTAATTTCTTTTTTCTTGATTAATCTCAGATTTGTTCATGTATCCATTTGTTAACCATAATAGAGTGAATTGTGCTGGAAATGAACTGTTATCCCACTTAGAGTTATTTGTGAAAACATTGATTAAAAAGAAAAGTCCTCTTGATAAGCTTAAAAAAATAAAAAAGGAAAGATTCAGTTTAAAAAAAGCAATTAAGCTGGTGTATGGAACAAAGACAGTTTGAAGAGACTCGTTTAGCTAAGATTAGTAATGAGAGAGCTGTATAAAGCACACTAGGACCCAACTGATGCCTGGATATAGTATAGTAGTTTTAAATACATTCTCTTTAAAGATTAATTTAACAATTGTCTTTATAGGCTTATGTGAAATACTGCTGTAATGAAAATCACTCAAGTGACAACACTGGGCTTGCGATGGAACTATGTATTACCAAATACTAGTGTTTCCTTAAGTTGGGTGGAACTGTGGGTCATAACAGTTGACTTCTAATTGTTGAACAGAAGCGTGTAACTAAACAGTGTTAAATGTATAGCTGTAGTATTTGGGAAGCAGAAGCATTTTGAGGTTGAAATTCATTACTTACTTGTGCTTCAACATCTGTTAATTTGCGGGTCTGTTCAGCTGTTTGATTTAGCAAGTTTGTGCCTATTTCAATCATTACTGCAGTCTGGTTCTGCACTGCAGTTTGCTGGATCTCTACCATTTCTTTCTTCATACTGTCTTGGATGTAATTCTCAAGCTACATGGGAAAGGAAAGAGAGAAGATAGTTGCATTCTTTAAATATTGGAAAGGGGATAGTGTAGTAAGCCTGCTGGCAGCCTTGCTAAACAAATTTGGTCCTTGTCTTTCTCTGTTATGTATTTATGTTAAGTTTCCCAATGTTAAGCTCTGTGAGAGAAAGACCAAATGTGACAAGGGATGTGTGGCCACTCATTTTCTAAAGGCAGGAAGAGAGATTTGCAGGAGGTAGGTAGTAGGTACAGTGATGAAGGTGCTTGTGGGCACATGAAAGCCTTTCTGCCCTAGTGCTCCCACCATTGTAACCATCAGAGGAGCTTCACCAGCTTTGGCAGTGATGGGAATTTTTTAGAAGATACAAGTTTAGGAGTTTAGTCATCTTCCTGTATTTACACTTAACTATTTTAAAAGCATTTTTCATCACATAACTAGAAGTCAGAGAAGAGGTCAGATGTCATTTAACAGTTATGTGTGCATTTTTATCAGAGAATTTCGAATAAAGACACAAAACAGTAGAAAAACCTATAAATACTTTAAATGCTTGATATTAAGGAATGCAAAAGTTATTTAAAATACTTCACTGAAGTAATTCTGTCTAAACTAATAAGACTTCTTTAGTAGTCATTTTATAACAGAGTACCCTGCTTTCAAGGAAAGTGAGGAGAAAATAAGTAGCAAGGAGAAAATGAAAGCAGCCTTTTGCATAAATCTTTCTACCTGTCTGGATTATGAAAAAGCAGTCTGATTTTTCTTCACATTTCTTTATTTCTTGTCAGTAATTGCAAATATCTCACATTTCTTTGATGTGTCATTGCTTGTGTTTGAATTCATAAAAGTCTGAACCACAAGACTTCATTTTTTTCCATTGACTGAGGAAATTTCTAGAATCAAACTTCTACTTGCTCCAACACTGTTCTATCAAAAGAACCATAATAAATGTTGAGCTTTATGCTCTACCTACAAAGACAATACTAGCTAATAAAAATAGCTAGTGTCATTAAGCACAAATGGTAATACATCACCAATTCCTAATCTAAGTGAAATGGTAAAACAGGTTGATATCTTGATTTTTAAAAAAATAATATTTTGATAGCCTTATCTTGGTATGAATGATGGCTTGTAGTAATGAGACACTTCGAACTTTATTTTATGGCTACTTTCCATATCAGTGGGGATATATTCCCCAAATCAGTGGGGAAAAAGCATCTTCTTACTTAATATTCTATAAACCACTGTTCAGATATAACCATTCCACTTCCAACCATCTATCAGCTTTGAATATTTAAGGTTTCCCTCTTAAATATTACTTGAGCAAGGACTGGGTTAATTTTTCTTACTTCACAGCTGTTTTTTAAAGGTGGCAAATGAAGAAAACAGGGTATATTAAGAAATCAAAACCTCTAAACTGGTGGTATATTCTTATGTTTGAAGTGACCACTATTTCTTAATGCCCCGTGTGACCAAACTGTCAAAGCAGTATTTGTTCACTCCAGTCTCCCCATGCAGCTGGTGAACTGCAATGCACAACAGGGAGACTTCTGACCTGACATAAGCTTTGACCCACATCTACTGTTCTGCTCCATAAACATACTTCTCAACTGTCCCACAAAGATTTAAAACCAGTCTTTAGGCAGCCTTTACATGCTCATTGCATAATGATCTTTTTGAATGTAGAAGTAAGCATACAATCCAACTGGGTTTTGGCATAATAATTGAACATGGGTATCTTCAATTGCCATCATACTACGGTGATTCAAGTTATTCACTATTCACAGGGTTGATTCTTAAGTGTTACCTTTTGCTCCAGGTTATTCCTCCTTTTCAAAAGCTTCTCCACCCAGAGACAAATCTAATTTGACCAAACATGTTGGAATTTTTTTGATTCTTTGGTGACATCTTTTAGGTCAGCTTCTTCTTTTATGTTGGACAACAATCAGTGCCTTCTATTTGAGTAGAAATAGTAAGGTATCTTTTTGGTCCTTAAGCATTACACTATGACATGTCAGAGTATAGTGATAATTTATTTTAAAAAGCAATGCAAATTGGTGTTTGGTTCACCATAGTTAAAGGACATTTGCAAAATTCTGAAGACTTTTATATAGATAAAAATCAGTAATTTTTCACTAAAGTGAGATGAAGACCAAGAACAACTACTAATATGTGTCCTTCTGAAAAGGCTAGACATCTGGGAATTAAATTATTTATGAGTCCAAATTAACTTCAGCAACTGAATTTGGAAGACTGGACATCATTATAGATAACATTGAAAAAACTTTGCTCAGATGCAGCTCTATTAAGACTATGAAGTGAGATCTCCAGAATGCATTTTATTTGCCTCAGTATCACAGTTAAGTCCGGAAATACCTTTATCAAGATCGAGGATATCTTCACCTGACAGACTTAATGCATTGAAAATATTGTATCATCTTTAATTTAGAAAAAAAAGGCCCAAAATCAAAAGGAATACAGTAATAAACAGATCAACAAAGATTGTTCATGAGCTTTGATTCTTTCATTAAATAATTGTGGCTATTTAACCTTGTTCTTCAAGTTTCTTTGTTCACCAAAGAGAGAGCAGAATGAGAATCTGAACAAAGTCATCTCTGTATATAGGATTACAGAACTGCATGACTTCTTTGAAATTGTTATCACTGAGTTATTCCAAAACACACTACTAGAAAATTAGTTAATTCTGGGCTTAAAGGTAAGGTAAACACTTTATGGTAGGCTTAGGCAATTGCCCAGTTCAAACACACAGATGTAAGGTTGCTCTGAATACAGTATGCAAAACCCATGATTACAATTTAAGGCATGTGGTGGTTCTGGTTGCCAGATTTTTATGCCCCTTGTCACTGTACTTGTAACCTTGGAAAGCAGTTTTGTTTGGACCCACAGATCTGCATTTTCTTAATTTATCTTTTTTGAATATCTGTAAGTGTAAGCATATCTCCAAGTATCTCATCTCTTTCAAATAATTTCTCATTTATGTGGGGATTTCCAAATCACTGAAGTATTCTCTTGGCTCCAGTTTTAAGTTTGTCTTCACATCTGTTTTTCAACTTAAAAAATATTAAATATGTAATTTAGGGAATATAGTATCTGTGCTTACTTGAAAGCATGAAATGTGAACACCAGAAAGGATTTAAGATTTAAAGCCAGTTTCATTATCTGAGTCATTTATTCTATTTATTGGAGCAACATGAAGCGTCAAAATTATAATGACCTATTAAGTGGCTTTGGAGCTCCTTGTGGTTTTTTCCCTAAAATTCCTACAAAGCATGATTACATAAAACCCTTCTTTTTTTTCCTTCATATTCACTAATCCTCTCCCACTTTTGTACATTCTCTGCATGTACACATCATAAAACCCCTTTTTCTGACCTGAACCAAGATATGCACTGATCCCTCTCTGCTTATTTGCCCTCTTTCTTCATCCTACAATGCAAAACTGTAGAAAGTAGCGCTTTTTACAACTACGTTGTCCTAACTTTTTCTTAAAGTGGCAGGTGCTTACTTTCATCTTTCTTCAAAGAGGAATAAAAAAATGACTTCCATCCAAAGGGCCCCACTGACCTTAGTGGCAGCAGAACACGTTCCCACTGCACACCCCTGGCAAGCAAGGCTCTTGGGTCTCGCTGAGAGGGTGGTGGAAGAAAAATTTTAACATGGGCTCCAGTTCCCACAGCCAGGGCTGAGCTACGCTGACAACACTGAGGATTAGCAGCCATTTTTCAGGACTGCAGTTCTTTGTGGCACATTTCTTTGTAGGGTACTATTCATCAGCTCCTGCCAAGGAGCCTCCTTTCTTTGTAAGCAGTAGCACACTCAGAGTTTCTGAAGGGGGAAGAATAGCTTGGGTAAAAAAGAGGTTTAAAAGAGGGAAGGACACAGGAATGAATGCCTCAGTCCCCATCCATCAGTCAGGAGGCTTGGTAGTTTGAACAGCATGTCTGTCTTCAATATTTTGCTCAAATCTGGAAGATGAAACAGGGATTATTTGCCAAATTTCTTCCTTGCCATGGTGCTATGGTTTAATCTCATTTTGATTCAAATAATATTTGAATATTGTAAGAATTGTATTAACCATGATTACATTATTGTTATTTTAAACAAAATAAATGTTAAAACCTAATAGCTGACTATTCGTGGTGCATCTTTCAGAAATTTTGCTTTTGAGAGAGTAAGTCAATCAATGAATCCTATCTTACAGATAATACAAGGGACAGGGAATATTTGAAAGAAGGACTAGTTATTGTAATTGATATTGATTGCAACTCAGTGATTCTTTGATATTGATAGTGATTCAGTGATTCTTCTTGAGATTTTTTTATTGAACATTCTGTCTTTTGTGTAACAATTTGGCTGGCATGTATTCTTGTGCTAAATAAATATAAAAATGAAAGCACAGATGGGAAAAAACATGTCTCAAATATGCTTAAATTGCAAAAACAGCTGGGAAAATTGAAATACTTTTACAGTTAAGATTAGTTACAAAGTTATAGTGATGCATTTTTAGAGAGAAATAACTCTCTCAGGTCATCACTTTGGGGCTGCATCATGCTTTATTACTTCAAATCATATAAAATCTTAAAATTTGGAGAAAACACGTCAGCTGAGTTGCCAAAAAAACAAGGACAGGTCAATAATATTGGAGCACATTCCAACACATTGCTTTAATAGCCAAGGCATTTTTTTTAAATAAGCTTTAAATTGGCAAGAAAGAAAAGACAACATGTAGAGTATACACTAAAAGAAGTATGTTTTCTAACCATTGGCAGAGATAGTATAAAGGGTTACCAATACTCAGTCAAATGAAAAGCCTTCCTGATTGTATAGTTTGTGTCAATATTATAGAAATTTTCAAAGAATTAGCAAGTTATTTTTGCATTTTATAGACATTTGACTTACCGTTTTTTCCATTTTAAGTTATGAGTGATGTCTTGCGTTTGTTCTTTGCTGCCAAATGTTTAATCTATAGTAATTAAACAGTCATGTTTCCTGGCAGCATTTGTGCTCCATGAATACATACATCCCTGCTTTGCCAAATGATACCCCATATAAATAGTACAAGTAGTACTGGATGCTTGTTCTATTTTATAGAATTTGTCAGTTATTGGAGCAGGCTTTCCAAATAAAGTTTGGTGATTTTCTTAATGTTTATAGTCTGACTCTGTCAACTCTAACGTTTATTTTCAGCAAGAGGTAATGTTAATAATGAGTTTCTACACAGTGCTGTGTCCTGTGCGAACAGGTTGTGTTACAAGGCATATTGCATGCTTAGTCATCTAATGCAGATACAGAGGAAACTACAGGGCTAATGACACATATGTAATGATTTTCCTCTAACTTTTGTTTTGGATTTACAAAAGTGGAGTAGATGCAGTAGAAAACCTAGCAAGAAAAAATACATTTACAGCACCTTTTTAAATATGCATTGATGCTACAGAGTTTGTCATATTGTAAAAGCCTGGGCAATAAAGAGCTCATGTGGTGTTGTTATGCCTCAAATGCTGATGGCTATTCAAATGGTCAAGTAAGAACAGGATGTGGCTAGAAAGAGGGGCTGTTGGAAGTAGGGCAGCACCTTTCTGGAACCCAGTTCCCTGTTCTGGTGACATAAAGGACACCAGATGGGCAGAAGTGGGGTAAAGAATTAAGCATGAACTGTCAGCTGAGGGGCAATCCAGTAGAGGGGGATCAAGACCATCAAAAGACCCTCAAAGACCCTCAACCCATTTCCAGAAAGGTCCAGAAGAATGGACTGCAGCTGCTCACTTATTTAGATGAAGAGTGAGAAACCTAATCCCAGGGGAGGGAAATTTACCTATAAAACAGTACCCCTACAAAGCTCAGATGGCACCACCAGGACCTTGGACACCCTGTTGGCTGGATCAGTGCCGGACCCAGAACTGGTGATCCTCTTTCCTATCTCATTTCTCTTTATAGGGGCAAACATATTTCCATGCCAAGTGTGTCATCTGTTAATAAAACTTTGTGAGCATTTTTCTTTTGAACCCTTTTGGCTTTTGCCACTCTTCTTTGACCAAAGGCATTGAGGAATTTTGGGTGCTCCCTTCCGTGAAGGAGTGACATGTGACACATATATTAAGCTGTCAAAAGGTTTGAGTTATGGTTCTCACATCTCTAATAAAAATGTCATGTGCTTTATTCAAAATTTATCTTTGCAAATTTAAGCCACTTGAGTTTTATCTTCCAATACCTGTGGTCATCATCCTGCTGCTTTATTCACCAAGGTGTTCATCTACACACAAAAGCAAGCAAGATGGAAAATATACTTAAGCGTCCATAATCAGATTTGCTTCGTTTTAGTAACAGGGCAAAACAAGAAAGCTGCTAAGTCTCATTAGTTCCTTTGGGAATACTTTTTCATGAAAGAGTATAGATGTATAGATGTAGAGTATTCTCGTACTCCAGATGTCTTGAGGTATCTTTAAGTTAGTAATGCTTGGTCTTAGTTGCCTTGCCCTTTTTTTAGAGTGGCAGTGTTCTTTGGATTGTGGCCACATCTGATTTCTTCATGAGTCATCTGAAGTAGAATTTAGCCCATAATTTGGACTTTTTTTTTTTAAATGCTGTGCCAATGTACAGATTTCTGATTGTAAAAGGTTATCCTTATATGCCACAAAATCCTTAAATTTCTCATTCACAGATACTTTTTTATATAAAGACAAAAAAATCTTCAAAGACTATTTTAACACACTTCAATTATACTACAAATTAACAATTTAAATATTTAGTATTTTAAGTGAAAATTAAGTCTGTACATTAGGAGGGTTTTCTTGGTATGAGCTACCTTGGATCCTACGGGATATGGATAACAGTGAAATGTAATGTACTCTTTAAAAAAGAAGAAAACACTCCCTCAATTTCATCACAGCAGTTCATGTAGGCAATATGTAGTATTTTACTGACATATATATGCTACACATGCTCCTTAATGTGCATGTGTGTAACCATATTGATAGGCCCTCCTTGTGTGCTTGTATTTGTATTTCCACATCACATTAATGCATTGGTGTTATGAAGACAAAATACTGTCAAAATTTCAATTTTGCAGACAGTTTTGTTCTCTTTAAAATAGTTTTTCATACTTATTTTCAGTCTGTCTCTGTTGCTACTGCTTAAAGTCAGAATGGAAATAGAAGAATCACTACCCTTTCCAAGAGTCATTTATCTTAACAGACCTAAGGGAACACATTTTTAAGGGCATTGCATCAGTCCCCATCAATCAGACCTTAAGCTATTTTAAATAAGCTTTTAATAAAATTATTTATTTCTCCATGTTTTCTGGAAGTAAGTTATCAATTTTAGGAGCTTGTAACTTTTGGAAAAAATTAGTGCACTGCAGAAATAAAACGCAATCATGTCTGAAAAAGAGACATTTAAAGAGACATTGCCTTTTTTTTCCCTAGAGCAGGAAGTCCCAATGGTCTATGAGTTGTTTCTCAAGGGAGGGAAAAAAAATCTTTTGGGAATGTGTATGGGAATGCTTGAGATGTCTCTATGCCCCGTCAAACATGTCTGCCTGTCCAGACCTCCAGCTAAGATTTTTCTCTTATCTCATTTTCCTGTCAGCAAACAAAAGGTGAAAGTAACATCATAAATGAATACTATCTGGAAGTGAGCTGTGATTTACTGGAAAATATTCAAGCTAAAATTGTGTAATAAAATGCTAAAGGTTTAAATCCTAACTCTTAAAATAGTAAACACAGACTTTAAAGTGAATGATATGCAGATGGTTCTGGTAGGGACGCTTGTGCACTAAATGAAAGCTTACCAGCTTATTCTCCAGTCTGATTACACTACATTTAGAGGAAACTGTTACACTTTTATAATTTATACTTGCTAGCAGAAGAAAAATATTGCTCCCTTTCTTTACTGGCAAAACTCTACTTAAATAAAAACTAAATTTTCATTAATGTAACATGAAACAAAATGTATGAAATATCTTTATTTTCTATACAAATATTTATAAAGAATGACTTTCAATCTGTGTTCTTGAGTGGAAATATTTTGTACCTGATTCTAAAAGTTATTACAGCATGATTGTACTTCCCACCGTGTGTTTTCAGCTAACTATGAATGTTACAATCGAAGTGATGATGAAAAGGCAAAGGCACACATAGGAAAAGGGAAGAGACTTTGACAGCTGAAGCACTCCCAAAAGCTGTTGTAGAGTTGAGCTCCCACCATTCCAGACACTGAGCTTATTTTGCACATGTAATACTCCACTACTGCTTTCCTACCTACACGTGTTTTGTCATTTGGAGGATGACATGGGTTCTTTGTACTATAGCTGATGCACGTACTTTCTGTGGTGCTTTTCTGGGGAGTTGTATATTAAATTGCAAATGAAAAATATTCTTTTCAAAAAACACTTAATGGAAACTAAATAGTCAACTTGACAAACCACTTAACAGTGGTAATTTCTATATAGGTAAGTAAATCATTTAAAAAAACCAAAATTTAACAAGAGTATCTTCAAAATTAAAATCAATTATTTAATGATTACCCATACTCATTAAGAGTTAAGGCTATTCATTAAGGCAATAATTTAAGATTCTGAATCACCATTTTTCTGGATCATAGCTAAGTGGTATTTCTCTTAAAAATCAGAGAAGGAATTCATAAAGTTCCCATTAGTCTAAAAATAAAGAATAAATAAATAAATAGTGTGAGTCATGAATGGCATTTTGCCGAAGTTCAGTAGCACTGAAGCCAGGAAGACAAGAAGCCAGTGATGCTTCTGCCATTCACTGAAATGCATATAAATATTTTTCGTTATATGCAACAAGCCACCAATACTCAAAATTAGGATTCCATATTTATAAACAGTGTAGGAAATACTGCTAATCAATATTTAAATACTTAAAATATTTAAATTTTAAATACTACGTTATAGCATTGGGATATAATTCCACAAATTGAATATTCAAACTTTTTGGAGACAAACCTACATGTTTTCAATCAGATTTTGGACTTGCATGCTACCATCAGGGAATCAGGACTTAACCAGACCAGTATAAAGACAAGATTCTGCTCTAAAAAGATGGCATCTGAATAAACACTTGCTATCCCAGATCTTATTTCTCATAATCCTTTCTCATTTGTATATTTTTGCCATTCCACTGAGTAATAGGCAGCTGAAATAAACTTACTATCAGATATGCTGGTGACATTCTTTATGAAAAATATTGTCTATGTAGCCTCATAAACTTTACAAAATATTTAACAAATGTATCAGTCACAGTTAAAGCCATTTATCTTTTTTATCTCAACTTACAATATAAAGTGTTTTTTTTATGAACTTCTCTTTTAACAGGACAGTCTATTTTAGAGAATAGCTTATGATGTGGTGTAGCAAATCAGAGTTCAAGTTTTTGATGAATATGAAGCAAATACCACTTTTCAAAACATGTTACTGGGGAAGTGAAAAAGAGCTAGGCATTTACAGTTCATTCTCAGCATTGCTTTCTAGGGAAGCAGTCATCTTGCATTCCAGTTCCAACCAGAAGGAAGAGTGATTTGGAGTTCAGGGATCAAACTAGTTAGGAAGCTATGGTACACAATTAGTCCCTTTTGTAAGCTATAAAACTGGGTGTCTCCGGTTTCAAAGCCATGTTCACAGAGCATCTTTCTGTGTGACAAAAATTAGATTCTTTTTAAAGTTCACAGGTTAAGGAAACTGAAAGCATTTTTAGTAGTTCTTAAGCTTTGCAACATACTGGCATCTAATTATAGTTTATTGAGCTTTTATGAGATATTCTTCTTGTAGAAGAAGCCTCAATGGTGCTACCAAGTGACAACCAGTCGTCTTTACTGAAGGCCTGGCAAATTTTGAATGCTCAAGACTTTGGGGAAGCACATGTCAGCTGCTGATTTCAGTTTTGAGGGACTGAATTTCTTTACTAAGAACCCATTCATTGATTTTGGAGGGGGGAAAGGAAGTAATTCATGCTCAAGTACTGTAGCTCTTTTTTTAAGATGTGCTGCATCTTTCTCATTACCATTTCAATTGATAATATGCTAGATGGACTGGGGAGGTGGGGTGTCTGCAGAACTGCTACATTTACATCACCAGCTTGAAAATTCGTCACTTGCTGGACCAAACCTGTCAGAGAACTTCCCGAAGGTTTCCAAAACACTGGGCAGGGGAAGCAGGACCTGAAAACCAAACTAGCCTTAAATATGACTACAGAAAGCACTAAAGGCTGCCTTAAAAAGAGAAGCTCAAGTGGTCACCTCTGCTTAGTTAAAAAAATTAGCATCCTTATATATTCTTGTCAAATGCCACCTTTTTATTTCTCTGTACTGTTCCATTAGCCCAGTTAAAAGTCTTTGATGCAAAAACTTCTGAGGAATTATATGCTTGAAAGATAAAACAGGAAGCTACTGTGTTAAAAGTGGAGAAACACAAATATTTGGAAGCAAGATCAGAACATATAGGCAGCATATTGCAGAAACAAAATGTACTGTGTGATGCAGAAAACACAACTAAATTATGTAATCGAGATTAAAAATACTTTCTTTTTTTTTTTGTCTCAATAGCTGGAATTATCCATCTAAAAGCGGACAGTTTAGGTTTTTGGAACAGAATCAGGAAGACAGGTCTTTCCATCCATTGCTTCCAAAATTCCCTCTACTCCCTGAGCACTCAGGTGGTGATGGAAAGTCACCTCTTGAGCTGAGCTCCAGTCAGTGCTCCTGAAAGCTTGACACCAGGCAGCTGCCAGTTGGTGCCCTTCTAGAAAGACCAGAAGCCAGATCCTCTCAAAACAAATAATGCTGCTGGTATTAACCATAAGAGAAGAGGAGAAACTCTCAGCAAAAATGTCTGAGAACCAAAGCTATACATTATAGGATGGGTATTTTATGAGAGGACACTGTTCCCTGTCTGTCAAGATCTGACAAGAAGGGCCACTGGAGAGGGAGACTTTTAAATATGCTTTCCAGAGGCTCTCTTGGATGTAAAACTCTGCTGTCAAGATGAGTAAGCGTGTTAGCAGTGGAGAAAGTACACTGACATCAATACCATGTGCACCTAGCCAGAAAAGTAAGCTATCTGTCTTAGATTTGAGAGGTGGGCTCTTGCAAACATCATAAATTTCAATAAGGCCAAATGCAAGGTCCTGAACCTGGGTATGGGAAATCCCAAGCATAAGCACAGGCTGGGTGGTGAGGGGATTGAGAGCAGCCCTGCTAAGAAGGGCTTGGGGGTGCTGGTGCATGAGAGGCTGAACATGCCCTGGCAGTGTGTGCTCACAGCCCAGAAAGCAAATTGTATCCTGGGCTGCATCCAAAGCAGTGTGGGCAGCAGGGCAAGGGAGGGGATTCTGCCCCTCTGCTCTGCTCTGCTAGGACCCCAGCTGGACTAGTGCTGCAT
Organism: Leptocoma aspasia; assembly: GCA_013399835.1. Taxonomy (NCBI): domain Eukaryota; kingdom Metazoa; phylum Chordata; class Aves; order Passeriformes; family Nectariniidae; genus Leptocoma; species Leptocoma aspasia. The sequence goes on along the minus strand of VXAX01004648.1, from coordinate 167,452 downwards.
CCAGCTCTGGGTCCTGCAACATTAGAAGGGATTTGAATGGGTCCAGAGGAAGGCCACAAATATGATCCCATGGTTGAAGCACTATGAAGACAGGTTGAGAGAGTGGGGATTTTTCAGTCTAGAGAAGAGAAGGTTTTCAGAGACCATAGAGCAGATTTCCAGTACCTAAAGGGGGCTTACAAGAAAGCTGGAGAGGGACTTTTTCACACAGGCATGTAATGACAAGACAAGAGGGAATGGCCGTAAACTGAAGGCAGGTAGGTTGAGGTTAGATATTAGGAAGAAATTCTTTACAGCGAGGGTGGTGAGGCACTGGCACAGGTTGCCCAGAGAAGTTGTGGATATCCAGTCCCTGGAAGTGTTCAACCCCGGGCTGCATGGAGCTCTGAGCAACCTGGTCAGTGGAAGGTGTCCTTCTGCCTACAGCAGAGTAGTTGAAACTAGGTAACCTTATGGGTCCCTTCCAACCCAAAGCATTCTGTGATTACCCAGGAAAGTATGCACAGAAGGTTAAAAACAAATTTAGCTATAAGGACAAAAGAGTCTAGAGCTGAGAATTCTGAATGAGAAAGAATGTAGAAGAAAGGGACAGCCTGGAAGCTACATAACTTTAATAGAAGGAAAGAAATAAAGGAAATTAATCTGTGTGAGCAGAATTTTAAAAGTGGATGTGGCTAGGAATAGGGATAGGAATTCTTAATGACAGTAAGCCACAAAAGGGGACTGGAAGGCTGATCTTAAAGCCAGCTGAGGGAATGAATTCTCTGGTTTGCTTGAAGTTTAAAAAACATTGTGAAGTTGAAAGAAAATTCACTGAGGAAAATGATGAGTGCAAAGGACTTGACTGGATAGGACTCTTGGGAAATGTTACTCCCACACGGACTGGAGAGGGACAAGAAAAGGAAGATGTTGATTTCCTTGTGATGAAACTTAGTACTCTTTTTTCTATTCCAGTAGCATCCTTACTTACTTAGAGGTAGTCCACATGAATTAAGCCTTAAAGCACATATCTGATTTACTGATCTACTCCATTATCAACATCAAATACTTTTTCAATATCGTTTTATTAATACTTAATTAGTGAAACTATGTATTTTTAGTTTCACTAAGAAGTCAGTGGGAATTTTTCTGCTTGTTTGGAGCAGAGTTAGGATTTTGTATCCTGTCCTCAGAGCCTTTTTAAAATAATAAAGTTTACCATAACAAAGAAGCTGAACTCAAGACATGGCTAAGTTTTTTTCTAGATTCAATTCAAATAAACTTATATGTCAGGGGGAAAAATTAGGGTATTTTTAACTATATATTTAAACTTTCTTGCCTAGCTGGTAAACTGTAGTTGTCAGAATCCTTGCTTGTATGTGCTAAGATTTCAACGGGGTCAGATTGTTTATATTTGTTGCAGTTTATACTCTTTCTGAGGGCTAGGTTATTAGTCTAGGGGCTTACTTTCTAGTTATTTGAGCTTTGTTTCATCATGTCAGAGTAGTTTTCAGAAAACATTCCCAGTAAGGTTCCAGTAGCAGTTACAATAGGATTTTTTAATTTACTATTACTTTATAGGCAAACATTATATCTGACAGAAAATCTGGCATCAGGATGACAGTTTAACATAAGTGAAAACACAGGAATAGTTAATATGGTCAAAGTTCAGACCTCATGCAAGGAAGCTCAGGGGTTTTTTAAGTAGATTCCTTAGAAGCAGTAAAACACAAGATTTTTGTATTTTTTACTTATTCATTTAAGCTGTCTTTTGCCTACTTTATCAGGTTTTTTTAAGTTGTACTAAGAAACTGGAAACTAGTGTTTCATTTGAATAGTTGAATTACCCCTTTTATAAAAAGTAGTTCTGAAAAGAAAAGCAAATATCTGCACATTTTTTCATTAGGTACTCACTGGGCAATTTTCTTGAGTAAGAAAACTGTCTGACTGGACAGGGTATCTGTTAATGCAAACTAAAGTATGGCAAGTGTGTTTTCCATTACTACATGTATTTTAGTCTTGATATGCAGCTTTTTTATGTTTGAATGTTAAGACTTTGCACAGCTGAGATTGTCAGTTGACAGCTGATACCCTGGAAAAATGAGGCTATTGCTTCTTGACTGAATGGCATATTCTCCTTAAGGTGCTGGTTTATATTTCATTCTGAAACTGTGGGTTTGAACTAGTATCTTGCAGGTAGTTGCACCTTGTAAATGGAAAACGAAGAAAATTGTTGCATAGAACATAATCTAGTACATGGGAAAAGACCTAAAGCAAGTATATAAAGTGACATAACATGATGTCTACAGGTTCTGTCAAGGAAGACAAAACTAAAATGATTTTTAGGTACCAGGGATCAAAATTAAACCTTTCAGCTTACTCAGGTACCTCCGTGTAAGTCTGTACATCAGGTCACATGATGAGCAGCAGCCCTGCAGCACACAGATGTCACATCACGTGTGGGGCAGCTGCTAGGGGGGCTATGGCTATTGCCCAGGAAATGTCCTTTCCACTTAGCTGGGTGTCTCCCCATTCCCACACCCTGACAGAATGGAACAAAGAGGCTTTTTCCTTCCAGGATCACACACATCAGGTGCAGGCCTGAACCAAAAAGCAAGCATAGCGATGAAGCTGATACCGTGAGTGCAGGAGGTGAATGACTCTTAGTGCCTGCAGCGTGAGAATGAACAGGTCTGCAGAGCTGTTGTTTGGACAGGGCTTAAGACACTGCTCAGTCATTTTTATACTAGAGATTTTCATGAGATCCTACTATTTTTAAATGGATACAATTATTTTCTCCTAAGATGAGAACTTTTAGGTTTTCTCCCTGTCAAAAAGTTCTTTTAAATAGAGTGATAAAGATCAAACATTTGCTCAGTGTGTTTTCCTGTGGTTTTGATAAACAGTTTATTCAAAAAACATACTAAAACTTTGCTTCTGAAGTACACAAATTATGGCAGTTGTGTGAGTAATTAGGCTGTACCACACTAGAATGCTCTAATACGATAGTTTTGATTTTATGCTGAACTACTCTAGTCCTCATCAATGCTGTAGGACAGATTTTGAAATGCACATAGCTAGTTTCAATCTCTTGATAATTATATTACTAAAAGGTATTTCACAGTCTAACCTGTGAATGCCTATTAGAAGAATTTCAGTTGCTAACATTGAGAGAGCAGTAATGGATCAAGCAAGGCTTTTTTTTCCCCATCCTGGAAATAATAAGCTCTCAGCTGTGTTACCACAACACAGATTTTAATACCTGAGCAAAATCAATGATACAAATTTGATATGTTGTTCCCTAGAGAGTAAAGGAGCTCTGTATAGTTGTGTTTTTTATTTTAAAACTCTTATCATGATGCTTGAGACCTGAATACAACTACAAAACCTAAAAACTTAGTTTTTTCACTACATTATTAAAGGGACTTTGAGCAAAGCTATGACATACGCTGCTTGGTTTTAGCAAGAAATCTCCAGAGACAGCTGAATTGGAAAAAAAGTTGCTGTCATCTAAGAATTCTGAAGTATTTGTTCATCTAGAGAGGAAAAATGTTTCCTTACAGTTTCTGTGAATAGTGAATTCTGTGAAGAATACTAGATTCCCATCCATACATTTATTAACAGAGAGAGAAGTTAAAGAGGGTTGCATATTCTATCAGCCTTCTCTTTTTAGCAGTAAGACCTTTTTATGACCTTAGTAGACTCCTGGAAGATTGTTAGCTAAACTGATAAAGCTTCATATGGGCAGTATAAAGACAGCAGAAAAGTTCCTGTAGCTTCCTGCTCTCTCTTCAGACTAAGCCATAATGTGCTGGAAGTTGGATAGAGAATAGATAGATATCATTTAATCATACAAATTGCAGGATATATTTGCTGAGCTTTATAAACAAGATCTTAATTTTAGGGTTAACCTGTTCCACAAACAGATAAAAACTAACAGGATTTTCAGTAATTACTTGGAACACAGTAAGAAGTAGTAATGTCTTTTTTAGGCAGCTTAAGAACTGACACAGTGAGTGTTTGCAGAACTATCTAGGTGTGGGATTTTTTAAATACAAAACATAGATCTGGATTTTGTAACCTGAAGATTCTTTNATTTTTTTAAAAAAAGCTTTTAAAGAGTAGTAATGTCTTTTTTAGGCAGCTTAAGAACTGACACAGTGAGTGTTTGCAGAACTATCTAGGTGTGGGATTTTTTAAATACAAAACATAGATCTGGATTTTGTAACCTGAAGATTCTTTACATAACCTGAGATTCTGTACATCTCCTCTGAGCCTGGTTTACTTGGAATACACATCAGGTTCATGAAAAAGTATTTCTCTTATTCTCACTAGAGAATAAATAAAATTCATTTTTCCTCTGCCCCATTTCCTAGAAATATGTCTGGTCAAGAAAATGAAATGATCACAGTATTTTCAGTTGTAAAGCACTTTTTAACTTACTGTGTGCATCAGGTTATTTGGTTTAATGCTATATAATGTGCTATCTCATTAAAGCATTTCCAGCTGTTTAATTATTGTGCTATACTTTTTTCTCTCCAAATGCTTTGCCTTTTTAAGTTATCTGAAGTTCCTGTTATTTTCCCACCTCTAGTTTATATTTGGCTAGTCTGAGATATTCAAATAATAAAATGGCAGATAAAATTGTCAGTGCATATTTCTGAAACGTCTTATTCGGTGCCATAGAAACTCTCCTTTTCTTGAAGGATCTAGTGATACCTACAGTCCACTGACACATAGTTTTCACTGTTATTACCAGTGAGATATTTCCTAGGGTGCATTTGGACTACCAAAATATTTCCTGTGCATGACATCCTTGTTTCAGGTGCATGATTTTTTTTTTTCCCCTCAAGGGCCATCTCCTGACATTTTCCCTTATGCAGTCTGTACAAGTATCCTTAAGGATCCCATTAGTATAATCTTAACATGTTAACTAGATGCAAGAACCATTTTTCTCTGAAGCACAACTTGCATCTCCAATTCCAGCAAGGTTGGGGTGTGTTGTTGTTGTTTTGTTTTGTTTTTTGGTTCAGGTTTTTTTTGGTTGGTTGGTTTTGTTGTGGTTTTTCTGTTTTGTTTTGGTTTGTGGTTTTGGGGGTTTTTTAATATGGTAAGAGTGGTGACACACTGGAACAGACTGCCTTGAGAAGTTGTGGATGCCCCATCCCTGGAAGTGTTTAAGGTTTGGCTGGACAGGGCTTTGAGCAACTTGACCCCACACCAGAGGGGTTGGAACTAGGTGATCTCTGAAGATCCCTTCCAAAGCAAACCAGTCTGCAATTCATTCAGGATGTGGTAGTAGGAAGATACCAAAGTCTTATGGAAAAGCCATCAATCCTGATTTGACTCTTGTACTCAAGCTGCTTTCTAACAAGTGGGAAGCATAATGTTTATCTATATAGTCACACAATACTTGCAGTCTAGTCCACAGCTGTACCTTCTACCTATTGTCTCTGGATTTTCAGGCCTACAAACTTCAGTGCTGAAGTAGTATGTTAGGATGAGAGCCATGCAGCATGCTAGCTTTTGTAAGTTCCTCAGCAACGCTGACAAATCTGCCTCTTCAAGGGGGATTTCTGTTAAGTTTTCCATTCCTCCATTTGTCTCCTTCAGGCTGAAGAGGCTGATTCAACTTCCTCTAGGAGGCTAATTATTACAGACTGAGGCAGCTGATGAAACTCAGGGTTTGCAAAGTTCCAAAGGTCCAAGAGTGGCCCCTCTCTGTTGTAGACACTAATGCAAGATGTAAGACTCTGTCTTCTAAAGCAGTTGGCAACATTTTGCCTCTCTATCCGTATAACAATAGTAACAGTGGGGGAAGACCATCTTACTTTGCCCTCACCCTGCCTTTCAGCCAAAGCTGTGTAGAAGCCCATGAAATGACAGATGCAGCAGGAGGTTCTTGCATTAAAGTAGGTAAAAAGTTATTAAATAACGGTTAACTAAGCTGCTTAGTATTGTAAATCAAAGAATATGGTACATTTTCAAAAGCAAATACTGTAGTATGTAAAGGACAGTATTTAACAGTCACTAAAGGTACTAGTTGTCATATTTTGAAGGTTAGAAATGGGTGTAACCCATTTGTGTGGACTCTAGGGTAACGTCCATTCTAAGCAATACATACATGATAGCTTAGGAATCAAGAAAATTTTATTGTTTTACTTGGTAAATTTGAGGTGAGAGGCAAATTGTTGAATTTTTTCATAATTAACAAGAAAAAAGGAGCACTAACAATTGTCTGTAAAAGAAACACCATCCTCAACTTCAGTCTCTCTGACAAAGTATCAAAGATACTCTAAAGGTTATACTGTTAATTTTTATATAGTAAGTGGGTATGCAAATAAAAAGAACTGGAAACTGGCAATTCAAGAATCTTCAAGCTCATGTCCTATATGTACACTTGAAGGAAGAAAGAAAATGAAAAAGAAAAGAAAGAAAAAAAGGAAATTAAACATTTGCTGTCAATAATTGATGGAGAAAATCTTCCATTTTGCTGTTTGGACCAGTCAAAAATTACAAGTTTATGGTCATGTTAATAAAAAACAAAGCACAGGAAAATGTATCTTGAATGCTAGCAAGAGACTGGTTCTGTAAAACAAGCCTCTATTATCCCATTTTTTACTGATAACATCTTGGAGAAGGTGAATTCTCTATTTCAATTTTGTCTTGTCGATCTGTACAAGAAAATCTTGTCTTCTTTGTTGATTTTGTACAATTTCATACCTGTATCACCAATTTGGTATTGGCAGAACAATGCAGAAATGGTTTCTGTAACAGTTTTTAAACACATGCAGTAGCGTCATTTCAAGTCCTTTCACTGAAATTTACCTACAGGCAATCCAACAATAAACTGCATAACTATATCATCCAGAGTAGTGTGGAAACTTTATCTGGTAACATACTAATCTGAAACTAAAAGTATTTTCTTTTGAGTCCTGCCAGTTTTCTTTTGCTTAGCAAATAATCGTTGATAGACAGAAACAAGCACTTCTCACAATAAGTAAAAACAGATGCATTACTTAAGAAAGGAATGTAGGATTCAGAGTCAGAATCATTTCTTGTGTACTTCGAAATCCAGCACTGTTCAATATATTTATCCTTATCCATTGTGTGCAGATGGCTTTGGGTGGCAGCATGTCGAAGTATCTTTTTGTATTTGACAAATGATACTCAGTACAGCAATAATTATAACTTTTCAGGGTATCAAGACAAGAGAAAACGAATCTCAGTTAAGATGTGTACACAAAGTGTACACAAAGATACTGCATTTTTATCAGCAGTGCATCCCCCTCCTAGTCTGCTGGGATGGTTCAGGGTGAAGCTCTGGTCTTGGGTTTAAATGTTGACTCCTGACACAGATTTTTATTTTTCAGTCTTTTGATCTGCTGATAAACTACAAATAAATTACCTTTATTCCAGATGCTATCATCAATTTGATCATAGTTTGTTTTTAGCTGTTTGTAACTAGAAAGACTAAGAAAATATGACCTGTTTCTTTTACACTATTGCTGTGGACAGTCATATCTCCTGAGTCATAGGATCCAGTCAATATATTAAGAAGCAAGTTCAAGTCAGCATTCAGTTATTTCAGTGTCTTCATATCCGAAAAAAAATGCAGTTCCTTGAGTGCAAGTGCTGTGATCCAAATGGTAAAGCTGCCATTTATTCAGACAGAAATAGTTAAATTGTTGAACCTAACAGATTTAGGTCTTTTAGAAATATCTGAAAACCTGGTGTTGTATATTAAAAGTTCCAAAGTATAACAGCCAACATATATGTTTATATTTAAAATTTCCAGCCTTATAACCTTATATATAATATATATATGCAGTTGTATCTCAACTGCATGCCAACCTGCTATCGCATCTAGTTAATTGAAAATTTTATTATTGAGAGCTTTATGCTCCATGCTCACACACATTAGGAAAAAATCTTACACTTCAATATACAAATTGATCCCAAGATAGGAAAAAGTCAAAGAGGAGAGTTCATTTCAGGTATATTGCAGCACAGCTGACCTAGCATTTTGGCCTTTACTTCAAAGTATCACTTACTGGCTTACTGCTAAACCGTGGATTAGGTGGAAAAGGGGTTTGTCATCTGAATGCTTAAGCATAATCTACTTTTCCAAAGACATTCTCCAGTTTTATGTATGGCACATACAGTAGTGGCATAATGCATTATTAAAGTTCAGCTTGAAAAAAATATGTGTTTTCATGAAGAAGCAATTTGTAGTAACCCTAGAAAAAAAGTCTTTTGCTTCCAATGCAGGAACAGATCAGAAAAGAACTTGGACATATCTAACTCATTTTCTTCCCATTGTGTTTGTCCATTAAGCAGATGAAGCACACACTTCCCATGCTGTCCCATTCATACAGCCCAGTGTTCATTCAGAAACAGAACGTTTCCTTTAGTTGATGGATTAAAGGCGGGAGAGGGGGAGGTGTGTAAAAATGTTTGGGAACGTGCAATATTTCAAGAACAATGTTTAAAGGTTAACTCACACTAGAAGTTTGTAATGTATATTTTACACAACTTCAAAACAAAACAGGTTCTGCCTCTTCAATGAACTAAAATAACTTTTAAAGAGAAGGACCCAATGAAGGTTTTTGTGCAATTGCTGAGAAGCTAAATGTGAGGTTATTTTTAAAAACAATCTTGTATTATACTTTCAATACACTAAAAAAATAAGCAAATACAATTTTTTTACCCTACCTTGACTGACTTGCGCTATATTTTGGGAAGTTGAAATATGAACCTAAGAATGTGTATTAGTGACCTAAAAAAAACAGCAAGTAAACTCTGTAAGCAACTTTAAAGGTTATTGTTTGCTTTTTATCTTCACTTGCAGACCAGGTGTCTCTAGCAAAGTAAATCTGAGGAAAAGCTACTTTTTGTTGGAGGCTCTTTGTGAACAAAACAGATGACATAGAGAGCAGGTGTTAAAATAGTGAAAAAGGCAAACAGCAGATATTTTACAGGATGTTTAGCTGTGGAAGAGCTAGGGAAAAAAAACCCAGGCTGTTCTAAAGCATCTTATTTAGAAGCCTTTGGTCAAATACAAGAAACATTTCTCTGTCTTGTAAATCAGAATCTATCTGTTGATCCCTCAAAGAATGGGTTAGAGATACTTATCCTATTCCTCTTGGCACTGAGTTCCCAGGAACTGACAGGAAAAAGCATAGATTTTACTAAATAAGGATACTTACTGGTTTCTGTTTACCTGATGCCACTTACAATACTGTGTTTGTCTACTTAAGTGGCATTTAAGACTAAAGTATTGTGTGATTTACTATTTATGTTAGGAAATTGCTTAGCAGCTGGGTAGATTAGACTGTTTTACTTTGTGTGGTTTTCATCCTACATTGCACATCTGTTAATTTTGGTCTTAGCATTACAATAGTGAGCCTTGTAAATTAGTAAGTAGAAAGGTAAGTAAGTGGAGGAAAGTAAGTTTGCCTGTTAAAAAAAAAAAAAAACAAACTACTCAACTGACATTATTTGTGTCTCTAAATTAAGCATCCTAAACCTACAGAGATTTAGAATTCCACACTGGAGCATTCAAGTGTATGCATTTTGGATTTAAGCTTCAAGGCTCATTTTCAGGTTGATGAAAACCCTGTGCTGTTTGTGTTGGAATGTGAATTTTAACACTCACAAATTCGCCAGCAGGTTTCATTGGTTGTATCAGAGTTACAAGAGTTCTGAAACTTTGTAACTGATGGGAGTTGTGAGCCCTAAAGCAAAATTATATTGTAACTATGTATGAAATGGCTATTCTTTGTAAAAAACTGAATTCTCTCCATTCACAACACAGATTTCTTTCGCTCTGAAGAAACCATTATGGCATCACTGGAACACTTTTTTGGAAATAGAGTGCCAAATCCTTAAAAGATCTATTGCTTAGAAGACAGGCACCTTGGTAGAAGACATAAACGCTCATAAATACACTATGCAATTAGACTGTACTATCACACCTTTCCAGGTAGTAGTGAAAGAAAGGTTTTTTTTAATCCAAATCTGTTGAACTGCATAGCATTTTGAATCAAATGAATATCTATCAAAATGTGAAATAGTGATCAGGTTTATTCTCTAGTAATAATAAGAATATATGCTGCAAATTTTTTTCCCTGGTCTTTCAGGTACAAATGTTGCCACTTTGGCAATAAACGTGTCAATTTTCCCTTAATGCAATACCACTGGAACTAAGGGAAGCTCTGTGGTATCTGTAACATCTTTTCCAGACTATTTTTCCCTTGAGTCTTGTACATTTCAATGAAAATGTTACAGGATGCAAAGGATATCAGCTAAAAAATTTTCTTGAAATTCTGTCACTTCACAAGGCTCATTTCACTGCAAGTCTGACTTGCAGCCTTTGCTGGCACTACAGTGCTTTATCAGTGGGGTTTAAGAGGTTAATTTTTGCATCCAAGTTTTGAAATCACATTTCAGATAACATTTTTCAGGCATACCTTGGATAAAGGTACATTCTATAGCCTTTAAATAGATCTAAAATAGCCCTTGCCAGTTAATTATAAATTAGTAGCTGCTTCTCTCATGTCAGAAACTTCAGACATGCCCACAGTCCATCTGTGTATGTAATTTGTCCAAGCAACTCAAATGTAATGACAAACTTTAAAGCACAATCTCTGCAGAACTGTGCAGTTCACTGTTCCTTTCTAGTTAATATTATGTTCCCAGACTTCAAAACAACTTTTTGATTGAAAGGTAATTCAGAAATTTAGCTTAGACAATGCACTCTGTAAATTCAGGCACTGTTCAAGAAAAAACAAATCACACTGAAAGGGATAACAGGATGTTAAGTTTTTGGGATATAAGTTGTGTCACCCTACCTTCATTAGCCACTGAGTGTTGTTTTCCATGATGTTCTCAAGTAGCTGCAGTCTTTGAACTGAATCGTCATAGTCCAGAGGCGCATCCCTTTGCACCGCGTTGGACACGTACGGAGCGGAGGAGCGGCAGTTGTCCGCCTCGGGCAGAAGGAAGGTGTAGCTGCACGACCCGTGCTGAACCTGGTACTGCTTCTTGCCTATCGCCTCCATGCTCTTACTGAAGGAGTTGTATCCCGAAGCTAAGAATATGCCGCAGCCCAAAAAGAAGCAGGCGGCCAGCTGCATTTTAATCCCTGCGGTGAGTCGGCGGACCTAGAGAGCCTGGATGCGCTGGCCGGAGCCCGGCCCTAGCTAACCTGCGGCGCAGCCGAGCGCTCCGGGGCCATGTGCCGTCAGGCGAGGGCTGGGCTTGCCCGCCTGCCCCGGGCGGGCCGGGGAGGTGCGGCCGCTCCCGCCGTGCCCGCAGCTGTCAGGCGCGGGAAGCAGCTGCGGCCGCCCCGCCTGGCCTGGCCCGCTGCCTTCCTGCGCCGCTCCCCGCCGAGCCCCGCGCCTCGGCAGCCGAGCCGCTCGCTCCCCGCCCTTATAGCAGGAGCCGGTAAGAGCAGGCACACGTGTGGAGCGGAGCCGCTCCTCCCTCCCGGGCTCGCCGGGGCCGGGGGGCAGCGCACAGCGCACAGCGCACAGCGGCTGGCGGGAGCGGGGCGGCGAGAGGAAACCCCAGGGAGGAGCCGGCAGCGGCAGGACCCCTGCGAATTCCTGCAGCACGGCTCTAATTAAGAGTTTCCTAGACAGAGCAATCAGTTCCGATAGCCTCCAACTATGCTAGTAAATTTTTTGCGATGGTAATAATTTTTAAGCTCTTTACCCTCGACCACCCCCACTAAACACACAAACGCGCACACAAGTCCCTGGGCTTGTTTGTTCTTAATTTATTTTGTTTAAAATGTGCTGAACCAAGATGTTATTTAGTTGGTGTTTAATACATTGTGGAATCACGGAGAAAGACAGTGTCCCTGCATACAAAAGCAGGCTTGGGTAGTCCTTGCAAAGAGAACACGAGGGGCAGTAATTAGAGGTTTTCAGTTGAACACAGAATTTGTATTTTACTGAATCTCTGAGATGAACACTCATTTTTAGGCACGCCTTTCAAGTGTTGAGCATTTACAAGCTTTTTATTTATTATTTTAAAGGCGCTTTTTTTCCGCATGACAGGGCTAACTTTGGAAGTGCTAACGTTAATAAAAGAGTTAGAAATCACAAGTTAGCTGGGACTGGAAGAAGAAAAACCATCCAGAGGCAGTGGTAGTAAGGCATGGCTCAGGAAGTGGCATGGCTGAATGGGAATTACCCTGTTAGCTCTCCCTAGCCCAGTTCTGTGCCCTTGGGAGTGGGAAATACCCATAAAAGGGGAGGGAAATTCTAATAAAGTATTAGAAATGTATATGTAAGAGTAAAAAGGACTACTTCCCAACTCCCATGGTATCTGCAATGATCGGTCATTTTGAAAATGTGGAAAATTACTAGCCTTACCAGACCCTGGGAAAGAGTCCATTACACTGAAATTTTGGAAGAGTTTACCTCTCTGTAAGGAGAAATTGTCTTCTTGAAACCAGTGTGATAGGATACTGACTCCTAAAGACAAACTGCCTGAGATTTTGGCTAGGTCTGGATCTGGAAACTGGAAACTACAGATTTTTCCTAATTAAAATAAACAAAGGGAATGCTGTGCTAGTCAAACTAACATGAATTACTGACCAAAGTTTCTCATACTCAAGGAAAATCCCAGCATGTCTCAGGATCTCTTAAGACAGACTCTTACATAACTTCCTTTATCTCATATAGTGTATTGATGTGGCTTTACTTTTTTATATCATGGAAGTTGTGTTCACAGCTTGTCAAAAATAGTTGTAGCAGCTAAAATTAATGTCTTAGATTGTTGGAAGCTGCTGATATTTCTTTACATAGTTACCTCTGGAAAGGAAAATCTCTAGAATTTAATTCTGGCAAATTCCAGAAAGATTCTGATTATATTTGGACTGTGATGAATGAAACCAATTTGTCGAATTTTTTCCTGTGAAGTATTCATATGCCACTGTTCATTCTTCTAACCAGAGGAAACAGAGGAATCTGTTTGGAACAGTCAAGATTATTTGCAACAAAATGTATGTATTTGGAGGGTTTGGTATATGAAGTATGCATTCTCCATCCCTTCAATTTTGTCTTGCAATAGCCAAGCAGATAAATGTGACAGCTACTTGCATTGATAACAAAGTTTCATACTTGTTGTATACTGATTTCTAATTTTCAATGAATTGAAGTCTTTGAAAGAATGTTTAATTACATGTGGATAACTGTCTTTGCAAGATACTTGACAAACCTACTATTATCTAATGAAGAAAGAAAATAGCATTAGATTAATGCACTAGACTGTGTGAAGCATTTCTGTCTAACCAGACATTCCAATTCAGTATTTTCTGTTATTTGGGTACTTTAATTAATTTGCTAAGTTAAATGAGAATTTCGCATTGCAACTTGTCCTTAAATTGGTCTGCTCCCAATTGCACAGGTAGCCAAAAAAATAAAGGGCCATATCTTACTAGTCATCCTTCCTTTCACCACCATGTGTGTATATTCAATAGAGTAGTGCTGAAAATTAGATTGCTCCAGCCCTGGAAATATGTTTCTTAATGAGGAAGAAATTAAGGATAACCTTTATTTTTCTGATTATATTTTCATGGGGTTTTTAAAAAATTCTTTAGTTAGATATTAAATGATAATATGAGACTGAGCAATGTAGTCTTTTAGAAGTTTTCTTTTTAATTATTAGAGCTCTACTCAAAAGACTGAACACATAAAAGACAAGATGTAAGGGAGAATTTGCTAAGAATTCATTAGACAGGATCTCCACGAGAGGCTTGATTAAATTAGTAGTTTTTGAATGGCTATAAAGCTTGCCATCTGTATGCCACCCTAGTGAGTCACATCACCATTGTAATCTGGCAGCTCAGTTTTGCTGGGTTTTGGAGGAGACATGAGTGTCTCCAAAGGTTTGAACTAGAGTCTGTTTTCCTTTATGGAAGGCCAAAGCATGACCCCGGGAGGCCCTTGTGCTGTAATGAGGCCAGGAGCAAGAGTGATTTTGGAGACTGCCTAGGAAGCCTTGCTGTATCCTGGGCCTCCACTAGGGAGAACTGTGGTTGTAGGAATACTGGAAAGAGAAACAAATTCACCTTTTACTGTGTTTTAAGCTGGGCTGGGGTTTTGTGTCTTGGTTTTTTTGTTGTTGTTGTGAAAGAATGAATGAGTAAATGGCCAGTTGCTGTGGCAGCTGTCTGCAGTTCGAGGAAAAGGTGTGGAGAGCACAGGTATTGTTCTGAGAAGTGACAACAAACTCCTAATGGAAAACTCTTACCAGCACAGCAGGCACCACCACTTCCCTTCTACTCACTGTGCTTCTCACCTAGGTCTTGGAGTAACACCCTGAGGTGCACCATGGTAATGTTTTCCCCAACCTTTCACTGATAATCCCAGACTGTAAGGGCAGAAACTGAAATACAGCCCCCTCACACACACATAACCAAAAGAGGGTTTTGCTGTTTCCCCGTCTGGGTCCAATGGACTCACATTGCTTTAATGAGGTGCTCTTTCCCACTGTCCAGGAAAGTTAGTGATTGTTCACCTTGCCAACGAAATAAATATACATCCCTTTAACCCTTCACTGCAGCCTAGTGCCGTATTTGGTGCATCTTTTGGAGCAGTTGATTGTGATCCTTCACCCTTTCTATCCTTTTGGGAGCAGCTTTCCCAGCTGTAGAGGAGGAAGTGGTCTTCTCTGCCTCTCCAGAGAGTCAAAGCTAGTCAGAGTTCAGGGGAAAAGAAAGTAGCAACAGCTAAATTTAGAAGACTGGTGTGAAAAGTAAGGCAAGTTAAATCCATTTTTGCCCTTGAAATCTGAGGAAGAGGAAGGAAGATGCCTGCATACAGCCTTTTTACTGAGCCTTAGAGGCATTTTAACAAGTCTGCTTGAAAGGGAGGGCATATTCTGAAAACTGAATGACTGAGAAGATCTGTCCCCTGTTAGTTATGAGAACGACCATTTCTTTGTTTAACATGTTGAAGTAGGGAGGAATTTAAATAATTTGGCACGGAGTCTTATAAATGTCAGAAACTCAGTAAAAAGTTATAATTCAGGCTAGTCACATCCTCTCAGTATTTCTTTCATGTTTGTTGTTCTCTTCGTCTTTCATTTCTGCTGTCGATATGGTGTGTTGTATTTACATTCATGATACATTTTTCCTGTAAACTAAAATACAGCTTTTAGCCTGTGAGTTCTTGCTTGCTTTAGAGCTGAATGTATACAGTATATGCCATAAAATACCAAACAGTGGATTGGTATATTTAAAGTACAAATTAGATCTTTCCCTTTTTAGAAAGAAGATACCCACTCTATAGAACTCACCTTATAAGCAGAGCTGAAATGTGTATTTTGTCAAAACTAAACATTTAGAACATTTTGCCAGATGTGTGCAGGCAATTTCCTTTCCTGGGAAACAGTAAATTCCCTTATTCAGCCAGTCGTGGGTTTCTTCCATACAGCAGATGACTAGGCTGCTTTGAGAGAGATGCCTGAATTCTACCAACATTACCTTTCCAATTATCATTTTACTTACAGCTGCACAGCTTCTGTTTGACAGGCAGATACAGAGATCTTGTGAGATCTCTGATAGAAAAGGAAGCATATAAACTTAAGTAATACATGAAAATGTTGACTTGGCTTTAGTCTGCTCTCTGCAAACTTTGCCACCTAAAACTTTCAAGATGTTGATTTAATAGATAAGTTTTCATTTCAGCATTTTACTCATTTTAGGAAGGGAAAACAACATCATAAAATACGTGCAAACTAAAGGCAAAACCATGTAAACAAGTAGGTTTTGGTGCTGCATTCTTACAGGGATATTTCATCTACGCATGTAAATGAAAATGTTGTAATGTAACTTCAAAATTAAATCTGAGATGAGAAATCATCTGAAATATGGAATAAATTAATAAAGTATTTTACATATTCCTAGTATTTACATTCTTCACATTTCGACACTCAATATTAAGTTCCCACCTTTGGTTCCTGGTACTTTAATATTAGTTTATGATAGTTCCATTTGCTGTCTTCAAAATATTTTCCTTCACTGTAAGTACTTTAGCATTTTTCTCAGGAACAAATGTCAACAAGGACAAGACTCATGAACTTGTAACTTAAAAAGCAGGGAACAGGATCTAGGACCCTACTGGATTTTTAGGCTGCTGAAAATCTTGTCTGTTTTTAGATCTTACACTATTTTTCAAAGAGAGGAGTGATAGGTTATTATGTTTTCCTATAAACCAGACTATTTCTTTTCATCCAGACCCATAGTTCAGATTTTTAGCATTTTAAAATTAATCATAATAACTTATCAATCATTCCTGCTTTCCCCACCATTTGCTCATTATCTTTTTTATTCTGTCTGAGCTTCTCCACCAGTCTCTCATGACTTCTTTGACAAAGTCTCAGGATTCCACTCACTTTCTCAGCTGCAGTTTATTTCTAATCACTCAGAACATCTGGTGTAACATCTTGTGAATTCATAATCAGCTTTATGTTCCATCTCTGACGTTCCATCACGTCTCCTTTGAGTGCCCTTCCTTACAAGGGAGGGCATTTGCCCAATAGTTCTCATATTGTACTTCTGCTGAAGGGACAAGAGGTCAATAATCTGATCCACTGAAAATTTCAGTTACCACTCTGTCTTGGTGACTCAGTCTGTTTTTTCCCATCTTGCCTTGTAACATCCAATCCATCATTTCAGTACACAGTATTTTTCCTAGATGTCACAGCACCAGTGGAAGCATAATGCAGCCAAAACCAGACTTTGTGTATTCCCTTGGAAATTCTTCCATGCTCCCTTTTTCTCTTAGCAATTGATACTGCCACCATCCTTCAATGCATTTAAATCTAAAATCTGCAAGTTATGTTTCCTTTATGTCTATGATGTTTTTTATTTTCTCCCTTTTTTGATGCTATGCTTGTCTAAAATCCCTGTCTTATCATCAATATACTGAATTTTGTAACATAATCTGGCTGGCTCCTCCATAATATTTGAAACGTGACTTGCTTATGAAGCTTCTTATATTAGTTCTGCCTCAGTAAATTACATCCTACTTTGCTATCATAAGAATGGTTAGACAACCATCAGAGCTTCACACAAGTAGATTGTATACTTAATTGCTTTGAATTTGGAAGGTCTAAATTCAGCACCTCTCCTACCAATATGTCAATTTCATTGCTTTCTTTGTAGCCGCTTGCTGGATTGGCTTTCCTGATCTGTCTTGGGTTAAACTTGGGGTATCTTTTCTCAGATAATCAGATATTTAATGCAATCATATTTTTAAATTATAGACTTATTTTGGCGTTCCACCTTTTTTAATGTAACATTGTATTAACATTTAAAGACATTATCTATTTTATACATACAAAATTATATCTGAATATATGTATAGTCTTAATATGTTGTTGATGCCACTGTACCTAAAATATAATTGGTCATGTTAATTTAGATTAGGACTTTATGATATCACATCCTGAGTAATAACAATAACATGAATTAATGATGTTTTTTAAATTCCTGTCATTATCACTTCCACATTCCAAAACCTTGTTAAATACAAAATGCTTCTTAATTTCTGCTGCTTCATTACTTCTATAGTGATTTCCTTTTTCAGTCCAAAATTTTAAGTGATATCTAAAGTAGAATTCGCAAGTATCTATTGAACTCTAGTCTATACAAATAATGTAGGCACATCTCTAAGAAGACTCTTACTGTGCATTAATGAAGTTCCTGTTTGTAGGACAGATGGTAGTGTCTTTCACTGTGAGCATTTTCTAATAATGAATGTTATTTTAATCTTTGAAAGATGAGTCATCCACATACAGAAGTAGGAAGTGAGTCCCAGAATTATGAAGAATAGTTGCTACATGTCCTTCCTCCTCAACATTTTATATAGTTTGGCTACAGTGCCCAAAAGCTGTGCTTATTCTCTTCAGAGTTATGTGATGACAGCAAACTTCAGCTGGTAGCTAAAGTGTAATTACATTTTAAATAGCACAAGTTCAAAACTAACATGGAAATTACAGCTAATGTTAAGGATCTTACAATTGCACTGCTAAATATCTGACAGTGTTAAGTGCTGTGCCCTGTCTATCTCCCATACTGGGAAAAGCATAATAAAGCACTTGTTTAAACAGGTTATCATTGGTTGAAACTGAATGAAATAACTTGTGTGCTAATGTGTAGTAAAGCCTTTAAAACCTGTTTTAAAAAATTGTTCCCATAGCACTTGTGTATTTACTCTTTACCGTTGAATTATAAGTTAAAAAAACTTAACAGATGTTCTTACTCTGTATGCTTATATACTGCTTCTATGCTTTGAAAAATGTCTTTTAAATTACAGTTTTGTGCATTTGGACAATTTAAGCCTAAAATCTTTATGTAAGGTTTTGACTTTTGTTGTATTATGTGAATGCTGTATTATGTTGATGTGAAAAGGCAACAGACTGTGAAAGAATCCAGAAGGCTTTTGGAAAATGAGAAGTCTGTCTTACTGACATCCTAAAGAAAAACGCATATGCCGTTTGTTTAAAGGAATGTATTTTTAAAACATCTAAGCAGTTGACAGTAAGATAGCCTTACAGATCACCCCAGTGCTTGTGATTTAAATCCTTCCTCTTGTAAGCAGTCAGTCAGGTTAGCGGAAGGTTCTCTCGTCTGGTAACAGCACACTTATTTGCTAATAGCAGCATGTCACACTTCCGAAGAGCACGTTCAAGTTAAGATCTGAATTCAAAGATAAACTGGTGTCAAAGAGGGAGTGAAAAGGAAGTGAAAAACTGTGTAAGAGGAATAAACAACACTTTCAGAGAGGGAGAGGACATTTACGGCAACAGTAAGGTACCTAGTTCCTGACATCTGTTTCCCTCAAGAAAAAAATATAGTACACGCACTAACCTTTTTATGGAGAGTGCAAGAAAAATATTTGCAGCATGTTTTCATAGATGCATATTTGTTGAACTGTATTATGGACGTGTAATTTGAAGCGGACAGAGAAACTGCAAACTATTTTTGCTCTCCATAAAGATAAATATTTTCTTTTTTTCAGTACTAATAAACATAGTTCGGTAATAGCTCTCAAAAACATTGCCTGCCCTTTTGCCGATTCTGCCACAAAAACTTGGCATTCTCTTTGTTGTTGGTCTTACTGCTGTACAAGCAAAGGAAGGAATTAAAGTGGGTTTTTTTTCTCCCTGGTTAGTGAGGCATCAGAACCCATGATGGGACAGCACAAAGATTAGCTGCATACAGATACCAAGATTAGAGCTTCTTTGAGTTTGGACTCCTTGCCTCCATACAACTTACTGCTCTGTAAATATTAATCTAAGTATCTCACTGGCTGAGTAACATTCTGTTCTTTATGTCTCCAAATAAATCCTTTTCTGGAAAGATAATCCTCCATCTCCAGTGGAATATGTAGACAAGACCAAATCTCTTACGAGTATCCTATCATTAAAGTGGTATATTTTCTTCCCAACACAAACCAATTAGAAAGTCCTTTTACTGGACTTCTGTCTAAATCTGAATTATTACTTGAGTAATTTCCCTACACAGAAAATTCAGATCTTTAAAAATATTTATTCTGTCTCACTAGAAATATATGTACAGGAAATTTGGAGATGACATTGATGATGTCTGTATTGTTTGAATGTGCATCCACATTCAGGCTAGCCACAGCCAAAGTGACTTTTATTTACAAATCAAATAGTTCAATCTTAGCTTATTAGCTTGAGGTTAAGCTTGATTATAGAATATCTTGCTTGTACTTTTATGTTCTTACTTGATTTTTATGTCAATATTTTCAGTCAAATTTGTGATCAAATTCTATTATAAATAACTAATAAACCTTCACCTTTGATTTTAATGATACATTCTGTTTTGTTACTGCTTCAGTATTGTGACCTGAGCCTTAATAGCAGTGTCCAGTGAATAGCATTTTTCTTGAACATAAATAACTTTATTTCTAGTTCATCAACTTAGTGATCAGCTGATGTTCTTCTACTAATTTCTGCTTTCCTTTGCCTGTTCACCTACTTCAGTATCATTTTTAGGAAGCAAAACCCATACGTTCAAATATTTACAAGGTGATGTCATGAAATGTCATTAAATCAGCCAGCTTAGAATATGCTTTTTGCATTAATGAAAACTATATCCTTGTTAGGGTGTTAAGGCGCCCTTCTTTGATTAAATGCATATATCAGATCAACCAAGGTTTCCTTGTGGAGTGAGAGAAACTCTGTTGATCAGAAGGAGACTCTTGGGTAACAAGTTCAGATGACAGCACCAGAAGTTAGCTGAAATGAATGTCATGAAACTTAAGGAAATAAGTGATGGTTATTTGAGATTTCATATGTGTTTCATTGCCTCATCTTAAAGTGCTGTTGTTAATATATTATCAGTATTTTTCATTTTATTACAGTTATCAGACTATTGTATCCAAACTGTGTTGGTTTTGCCACTCTTTCGGTAATGGATTCCCTTGGACTGTGAATTGATTAAAAAAAAAAACCAAGCCAGTTAGAAATTGGGTCTAAATAGATTGTTCACCCTGGAAGCATAATTCTGTTACACTGTAGGCACATTTTGCAAGGCTAAGAGCACTATACCTTTGGTAAATGTCAGTTGAAATGTTTAAGCGGGGACTGTTCTGGAACCCCAGTGCAGCCCATGGTGAGGAAGGATGGACTAGCAATGGACCAAGTTTTCAGACAGCTGGGAAGTATTCCAGGCAGGACTATAGCAGGCAGGGAAACTGTAGGGAGTCATGGCCTAAAATTTGTTTTAATTGCATACAGAGTATGAAGATATATCTTCTGAAGCTAAGATCTATGAGACTGTAGAAAAGCCTCTCATGAGAAGCAGTGGAATCCCTGTTGTATGAGTAATACAGATGGCAAAACACTGAAAAATGTAAAGGAAAATCCCATGCTGGCAGCAGTATGAATAAGTGATTTAATAAGCTTTTTCATCTCTTAATTTCTCTCATCAAACCTCATCACTTTGATGAAAGAAAGAAAAATGTTTATATTGGACCTCCATGTGAAAAGTGCTTATAGGAAAAAATATCCCTCTTCAGATGATAAAAATATAATTAATATAGTTGAAATAATTCTTGCATTTTCTCACAGACATTAAATTAAACCTATCAGGCACAAGCTAATATTAATGCGTGCAAACTCTTAAGCACAATTATTCCAATATAAGGCAGCAGTGGGTTTAATACTGGAAATTGTTATGGTTTCAGATTTCTTTGTGATATTGGGACAACTTAATTTTATATTATTAATTCCATCAATGACATGCAAAAAAATACAGTTATTCCAATTGCTAAAAGCATCAAAGTGAGACTGTGCTTCATAGGCTATCATTCCCCACACAAAAACCTTCTTGGCTGAGAAGTTTGCAACCAGATAAATTATTCTCAACTATCAATGGCTTAATTGCTACTTTTGTTTTCAGGATTTTTTTTTCAAAATTGAAAGCTTATTTAAACATAATATTTACAGTGAATTTTTTTTTAATTAATTTCATGGGCATCATGAACTTAAAAAGCCACAAATTTTACATCAAAATCAGATTGCTCTTCATTAACTTGTGGTAGATTAATTCCTCTACTTTTAAAACCTCTAATTTTGAATGTTTCTTTGATGTGAAGTGGGCTCCTTTGTATTCAAATGTTTTTTACCATGCTGGTTCTGCAATGGGGGCAGAAAATCTGCACTCACTTACCTCTGACCTAACTCTGCTGGCCCACAGTTTTAGACTATAGTACACCCAATAAAGAAAAATAACACATGCTTTTAAGATAGCTATTCAAATAAACTGATAGCCTCGAGGACTAAGAAAAAAGGTGATATTTTAAAGGCAAACTGGGGGCTTCTCATTTAGAAGGCTTTTCTAGTATCAGTCAGAACCTTTTTGTGATACATCTGTCATGAAAATGATCAGAAGCTGCTGAAGTAAACAAAACGTGGGTCTGTTCTGCATTATTGTAGTTCGCAGATGCCCTGTGCCTGCTTACAGAGGATGGCCCAAGGCTTTTAAACTGTTAATGACATGAACAGTAGCCAAGAACTGTCTTTATTTGAAATACAAGTGTATTTTTAAAATAAACCAGAATGTGTGAATCCTCACACAGTTGCCATTTGCATTAGCTTTACACAGTGAGAATTTTTTTAAAAGATACAGATTTCTCACTAAACATTCTGTGGACTAGTTAAACAATTGGAAGCATTTTCAAGAGATGTTACCACTAGTTCAAATATTGGCTTTCGTGGCTGGTCCAAATCAGGCTTTACAATAAGTGAAACTTGGCTCCCTTTCATTGATTTCTCAATGTTCATAAATTCATTAAATGTTCATTCATCAAATTCCATCTCTTTTCTGGCTCTTCCATGTCAGAAGGAGGCACCTGTTTCCAAAAAGTGAACTAGCAGATGGCTTAGTAAGTATTGCACCATATCACAGCTGGTAGAATGAAGTAATTTTAATGAACAGAAGACAAACAGAAATTATTCAGAACTGGAAATAAGGGAGAGGGGATTTCTTATCTTGTCCTTTTCTGTTTCTTCTTGGTTTTTTCTAGTTAATATTCTTCTATAAAGGTAGAGTTGTAAATCCTAAATACTAATTGTTGAAATTCAGGACAGTTTGGGATCGTGTAACAGCTCTGCACATGGACATCAGATACACTGTAGCTGGTAGTGCATCTGCTGTTCATGAAGGTTTTATCCATGTATGCATTGTGTCGTTTTTCCAGTTTACTAGGCATCTGAAAATCAGCCTGGTTTCAATGAAAATATGTGAAAAGCCATACTCCATATGCTTTTCATATGAGACATAAGAGTTGACAGTGTAATACTGGACATCCCCCATTCTGTGGGACATCTGCCAAGCTCAGCAGAAATAAATGTTACAGGCAGGAGAATAAAACCAGAGGAATAAGTGATTATCCTTATTCTGTTTTTAATTTTTATATTCTGCTCTGGTCTCAGCTGTTAGAGTCAACTTTTAACAATGTCTCCGGACTGGAATAGCCATGTATTCTGTACTTTAAAATGCTTTGTGGTCAAAATTCTAAAATATTTAATGTTCATAAATGAATGACAGATTTTCAGAGGTTCTCAGTGTAGGTTTAGAGACTTCCAAAAATCCTAGTATGTCTCCCTTTGCATCTTTAGGTAAGAATGTATCTCTGATCTATGAGGCCTAAGAGCCTTTTAATGCGTTATGTGCATGGGTAGTTTAGGTTGTATTTGAAATGTAAACTGCAGCTGTTACAAATTTTCTCAAGAGTTTTTGGGTAAAAGATAAATCTTGCCTTATCTTTGGGTGTTGCCAGTGATTCTGTTACTGTGTCCTTTTGGTCTGTTATGTCCTAGATTATAAACTAATTAGATAAAGAAGGAAATGATAGCTTAAATTTAAGGGAAATAATTCTATTCCTCATGGTTACAGAAGCATGAAAATGTTCCTCTGCAAAATGGCAATAGAAGACAGCAAGTAAATAAAAACCATTTTTTTTTGGCATGATTTTCAAAGCCAGAATCCTGGTTTCTGAATAGTTCAGTTAGCAGTCCCAGAAATGTAAATTCTAAAGTCCCATTGTAAGACCTTCCTTTCACATTTCCAGAATGTGAAAGTAAATACTGATAACATCTGCATATTTGGCATTGCTTTCAAGATGTTGTTTTCTTGTATCTATTTATAAATCTAATACCATTCAACTCCTTTTTATTGGCATGTATGTGTTTATTGTACCTAATAAGAAGCAAGTCCTCTCAATACCTTGGATGCTGTAGAAAACTTCAAAGTAAATTGGAATTGGGTTCCTGTCTACAATACAATCCACAGTCACATACAGCTTTCACTTGCTAAAACTTACTGTGGCTGCAGGTAGAACTTTTATAATGTTCAGGTTAATGCATGTGGAGGATTTTTTAAGCACTTCAACTCCCAGTCTAAGGGAAAGAACCCTGAGAATATTTACCTTCCTTTATCATGCTTTCAACTTTAGTATTAACTGTATTACAAGAGACAGCATAAATCATCTACTTGGCATCTCACTTTACACTCTAGGTTAAAAAAGGTACTACTAGGCTATTACTCTTTGCAAGTCATATGCTGCTTTTCTAATATTCTAGTCCTCCGCTGCTCTTTCTTTGTCTGTGTTACATCTGTGAAACTCAAAATAATCCCTGTATTCAATACATTGCTAACAGACAAGAAAGAAAGGAAATTTTACATATTCAGAATGCATATGTAAATTACTATTTTTATTTAATAAAGATAGATTGTTGAGCCTGGCACTAATTTTATCCTTTATTACCAGTGAAGACATGAGAACTTGAAGTACATCCTGCTTCCATACCAGGGAAATTGGCTCAAACTGGAAGGAGGAAGACATAGCATCATATTTTGTGGAATACGTCCTTTAAATGTTAGTTTAGAAATACCTACTGAGTCAAAAGGCCAATTTTATTCAAAAGTTGTTTTTAAAAATGTGGTATACTCAGATATACATAGCATACATGACAAAATAGCCAAGATAAAACAGTTCTAGAAACCTGTTGGACTTCATGGATGCATCTGCTTGCTGCTCAGGAGCCCATCCTGGGAAGGACACCCACCTATTTCTGTGGCTTCCCTGGCTGATGTGCTTAATCTATGCACATGACTATAATCTATGGGCACATTATTATGTTCTGCAATGACTTACTTACAAATAACTTTAACACTCCAATTAGCTCCTAATTAGCTCCTCAAAAGAGTTTTGTTTTATCTACATAGGTAATTTTCCAGGATAAAAATCAGTTCTGTAATTCCTTTTTACCACTATGTGGTCCTTGCTTATAGTACAATGGCCTTATATATCTGACTAGTAGAATCTTGCTGCCTTGGTACACTTTGGTCACAAAAACTTTTCACTGGTTATTTTGCTTGTAATTGTGATGTATGCCACCAGTTTCCTCTCTGCATTTGACTAGTTTGGACTAACATGGAAGTGAAAAATGAGTAAATGTAAATTTTTTGCTAAAAGAAGGCTGCTGACAGCTTGTTCCAGCCCAGAATTTTCTCTGCACATAAACATAGATTACATTTCATAAAACAGAACTGCAGTTTTTGTTTGTTTGCTTTGGGGTTGTTCTCTGAGTTTCTTGAAAGGCCGTGATTCTTAAATGAGAAAAAACACTGAGATGTGTTTAAAAGGGAAATACTGTGATAACAAAGTACCAGAAGAGCAAGCAAAGACTGCAGTAAAGAAGCTGAAACTAGTATACAGACATAAGAGCAGACCCAGGCCCAGTCATCTTTGCAACCAGTATTAATTGCGGGAAAGAACAGATGTTTCTATTGTTCTATTGATGTAGATTTGGTAAATTTCTACTTTGCTGCAATTGTAGCACATTGTGCATGCATTACACGTGCTTTTACATTATCATCTGAACTGCAATCTTGCACTTCTAGAAAATCAGCACTTGGGGAAACTGTGTTATCATTTAAAAACACAATCAAAGTTTTACTTTGATCTTTTTTCCACAGTAGAAAAAAACCTAGTCAAGTTTATGTGCCTTTGTCTTTTCTCTTCTGGTGATGTTGCACTGTGATTGTGTTTGTCTGTATGATTCATTATAAGCTCACTGGCAGATGTCACGTACACTTTGTGGAAGTGCTTGATGCTAATAATCAGCTTTTAGCTTTAATATTCTTTTCCTACTGTAAGTAATGTATATTATCGTAATGCCTAGAAATATCATGGTTGTTTTAGTCACTGCCATCTAATACCTTTATCCTTCAGTAAAAAAAGGTTTCTCTGTACATGTTCAGATTTTACAAGTGAAACCTACTGCATGTATGGATGGTAGTGACAGAAAAATTAGGCTTCTGTCTTCCATATATGAACAAAATGGAAGAATGAGAGTTTCGTGAGACCAGGATATGCTAGAAAACCTCCTGGCTCCTGCATATAATGATTTTTTGTTGGTTAAGCCTTTGGAGCCCCACAGCTAAAGCTTCAGAAATCCTGCTTTGTCTTACTTGATCCTCACACTTGTTATGGTAGAAGGAAAGTGTTCATGTATATTTTATTTGTTTATGTATATTTTATTGCATAACAGTAAATCAGGCTTATATGCAGTGTTTATCTGTAATAGTTAAAATGCTGTCAGTCCAAAATACACTCCATTCATTTAAAAGGTGAAATTGTAAAGAACTACTTCTGTGTAGTGCAGAAGAATGTGTATATCAAGAACCATTGTTTCATAAGAGGAAAAATGTGTTGAATTATGGGCTCTTATCATTTTATTATCATTTGTTTAACAGTAGTTCTAGATGGAATAGCTGAAGAAGCCAAAATATGGTAGAACTTTTTGGAGAATCTTTATAGCTACATTGGGTGAGGGAAAATTTCTGGTCTGGCAGTTTTAGTGGAGCTGTTGAGATGCTCTTGTTGGCTTTTGTTTATTATTGTTGTAGTACGCTATATCCAGGCAATAAAATTAGTTACAAATCTGACTCCCTCAAAACACAGTGTCATGCAATGGTTCCAGCAAAAGTGAATCTTATTTATTTAATTAAAATTCCCTTATTTTTAATAAATTCCTTGCTGTTTCTTCATTTAGTTATAAGCAAAAGGTTATACTGGAACTCTGTTTATGTTCTTGGAACATAAACAATGAATATGACAGTGAAGTCCATGACAGTGTCTCTACAGGGTAGGATCATGGCCTACAGACCTGATATTTTCCTGAATGTATTTCTCAGTTACATCTCCTGAGAGCTTTAGAATGTACATTTTAGCTGATACAGCTCATCTTCTCAGGGACTTGCACAAGTGTGTCTAAGGTACAGTCTTAACTGCAGAATTCTGTCCTCCAAAATTGAGGCTGAAGTAATTCACAGCTAAAATGAAGAAAATATTCCATGAATATGTGCCAGATTTTGTCCTGCTAGTCTTAGTTTCCCTGATAGAAGCATTTTAATAGGTTCCTTTGATTCCTAACTCCCAAAAATTCCATTTCAAAATGTATTCGTAAGATAGTTGTCAAACTAAATTCCATCTTCGGTTTATTTACTTTGCAATGATGATTTTGACTTACTGTGCATGTGGGTATATGTTTTTACATATGAATATACTTCTGTACTTGTTCTTACTGTTTTGTGATTTATTGTGTGTTGATGAGGTTCTGTTGTAGACCTTGGAGGTTTTTGCAAAGACAAGAAGTTCCATTGTCATGTTTTTCCTGCAATGATTTATGTCTTGTGTATTGAAGTTATTTATCAGAACTATTTAAAAGATGGTCTAAATTCATAATTTTTAAAAAGTATTATTTAATATTTGCCTGAAGTTGGCCCCAGAGGCTGCAATCAAAAAAGAGGCTCACCTTGCTAGTCCGTATATTACTATTACAAAGGTAGTATTTCTTCATTATTTTCCACTGAACATAAAAGCAGACTTTGTATTTAAATACATTGTACAAATCCAAAACAAAGGGCAGTGTCTGCACCAGAGACCTTTTGATCTTCAGAAGAATATTTCTGTCCTTTTTTTTCTCAATCTGACTGAAAGGTCACACTTTACTCATATTTCATTCTACCAGATTTATTTGTGGCCTGGAGGCTTTATCAAATGCATTTCAAGCAGAAAATCCTGGCAATGGTTCACATGAGAGGCTTTTACCTGTGGAGATGAGGCAGCCTGATTCTGCTCACCTTCAATAGTCTTTGCTGCATGTCATGCCTGCTTTTAAATCTATTATAGAGAGAGAAGTCTAACAGCAGTATGTTTGCCTGAGAGACAGGAATTTTATGGGTAGTCTGAATGGGGTGGAATTTTGTTGGCTGTTTTAACAGTAACTATTAATTAGTATCTATCTTTTAAACTAATATGTTTTGAACATATTAGGACAATCCAGGGAAAAAGTATAAAAATTCTGTTTAATACTAATTTTTTAAAATGAAAGAAAATACACATTTAAGAATTAGTTTAATACACATTTAAGAATTAGTTTAAAGGTGTCCTCACTATCACAGTAAAACTGAAAAACTTGTCCCAAAACTTCAGTGATCTACCAAAAGTTTTGCCTTGCCTCAGAGATTCCTGCCTGAATCAAGGTGCATTGTAAGTGCCTTGAAACAGCTGCAGTTTCAACACAAAGCAAGGCCAAACTCTACAGATTTTATTGAGTACTATTATTGAAGTTCTGGGTTTAGTCTAACATGAAGGAGGTAGATAACTATGACATTAATTAAGTTTTGCACAAAACTTTACTATGTGGAACTATTATGGTTGAGTCAATTGTGGCTTAGAAGAAAAACTGTAAAATAGGAATGGCATAAATAATTGAAAGATCTGTTTGTCCCATCCCATTGGGTTTTTGGTCTGGCTAAGCTCATACTTATGAAACTAAAGATGTGCTCCTTGATGCAGTACCATAGTGTGATCCCATTATTATTATTCTCTGTGTGATGTGGATTGGGCTGCTTGCTGCTTATTCATGTAGGAGATGCTGAAGGACACATAGTGGTTCATCTGATATTAAAAGTAGACAATATTTTTTCTTGGGTTTTTTGCTTTGGGTTTGTTTGTTGATTTTGGATTTTTGTTTGGGATTTGTTTGGTTGGGTTTTTTTTTCTGGAGGTTCATAGAGTCATAAAATGGTTTGAGTTGGAAAAGGCCTTAAAGATCATCAAGCTGCAACCTCCTTCACCATGGACAGGGACACCTTCCACTAGACCAGGCTGCTCAAAGTCCCATCCAATATGGCCTTGGACACTTCCAGGGATACATCCACAGCTTTGGGCAACCTGTTTCAGTGCCTCACCACCCTCACAGTAAAAAGATTTCTTCATAATATGTAATCTAAGCCTACCCTCCTTCATCTTAAGGCCATTCTGCTTGACCTGTCACTACATACCCTTGTAAAAAGTCTCTCTCCAGCTTTCTCGTAGCCCCCTTAAAGTACTGGAAGGCTGTTCTAAGGTCCCCCAGGAGCTTTCTGGGAGCTTCTTCCAGACTGAACAATCCCAAGTCTCTCAGCCTGTCTTTGTAGGAGAGGTGCTCCAGCCCTGTAGTCACCTTTGTGATCTCTGGACTTGCTCCAAGACTTCCATGCCCTTCTTATGCTGAGAACCCCAGAACTGGATGCAGCTCTCCAGGTGGGGTCTCAAGAGGGCAGAGCAGAGGGGCAGAATCCCCTCCCTTGCCCTGCTGGTCACACTGCTTCTGATGCAGCCCAGGATATGTTTGGCTCGCTGGGCTGTGAATGCACGTTGCCATCCAATCTCCTGTTGTGTGCTTTCCCCAAGAGCATCTCACCACTGCTGTAGGGCTGCTGGCTTCTTCTCAACAGCACTGCCAAGTCATTCTACTTTTTGATGAGATCATTCCTCAAATGTAGGGTTTTTCCAGGATTAACTGCACTATTTCTATTTTCATACTGCCTTTGGAGGGTGTTCCAGACATTGTAGTGGTTATTTCTTTCATCAGAAGTTTTCAGCATCCTTTACTGGCTTTAACCATTTACAGTGGATGTTTTTCCTACTGCATTCCAGATTTGTCTAGAACAAACCCCGAGCAGCTGACTGGGGTTTTAGCTTCATTTGCTGGAAGCCTTTGGTTTATAAGACAAGGAAGTAGTGCTCTCCACAAAGATACAATGTGCACATGGACTTATCCAAAATTACATTTGTTCGATTAATTATAACTCCTGTTATAGTGTCATTTTAAGTTTGAGCTTCTGCCTGGGTGAATCAGCACTTCCAATTCTGTGGTTAAACAAATTTAGGAAAGAAACCACATATGTTGTAATATATAGGCTGTATTGTACTTAAGCAGA
Source organism: Leptocoma aspasia (assembly GCA_013399835.1). Classification (NCBI taxonomy): domain Eukaryota; kingdom Metazoa; phylum Chordata; class Aves; order Passeriformes; family Nectariniidae; genus Leptocoma; species Leptocoma aspasia. The sequence continues at coordinate 137,643 of VXAX01004648.1, read as the reverse complement.
CAATTACATTATGCTGCGTTTGCAGGTCTGGTATTTACCTTTTCATGGGAATTTGTCTTTCTCATGGTTAATTGCAAATGAAGTAGACAGAGGTCAAAAATGTGAAAATTAAGGAAAGAGGACATTGGAAAGGATTCTTATTGCTCTTATAGATCATGCTGATGAAAACACAGGAACATTTCCACTTTAAAAAAGTTCAAATGATATGTTAAAAAATAGTGAATTTAAAGTATTATGGTGTTCTAAAAATATTTTTAATTACTTTACACAGGTGGTATTACATTTGTATGGCATTAGAGGAATTATTACCTTTAATAGCTTTCACAAGACCCTATTAGGGGAAACCCTGCTACCCATGTTTTATCTCAGAGAACTGCATGCCATAATTAAATGCACTTAAAAAGCCAAATTAAACTAAATGAACAAGTAACCAGTAAGGATGTTCTCTTGAGCGTTCATTCTTACCATGATGAATCTGACTTGTTTTTCTCTTCTCTTCTCTTTAATTAGAATGTTTCTACATTTGCCAAAGAAAATTTTGGAATGAGGACAAAAACTGAAATTATAGGAACAGAGTTTGATGTAATAGCTTATTTGTAAAGGAAACACAACTTGTTTGGTATTTTATTGAAACAGGAAGTTCAGAACCTCAGTACACACAAGCACAACAAATTCTCAGGTGCTAGTTGAGTCATCTGTTGTTGGAAATAGCCTCATAGAAAGCTTCCCCTTGATTTAGTTTTAATCTTCAATTAACAAAGGGAAGGAAATTACATACAGATTTAGTTTTAGATTATGTGCAAAGCTCTCTGTTGCTTTTTAGCTGTCACCCTGATGTGCATGCTTTGGGACTGTATCATGCTGGCACTACCAAAGTGTGTCTCATTGAATATATTCAGCTTTTAATGAACATAAAAACCCTGATGTATTCCTTTTATTTATAAAATAATATAAAACTTGCCTAGTCAAAGTATTTTGATTTTTCCTTCTCTAGTCATCTCATACCTGATTCCAGCTTTACTTCAAACTGGAGAAGTAATCAGCTGTGGTTAGGTTGTAATTGATAAAACTACTGCTTTAAGTTTAGTATGGGATTATTTAATTTTTAACTGTCATATTTGTTTGAATAAGAGGTCTGTTATATAGCAGAGAAGAGCATGACAATGCCATGTAGTTTTGTTTAGCTGTGAAATAATTAAAAACCACTTTGGAGTTTATGTGTGTATCTTCTTGGGAGAAGACTTAGCTTTCCCCTCCCTTCAAAGTCTGTATGACACTGGTCTCTCTTTAATAAGAAGGATTTATTGAATTCCCTCCAAATCACATCATTACTGTTTCTCTGTTTAACCCCAGGAGTATTCCAGTGTTGTGCAGTGAGTTCTTGCCTCCATTAACAGTCTGAGCAATGATGGCTTTATAGCTCTCCCAGTATCAGTTCACAGCATAAGGACAAATGCATTACACTTTAATCAGTAATGTCATTTTAAGAAAATACTCCATGGGTAGCATTACAACTACCATGTTAGCTCCTCAATTTTAAATCTAATAGAATTTTAAAATAAAAATATACACATGATCCAGTGAGTGTGCAGGACATTTTTAAACCTTTTCCCTTATGCAGGGCTAGCTAGATTATATGCTTTTTCCTCATTCTCTGAGTAGTGTATATACTTTAATATAGTATGTGTGCAAATGAACAGTACCTTCTGTTACCTCATGAGAGTTTGCATTGTTATAGGATTAAAGCTGTATTCCTGATACACCCACCTTATTCCCATGGATTTTAGTGGGAATTCTGGATTGGAGCAGAGCCAGATATGATAAATATTTATTTACATACATTTACTAGAAAGCTAGTTTGCAGGAGAGAAGCACTGAGCATTTGTATTTTATCTAAGATATCCAGATGTGTGACTAGAAAAAACCTAGTAGTTTTGCTTGAAGACTGTGACTGTTTGTGCTTCAGAGTATTTATCTTGCATTTGAGCTCAAATCCCAGTTGCTCACATTTTATGGACAGTACTTGCTGAGTATCCTTTGGTTTTCAAACTGGAACTGCTTGCATATGCAATGACAGCCTCTTGAAAAGGCTTTCTGCTTTCACTAAAGCTAAAGCACTAAAGGTAAAATCCAGATAGTCCAGAAAGTAGTAGATACTTGGTCCTGCACCATTCTTAGACAAAGAGCAGCAGGAATATAGGAAAGGAACTCAGGAAGGAGGACAGGGTCAGGAGTTTGACCCTACAAACTTTGCCCAGCTAGCATGAGAAATCACTAAAAGTCCACTACCATAATAAGTCTGCCTAGCTCTCTGCATTTAACTGCATCATAACTAGCAAGCTCAAATTTAAAACAAGCCCAAATTCCATATGGAACTTACAGAATTTTTTTTAGTGATTTTTAGAAGATTACCATTAGATTTGCAGTAAACAGAAGTGGACTTTCTTGTGAATTGATTTTAGATTGCCACTTCAGATTAGAACTTCAATAGCTTCACCTTTAGAGGCATACTTTTATTTTATCTTCATTAAGACAGTTCCTGCAAGACCAAATGCAATTATCAAATAAGCCAAATTAATATTGTTCCATTATTTTTGTCACTAAAAAAAAATTAAATCAGAAACAAGTCAAAAAAAAAAGAAAAGAGCAGAAATGTTATTACATGTTGAAATCCCAAATGCATCTGAAATCCTAATCAGGAATAAAATTGTATTCTAAATAAGGCTTCTGTTTCAAACTTCTTCTTACTCACAGCAACAACACGTTAGACTTCTGTTTTCCTCCAGCATTTGATCAGGTTACTGACACAGTGTCTGCTCTGCCTCCTGTAGAACAAGAAGACAGTGGGGTAATTTGCTGCAAATGTGTTTGGTGTATTAGCTCACAAGTTCATAAGTGTCAACTCCTCAAACAGGTACTGGAATCAGTTCTTTTTAGAAGAGCATCATTTGTTACTATGCACAACTTACAACTGTGGTTTGTGAATTCATTTTTTTCACTTTATTAAAGCAATTCCTTTTCAAATGCTTATCCTTAACTTGAGAAATGAGAGCAAAGACAATAAATTTACTGTCAGATATTCAGCCATTACCCCACCAACTATCATAGCTTTAAACTTACTCTGTATTCCCAACATAAATATTTCTCCCTCAATTATACAGAAGATAGTCCCAGCTTGCTGTCACAATATAGTCAAAGTTCTTATATTATTGTCATGCTAAAAAGTACAATGGTTCATGAAAATAATCTTAAAATAGAAATCGTTAGTCATGTCTTTTGTTTAGCACCTATGAAGAAAGTGGTCCTCTCTAAAAAACTCTTCTTGAGTAATGGCAATTTTAAAACATAATTGATAAAAAACCACCTGGTCAAATATTTGAACACCTAGGGGTTTTTTTTGCTCTGTGTGTGCTGGCAACTCCACTTGCTACTTTTAGTGCTGGAGGATTAAATGTCTCTGCTTTCCATTCTTCCTATGGGATCTTCCAATTTGTGACATAGATTAAGTGAAGAGGAGATGTTATTACACATAAAGAAGTGTTCCTGCCAAGGAGTGCTACTCAGAGAAGTTACAGGCCAGAGGTAATGACGATAGCAGTTCTTTTGGGAGTTTTTGAAAGCAACCCAATTCAGGTCTAGTTTTGCAGTGGGCAGCATTCCACAGCAGTTGTACCATGTGTGATGCCAGGTAATCTCTTTGAGTGGGCTCATTTTTGTGATTCTCAGACAATTTTAAAGATTTTTGCTGTTGAACTTTGATGTAATTTCAACTGACCCTTTAGTTCATGTTTTAAAAAAACAAGAATTCTCTGCTAAATATCATTGTAGTGCATGTGTTTCCCTGTAAGTAGAGAGTTTGGGACTTCTGAATGCTGCTCTCCAGGTTTCTGTTGTGCTTAGTCATTACAATGCATCTTTTTTAAACTATTTAAGAAAAAAATTCTTTTAATTATACATCACATTTTTGCTACTATTTGTTTTGGTATGTTGTAATATATTGTGTGCTAAACTGAAACATTTTGTGGTTGTTTTGATGAGGGAATACTTTAGGTTGCCCTACTTAGTTTTTCCTCTGTTGACACAAAAAAAAAATTAAAATAAGAAAGCAACTTTAAAAAAACTAATTTGCTGATGCCTAAGTTTTTAAAGCCAAGTCCTTTTTATTTGTTTCTCTGCAGCATATCAAAAAAGATTGAGAAGTCAATCCTCAGAAATTTGAAGGAAAACGAACTCACTGTGTTCAAGCTTTGACATATTTCATAAAGCTGTTGAAAACCTAAACATGAAAGCCAGATTTATGAGCTTTTTTAAAGTTATTTGTAGATTCCCAAGACGACTGTGTTCCCATCACTTACTGTAGCCTCTAAAACTCAAATGACGCTTGAAAATATTCATGTTTGGCACACACTGAGTTACTGCTGGGCGTTGCAATGGCATTCAGCTAAAACTGAAGAGTAGAGAGAAGAATGTATTCTGTCTTCATGTAAAACAATTCAGTCTGCTGAGACACAGCAAAAGGACTCACATTTTCATATTTTAAAGATAAAACTAGCAATTATTTTTAATGTTAAGATTGCATTTATTATGGGTTACTACAACTGTTTGGGGAATGAGCCATTTGGGAGCATCTGTGTAACCCTTCACATTTGCCAGGCTTTTCCTTTCAACAAGATCACTCACTTTGTTATTACTGGAATAGAAAACTCTTTTATTTATCAAAGTATTATTCATCTGCACATTGCCAGGTATAGCAAATCTGTTGACAGCACTGGATTTATCATTTACTGTTAAAGGCAAATGGAAGGATTCCCCACTTCCCTAAGCCAGCAAAACAAATGTCATTCTTGAAACTCACTGCACAATATCCTGTACTGATTAAAAAAAAAAAAAGTTGCACTGTCCAAAATGATCCAATATCTGAAAAGGCTAAGGTAGTTGAAATGAGCTTACAATTTTGAATTTTTTTATTTAATGCAAATACTAGGCTTCCATGCCTTGTGTCTTCATTATTTGTAGTATTTAACCATGGGAGTATCAAGTTCTCCATTAAGTGCAGCATGTTATTAGCTCATGGAATTTCTGTTTCAGTGTGGTCTTTCATCACTGAAATATAGTTATCTGGAGATGTATTCTTTCAGTCTGTGAAAATGCAGATGTGTTTACTCCCATATGATTAAACACTGCTATTTACTTCATTAATACTTCATTCCTTAGGCTACTCTGCTGAAATTAATAACATACTGGTCTCATGCACTGGTCTGCTTAAAACAAAAGCCCAACAATTTGCCTTATGTGGGTTGGGAGAGTTCTGTAAGCCTAGAGGATACCGTATATGAAATATGGGTAAGTGGTTGCAGTATGAGGGAATAAATGCCAAAATTCAACTAATCTCCCTCCTTCTTGTTGCTGTATGAGAATGAACTATGAGATACCAATGTGGGCAAGTTGCAACTGTTAAAAGAGAGCCTACATTTAGTTGAGGTCATTATTTTTGTGCAGTTAATAATTCCATTTGAAAGAAGCATCCCATACCTATATCACTACCCCATTACATCTGCCAGAAGTGACTCCATGCTCCCTGGTGCCTGTGTCTAGGAGTCAGTGTTCCAGACACCTGGAAAGGGATCTGCAGACATATCTGCAGAGTGAGTGCCGAGAGCACCGTGCACACCACGCACACTTTAGGCTCTGGGCTCGTTCCAGCCTGCTCCCCTGAACCAAGTCCATCTTCTGAGTGTATTCCATCCAAGTGGAGTACAGTCTGTGCCCTGATGGCTCCACAGTGAGAACTAAAATACTCCATGGGAATGACTAACAGATTAGTTTCAAAATTGCATTAAACTAGACCAGTAAAAATATTAGTATCATTTTGCCAAAGGTCCTGTGAGGATAGATCCATCAAGAATAGATCTTTGTCAGCTGTGAGGGAAAACAGGTCCATGTATATATTACATACCTTTTAAAGTCATGGCTGGTTGTCTAAATCAAATTATTTGGAGGCTGAGATTTTCTTGGTTTTTATGTGGTCTCAGCTGCTTTTGTTCAACTGTCAGTTGAATTAAGGGAAGAAACTTGCTGTTCTTATTTTGCTTGCTTTGTGTTTTTGAGACATATTAACTTGCATGCATTTGCAAACTGTGTTATTTGGAGATTCCTACCAATAATACCAGATATAAAATGGTAGAGTCAACACTGCTCAATTAGATCTCCTGCACAGAAGATCCATAAATGCTCACGTGAGCTCTTTGTCATAAACATAATGAGGCCACCACACCAGCACATGTGGGAACCACTGGCATAAAATGTACAACTATTCCACCCATATACTGTATTTGTTATCTAGGCTTTTGCTAAGCTACCAAGCTGTAAAATCTGATTAATCATGACCTAAAGTTAGTGGAACTGGAGATACACTCTGTCAGTTCTTTAATTACTAAACTGTCTTCATCTCACCTCAGGAGTTTTCTCACTTTCACTCTTGCAGATTTCCTTCCTCCCAACATTCCACAGAATGGGGAAGCAAGTGGCTCTGTGGTGCTTAGCTGCCACCAGGGCTAAGCTACAACAGATTGGAATTAAAATAACCTTGAGAGATAAAAGGAATGGTCAGAAATAAGTATGATGGAGTTCAGTAAAGACAAGTGCAAGTGCAGAGGAATAATCACCTGCAGAGTGCCAATGCAATATTTCTGCCCGAAGAGCAGCTCAATGTTTTAGAGGATCTGAACCAATATATGTAACCTCTGTCATACTCTGATAAAAGAAGCAGGCATTCAAGGATGTGTTAAGAGGAATGCTAAGCAGAAGACATACAAATTGTTTGCAGTGTGCAGAGAGCCGTGGTGGGGTGTGAACTGGAATACCATGTCTAGTTTTGGGCACTGCACTTCAGGAAAGATGTGGGATCCATTGGCAAAAATCCAGGGGAGAGTAACAAAACGATCAGAGGTCTACAGAATATGACCCCAGCAAAGACTGAAAGAACTGTGTTTGTTTAGTCTAGAGATGACTGAGTGGAGACATGATAACTGCCTTCAAATATTTAAAGGTTGTTGCAAAGAGGAAAAGAAGAAATTGTTCTCCATGTCCCTTGGCAGTAGGACAAGAAATAATGGGCTGAAAATGCAATTTAGGTTATATCATTAAGGAAGGCTTTCTAACTGTGAGAGGAGATAAGCATTGGACTAGATTGTGTATGGAGGTGGAAGATTTCTATCTTTGAATTTTACAGGGATTTTTGGAGACTTGTAACATGTAGCACCTGTAGTACATGTAACACCATGGTATGCCTGTGGTGCAGGGCTCAGAGGTGCATGTGCTGTACTCATACACCACTTTGGCATGAGGCATGAAACAGGGCTGCTTTACTGATATTCTGGTGAGGAAAACCCTTCCCAATTATAATTTGCAGAATTTTGATATAAATTTGCAATTGCAATTTGCATTCTTACCACTGCCTGGTAAGAATGCAAATTGCAA